>CM041780.1:143907959-144286548 GCA_023374045.1 Limonium bicolor | reverse complement strand
AATTGCATTTGCTCTTCTCTGGGTTTTAAGGAGTCTGATTCCTTTAACAGATACTTGGGTCTTCCTTTGAATATGGGAAGAAACAAGAATAAATTTTATAACTTCATTGTTGAAGCCATAAAGAGGAAAGTTTTTAGCTGGAAAACCCCTATCTCTAAAGGCTGGGAGAACTATTCTTGTCTCGAGTGTCCTCCAAGCTATTCCAACGTATTCAATGTCTCTTTTCCTCTTACCCAAGGGGATTACCAAGAAAATTAGCTCTCTGTTAGCTAATTATAGGTGTGGAGGGGGATCTCTGGTTAAAAAGAGCTTACACTGGCTGAAGTGGGAGGAGTTTGTAATTCCAAACTGCATGTGGGATGGGTTCAGAAAGGTCAAGTCTTTTAATAAAGCTATGTTAGCTAAACAAGCTTGGAATCTCCTGAAAAATCCTAACTCATTAGTGGCTTCCATCCTAAAAGGAATCTATTACCCTGATAACTCTATTCTTCAAGTTCAAAAAACCAAAAACGATAGTCCTATCTGGACTTCCATTATCTCTTCTTTGAACTTATTAAAGTTAGGCATCAGGAGGAAAATAGGGGATGGGAAAGATACCAAGTTTTGGGAAGATCCTTGGATTCCAAGAAGCAATAGATTCAGATTGTTTACTCCCCCTCCTAGGAACAGTCAGTTTGAGACTGTCTCAGACTATTTCAAGCAGAACTCTCCTAAATGGAACACGATTTTGTTGGAACAAAACTATTGGCAGATTGATACTGAGGATATTACTAAAACTCAAATCTCTATAACAGAAATCACTAGTGCAGAAAATGTTTTTTACCACGGTTATTTGTCTTATATACCACGGTTCCGCACCGTGGTTAATACGCGCGTCGTATTTTCGAAAATGACAATAAACCACGGTTCAAAACCGTCGTTTAAAAGCCAGAATATAAACCACGGTTGTACGTCGACCGTCGTTTATATCCGTTTCTGTCGGCGGGAAGACCGATTTTATACCACGGTTCCGTTTAATAACCGTGGTATATAATAACTTTATACGACGGTTAGACACTAGAACCGTGGTATATAACCGTTTCCGTTTCATTTTATAC
This sequence comes from Limonium bicolor, assembly GCA_023374045.1. Lineage (NCBI taxonomy): Eukaryota > Viridiplantae > Streptophyta > Magnoliopsida > Caryophyllales > Plumbaginaceae > Limonium > Limonium bicolor. The sequence goes on along the minus strand of CM041780.1, from coordinate 144,285,451 downwards.
GACGGTTTCCTAATGAACCGTGGTTTAAAACGTCGTTCCATTGCGTTTTAAACCACGGTTTTTACATAACCGTGGTTTTTTTTTCTTTTTTTTTTTTTGTTTTTTTTTTTTTTGTTTTTTTAGCCTCTACCACAATGTGTTTTCCAACACAACCATACAATCATATATATATAACCTGTACAGGGCATCCAACTGGTATTGCCCTTTTGATAACCAACCACACAACCATAAACCAAGTTGCCAGTTTGAATTGCCACATTGAAAACGAATTGCAAAAGAAAACTTTCAAAAATAAGAGAGAGTTGAACTTTACAAACTCTTTGAGAGTCTACTTTGCTTCAGCAAAAACAAAGTCTAAGTCTAAGTCTAACTACGTACACTAGGATATAAGATCTAAGAAACACTCAAGTAATTTTTACACCAAAACTGTGATAAATGATCTCTTACAAAGTCGAGATCCCCTTTGGAATACGTGCTCCCTGCTTGTGTGAAATAAGAAACGATCTGTCCATAAAAAAACTGATCATCATTAGTACACAATTTTATTTCAAATGCAATAACTTAAATGAAACTTTGATTGGTATTACCTTGTCATCATCCTCAAGCATGTCAATATTTTGTACCATCTCGAACATGTACCGCATCACATAATAGCCACAGCTTTTTGAATCAGGCTGTTGAGGACACTGCCATCACACCATCCATGGATTACCAACTTTAGACAGATCAAAAAATTAAACGTTTAGCTTTAACACAAAAAATGCATAAATTAAATGATTACTTACACGTATGTAGTTGAAGTCCAAGATGGTGAATGGTTTCTTTTCATCACTTAAACCAAGCTTATGGCCCCTGCATAAATTCAGCATTTTAAAATGAAGCCATTTATTGTCAGTAATGTAGGACAAGGTTAAAATAAGTACAGAATGCCTTGAAATTTTGAATAGTACTCACTCCTTCAAATATTTCTCTACAGCGATCTCTCGAAGGTCATCAGGGCCGCCCAATGGGTCTAGTATCAATAAGCATGAGGTGTCGATACACAACACCAACAACATCCAATGATTGCTGCCACAGATAAAACAAAGAATGTTTTGTAGAATTATTTAAATATCACAATTACGAAGCAAAAAATTCCAGTTATTGTGTACTTACATCTGATGATATGGGATCAGCAAATATTTGCTTCTTCTTCGCACCGCAGAACGAAATCCCTGCCTCACATGCTCTACACATCCTTGCTCAGCCAGTGCGGCCTGATTTGCTGACATCAATTGCGGACACAAGAAAGAGAGGGCAAATAATCTCTTGCTTGCTAGCAGTCTACTAGTCAAACACCTAAACAACATTTTTCATAAGATATGTTAAATAGCTTAAAAAATGAAAGATAATGTAATAATTTGAAAGATACTTACACACAATAGGCCTGAATCACAGAGATGTTAAGCAGGTCTCCCATCAAAAATTCTCGTAGATCGCTCACGGTAATCATCAGATCCATGGGCTCAGAGGAGTGGAAAACATGCTTAGACACTTTCATGTTGAAGTTGGTGACAGACTGCGGCCTCGTCATGAAAAAGTCATACAACATTTTTTGTTTGACTGTCAACTTCTTCAAATACTTAGGTGTCAGAATGGGGGATCTCCTAGGAGTCATATCGAAAGGTTTCACCACTTCCTTTCTCACCCTTTGACTCTCCTCACTTGATTTCACAACTTCCTTCCCCTTATCCACTTTCCTCTTCTTAACCGGTCTTAATTCCTTATCAATCTAATAGTATACAAAATTTAAATAATAACATATCAGTCAACAGTCAAGTTAAAAACTAAACAGTAAGCATGTAATTAAATAGTTTACCTTGTCACTACTGACATCAATGAGAGAATATGGCCATGGAACAACTGAAGATTTTGCTTGACCTATTTTACTCCTACTCATTCCACTCCAACGGAAGGGGAGAGTCCTCATGACCTTGCAGAATATCGTCTACCATCACACGAGCGTGGAGAGGTGGGATGACCTTGAAATGTACTACAGTGTTCGGTCCGGTCTGTAAAACCCGACCGAATGCAACATGCACAGTCCCACCATCCAACACTTGAAACAGATGACATGATTTAGCCATCTACATCAACTCACAACAGTAAGCAAGCTAATAAAATTATTGTTTTAAAAATAATATTAAAATAACTAAGGAGGAAAAAAGAACAAACCAAAAGGTTTTGATAAGGAAATGTGTCTCTGGTAGGAGAAGAAGGTGCAGGATGATCGACCATCGGAGTATCCGCCGTCGTGGTAGGAGCAGACGTCGGTGTAGGATCATCGACAGTATCCGCCGTCCTGGTAGGAGCAGACACCGGGGTATGAGTAGGTGTCGGTGTAGGAGAGGCGACCACTATCGATGTATCCGCCGTCGCAGTAGGAGCAGACACACCGGTGTAGGAGTAGGTGTCGGTGTAGGAGCATGCACCTGGCCCAATACTAAAGCCTCAAGTCTTCGCAGGCGCTCCTCGTAGGCTTGACGCTCCTCAGCGTGACGTCTGAGCTCCTCAGCGTGACGTCTTTCCGACTCCCGCCAACCGGTCGTGCACCCGTTCATCCACCATCCTCTCTATCATTTCAGCCTGCGGTACTCTCGATCGAGACGTAGAAAACACGTCTTTTTGGCGAACTTCCCCTCCAAGCCCCCGCACTCGCCCTGGATGATCCTTTTGCCCAAGGGCCTTATTCAGTGGATCATCCTGCGACGGAGGGGCCGGAACCATCTCCCATCGCTCAGTCGAGCCAGACTATATTAATTAACAAAAATATTAGAAATGAACTTATTAATTAGTAAACAACAACTTTTAAATATATATACTTACAATCTTGGACGCCAACTCAGCAGTCTCGCTCTGCGGGAACACATATACCCCCTCGTCATTTTTCACCATCGACACCATTCGACCCAGCATAATGTCTGCACTCTACTTGCATCGTCAACATCATCAATAACTGACTGAGTGCCGTCTTCATTAGTTTTAGTCAGTAAGCCCTCGCTCTTCCACTTCTCCAACCCCACGCCCCGTGTATCCAGCTCGCCCCATGAAGTGCTTGTAGATATTCTTCGCCCGGTTACGTCTTGCTTGTTCTTGCTTTAACTGTTACAAAAATTGTATATTTGTAAGTTATACATAATAAGAAAAATATTTGTTAAATTTTATTCCTTAAATAATTAAGAAAGAATAATTGTAAAAGTACCTTAAACTCTTCAGTCTGGCGATGGTCGTAGAATATCTTCCATTCCTCCTCCGTGATCATACCATCGTACACTACCCACGGCGGTGACCTCTTGGAGCCCGGTTTGTTGATCCAGCCATCTACCAACCGATGCTTGAACTGTCGCAGTGATGTCGCTAGAAGTGATTCAATCTTCGTCCGAAGTTCATCCGCGACCTTGTACTTCTTCTGCACCATCTGCCATATGATGTCTTTGTCTGCCTTTTCTTGATCTTTCCAGTCCTTATTAATCGAGCAATGGGATTTTACCATCAATCCCAAGTAGGAAGCAAACTTCTGCTTCGACCACCACGATGTCGGAGGTACTTGTCCCAGATCAAATCGATGGGAGAATCTTTCTTCTCCTTCAACCCACGGGTCGGTCCACGTCCCTTCCGAGGGGCTGCGAAGTAGATGCAGCTGGTGGTTCTTCAGTAGGGACGTCATCGTCAATATCATCCAGCCCCAACATTAAGTCCTCTTCGACTCTATCGTCAGGATCCATAATCTGAAAAATAATCAACAATTAACAAGGTTAATACGAACATCTACTGAATCAAATATTGAAACATGACAAAAATTAAATAATATAATATTGTCAACCAAACTTACAAAAAACATTTCATCGTTCAATCCACAATCCTTCATTGTGGTCGGACCTTCGATATTCAAAATTAGTTACATTATCTACCTCCATCGGCAACCGAATAGGTACATCTGTTTCATCTTCACAGTCGTATTCATCCTCATCAACAATTTATCAATCCCAACTATCGATCTTTTACTCTGCATTACAATAGACCATCTGGGATTAGATTGATCACGACAGTAGAATACTTGTTTTGCCTTTGATGCAACAATAAAGGGTTCATCAGTAGGAGCTGCTGTCGTTAAATCAACTAGCTTCATACCATGATCCTCCTCACGATATCCCTGTTTTGTGTTTGCGTTTCACATCCACTGTACAACGGTTCCCTTTGATGCTTGCATCAGATTTTCGAATGATTTGGGTTTGTTGGAAAAATGTTGTTCAACATCTTCCATCATTGCATTAAGGTCCTCCTGATCATCTGAATCACTACCTAGTGAATCATCTTGAGTATCCCCAAAATCCTGTGAAGCATCCATTTCTGATTGTTCTGCAACGACGTTATCAGCACATTCAAACACTTGTACTGAATGTTGACCATGCAGTATTTGTTATGGCTTCATAATCATCTGTAAACCCTCTGCGAATCAGATGATCCTTAATCTTGTCCACACCTCGGTATTTGAAGTCGTTCTTGCAATCGACACAAGGACATCGAATATATCCCTTATCCCTTGGTTTAAGATTGTCAACAAGGACTTGCAAAATTTATTGACCCCTTCTAGGTACTTGATGTCCAATCTGTCACTGTACATCACTGAGCGCTCCATCTCCTTTTTCAACACACACCAGATGTCGTGAACTCGTTCCATTGATCTCCTCTTCTTTTTATTTACAGATTTAACAACCTAAACCTATCCAATCACCTTCGATCTCACCTAGGAACAAGTTAATAATATACAGTAGTTCAGTGATAATTTCGGCAGCATTACCCTACAGTTCTCCTAGTGTAGATATATATATATGAATTGTTTCAATTCACATATATATATGTACACTAAAAGAACACTACGGTAATGCTGCTGAAATTATCACTGAACTACTGTATATTATTAACTCATTCACAACCTAAATGGTGAGATCAAAGGTCATTGGACAGTCCCAACAGGGACTATCTAAGACATACCTCTATCAGGTACATCTCAGACAGGTAATTCTATGTTTGAATTGATTTTCCATTGTTTAATAGAAAAACAAAATAAATTGAAACATTTTAAATACCAACCTGATGAGTACTGGATGGTCAGCTAGCGCGAACAGCACAGAAGAAGGAGAAGTAGGCAAATGCTCTTGCGCGCAGTATATAACCCTATTCAACCGTACGTAGTAACACCTAGCCGATGAAATTAGAATAAAGTTAAATTCTGGAAAAATTAATTTTGGCATACAAATCAAACACTTTCAAGATGTTAATTAGTTGGCAAACAAAAAAGAAATTTTTAGCAACTAGCTAGGTTACTACCGTGGGTTCTGATCTGGAAAGCCGGTGGCAGAGGTTGACGGGGCAATAGTTAAGGCAGCAACCGGGGTCGTCGGAAATATTCAAGACTGCGACAACAATCAATAAAAGATAAGTTAATCTTAAAAGTTATTAAAACAATCAACACTGACATTGTGCAGAAGATGAAAAAAATTGAAACTGTGAGTAATTATGAAGAAGGTAAAATTCAGTGAAATTAGAATCAGGTTAAATTCTGCAAAAAATTTGGCATGACCTTTACGTTTTTTTAGATACTCCACACTTTTTTTACGCAAAAGCAAACACAATAGCAGCATCAGATCAAGGTTCAAGTGATTCAACGAAACGCACTAACATTTTAAGCATCATTAGACAGAGAACTGTTTGATTTTTTAAATATTTCAAATGAAAAACATGACTAAACAAATAAGCAAACAAGCATATGTCAAAAACTTCTGGACTGGTTATGAGTTTAGACAAAATTTAAGCAGTTTGCAAATCAAATACTTTCAAGATGTTAGTTAGTTGGCAAACAAAAAAGAAATTTTTATCAGCTAGCTAGGTTACTACCGTGGATTCTGATCTGGAAAGCCGGTGGCAGAGGTTGACGGGGCAATAGTTAAGGCAGCAACCGGGTCGTCGGAAATATTCAAGACTGCGACAACAATCAATAAAAGATAAGTTAATCTTAAAAGTTATTAAAACAATCAACACTGACATTGTGCAGAAGATGAAAAAAATAGAACTGTGAGTAATTATGAGAGGTTAATAGTGAAATTAGAATCAGGTTAAATTCTGATAAAATTTGGCATGAACGTTTTTTTAGAATCACACTTTTTTAATTCTGGATAAATTGGAAGATTACTTTTTTTATTTACATACTCCACACGTTTTTCATCATAGAACTTTCAGAGTGAATTTATTTAGCCAAACATCAGCAGAACTTTAGAATAACATCTGCTTTGTCATCCTATCATGACAAAAGTATAATCCTATGATAAAGCAGAAATCAATAAAATCAAGCGCAGGTGACAAGTTGCACGACCCAGATAAGATACAATTCAGCCACATATATAAAATCCACCCTGCGTCGTATATTACATAACGCTGAAAAGTCGCAGATTTCTTAAACAAAAGAGGCGAGAAGTAGACAAACAGTTCTTATAAACATCAAGCACCCCTGATCACACAAAGATCACCATATAACAATGTATTATGAATAAAATTTCCCGTAAGAAAAAATATAAGCCCGAACACGATGGAATCTTAAGAGATTCATGAGACACAATAAAACTCAATTCTCACGACTAAGCTTACAAGGACTATATACATACCCATTTACCCTGAGCAGTTTAAATCAAGATTCTTTGCCAGAACTGATTACAGTTAGACATCACTTTGCATGATGAATCAAACGACTGGAATTATCAAATACTTCAAGAGATTCTGTTTTGACGTTAGGAATGCAATTCGTCCGACTACTATTGATCATCTCAACGCCCAGTCAAAAAAGAATAAATGATAACCCTAATCTAATAACCCAATCAATCAAATGTCGCTGTTATGTTCTCCAGCAAAGCATTCAGCCGCACACGGTCTCGAAATCTTGACAAGGCATTAGTAATAGAACTTCTCAAACGCTCTCCAATGTCACGAAAACCCCAACTTAACAGAGATATAAAAACGGTTCACATCCATATTCAGATACTCAGAAACCCCAACTTCACAAGCAACAAAATCCACATCACAACAACATATTCATATATAAAAACCGATTCCACATCACAAGCAACAAAATCAACCGAAGAGAAAGAGGGGTGCGAACAAGGTGGAGGTATTACCGTAGACATCTGGGGCGAATTCAGGCGAGGGGTTTTGGCTTCACCGGAGAAGCAGCAGGCGAGAGGAGGTTGGGGCGGTGGAGTTGGCTTCCCGTGCTGTGGTGGACCGACGTGGTGGAGCCGCGACGGTGGAGGAGGCGAGACTGCAGCTAGGCGAGAGGAGGTTGGGGCGGTGGAGGTGGTGACGCGCAACTGGGCTCGATGGCGGAGGAAGAAGGCGCGCAAGCTCGATCGATGGTACAGGGGAAAATCGCCAGAGAAGAGAACGGGAGAAGAGAAAGGAGGAAGAAGAAGAAGGAACGGGGTTTTAATTTAACAACTTTAAACGACGGTTTGGGCAGAAACCGTCATTTTAAAACCAATGTGACGAAACAAAAACCACGGTTATATGTAAACCGTGGTATAAAATGTTTGGCGCAAAACTTTAATGACGGTTCGAAACAAACCGTGGTTTATCGTCTCTATATACGACGGTTGACATTAGAACCGTCATTTATATTCAAATGCGACGAACTATAAACGACGGTTCTGGCGGAACCGTCATTTATCGAATGAACCCTGCAACATATATGACGGTTCTGTTAAAACCGTGGTTTATTTACTTTAAACGACGGGTACATACTTAACCCGTGGTTTAAAGTCCGTCATATTAAACATTTTTTCTACTAGTGAATAGACTCTTGGATCTGGCATGACTCCAAAGATGGTTCTTTCACTGTAGCTTCTGCTTATATGCTGGATATCCATAACATCGGAATGGGTACGCTTTTGGAAGTTCTTATACATTAGAACTTTCTAAAAGAATCTCTAAATTGAAATGCAGTCCGAGAGTTAAGCTGCTCCACTGGAAATTCATGAAAAATATTGTTCCTTGTGTTGCTAATGTGGCAAGAAGAGTAGGGGGTTCTCCTCAATGCTGTTTCTGTTCTAAAATAGACACTATGTTCCTTACTTTTTTTTATTGCATTATGGTTAAAGATCTATGGGATGGCTTGATAAACCTGCAAGGAACTCTTCCCACAGAGGAATTAGGCCTACAGGATTGGGTTTTTGCGAAAGTGGAAAGAGTGGACAGAAGAAAAATTAGAAAAAGTCATAAACCTGATGTGGGTGATTTATGATGCAAAAATAAAGTGAGACATAATGATCACTTACCATGGCTGGCAAGTATTGACTATAATCTAGCTTTTATTAAGCTTATAGTTTCAGTATAAGATCTGATAAGAATGCTCTCTTTCCTGCATACTCTTGGGTTCCTCCTGTTCAGGGAATGATAAAAATCAATTGCAGAGGCTATAGAAGGAAAGGCAAAAAGACGATTCTTGCTGGTTCATTGAGGAATAGAGACGAAACCATAGCAGTTGCTTACAACAGGATCATGGAAGATGCAGAAACTGAAGAAGCTGCTGAGATAAAAGGTTTCATCTTTGGTATTAATCTGACAAGACTAGAAGGATGGAAGGAAGTGGAAATCGACATACCAACCAAGACACTTTTGGTTTTTTGAAGAAGATTACCCAGCAGGGTATACACCAAAATATTTCTAGCATGGGTTTGCTTTTGAAGAACTTACTACTGCAGTAACTTCTGTTTCGATTGTAAACTTGAGTTTAGATAACTCTCCTTTTAATTTCAGTCTAATGCTAATTTCAAGAATGTACAATAGTTTATCTAGCTTTAAAACTTGGAAAGGGGAAGATATCCCTCTAGGTGTCTTTAGGTCTTGTAATATGGAACTCATGTCATGTATTATTCATATGCCAAAAAACTGGCATAATCATTGAACATCGACGTTATGTAACATTAAATTCTGGTGCTAGCAAGATCCACCCACTACAACAATATTGACTTGTTGGGGGCATTTTAGATTACCAATTAGTGTAATTAATAAGTTGCACCTAAAAGTTATAACAAATAGAGCCTATTTACATCGCACTACTTGACCATAGTAAAAGGTGCACTTATCAATACTTGCACTATTAGATAGCATCAACCGGAGCAATATTGTGTATTGCCCTATTTGTGTATGCTACTGCAAGATGCAAGAACGACTAAGCAAGCAAAGTAAAATCTTACTCTAATAGAGAGTATCTATGGGTGCATTTTACATTTCGCACTAATTGATGGACTTCTAATAGTGCAACTGCTATCTGTCGCACCAATAGTGCATAGGACTAAATAGGGCAAAGTAAAATTTTACTCTAATAGGGAGCATCTATGGGTGCACTTTACATTTTGCACTAATTGATGGACTTCTAATAGTGCAACTACTATCTGTCGCACCAATAGCCTATAAGACTAAACAGGGCAAAGTAAAACTGTACTCTAATAGAGAGAATCTATGGGTGCATTTTACATTTTGCACTAATTGACAGACTTCTAATAGGGCAATTGCTATCTGTTGCACCAATAATGCATGTTTCACCTGTTTCTTTTCTTCTGCTGCTGTCTACGCTGGACTTAAAAACCTTATCAATTGGTGCAGGTGCAGATCACTCTAATAGAGTTAATAAGGTAGTGCATCTTTCAGACATGCACTAATAGATGTCATCAAATAGGGCATTTCTTTTTCTACGCACCGTTAGGTTGGCTCAATTGTTTCATAAAAATTAATACGCATTAACACCTCGCTGCTGAAGGAGCCGCCACATCGCCACACGCACACACCACAATTCTCTCAATATCGGCACCAATCGTCCATGAGTGGTAGCAAAGGAAGAAATTTCCGTCGACGCGCGGCAAATGACGATGACGAGGAGCAAGAACAAACGTAGGAAGTAAAACAAGTGTCTCTCTACCGTCGCTGCTGCAAAACCTCTTCCAAATCCGCTGCTGTGAAACCAAAGAAAATCCACCAAAAACTTCTCAGCTTCACGACACGATGAAGGAGAAGAAGACGCTCCAAGCTCCCTCTCGGTCTCACACCTCCTCTCGTCATTCTAAACCCTCTCTATCCTCGTCCTCCGCCTCCCACAAGATCACCTCCGCCAATGACCGTATCACTTCTTCCAAACACCTCACTGCTGAAAACATTTGGGAACCGGTATTCTCTAACCTATCTCACGGTCGCAAGTCTTCTCTTCACTCACGGTTTCTTCCTCGCCCACCATTGAAGACGGGGCTCAACCTTCTTCTTCTCTGCACTCAAGGTTATTACTTATCAATTAGTTGCTCTTGTGCATTAAGTTTATACATGATCTGCGCCTGTCTTCATTTACTTATCAATTAGTTTTTTTATTATTTTTTTTATGTTTTGGTTTTGGTGAATCCTTCTAACTTCAAAACTAGTATTTATTTAGAAGATGAATCGGTCGGACTACACTAAGAATTTGTTGTGCTCCAAAATAATAGGTAAAAGAGTGGCAATTTAATTGACTTGTGTTTCAGTATACTCTAGTGGAGCTGATTTACTTCATTATTTTTTGTGATTCAGAATGGTGAACCTTTCGTATGGACATGGAGGCAATTCTAGTTGGAATCTTGGTCTCGTACCTTTGCAACACAACATGACCTGTATCATTTTTTATTGTTTTGGCTGGATCTGGTTGAATCAGTGATGCTAGTAATTAACATTAACAATTTTAGCAGTTCAAATGTATTGCTAGTAATTAACATCAACAATTTTAGCAGTTTGTGGTGTTGCGTTTATGTTCTTTTGGCTGCCTGACTCGTAAGAAATGTCTAAAAGAAATCATGTATTATAGTATCTGGTTGCTTCTTACTTTGATAATGGGAAGCTTGTCTGAACCATGACATATTTTTGTTGTAGGCTATTGCCTTCCTCCAATGATCTTATGTCCTTTTTTATATCTTTTTTGGTATCGTCCTACCCTGTAATGTGTTCCCTCATTTTCCTCATAAACAGGTTTACCCTGAAGGTACGCACTTAATGATCCCATGGTTTGAAAGGACTGTCATATATGATGTTCGTGCTCAACCACCTTTGGTAGAAAGTACATCTGGGAGTCGTGACCTTCAAATGGTGTGTATTTGTTAACTACTTCATTATAATGCCTGATATTTTCCGGGCATGCAAAATTACTTCATTATTGGAGTTACAACTTTTATCTATTTGTAGAAGGAAAGCCGCAACTAGTCCTGGATCTATTCCTATGAGTCTACTGTATTATAATCCTGGTTTTCTTTAGAATGTAGAAAAATGTCTTGCCGTATGAATTCAGGATAAATAGTAATCTATGATTTGTTATTGAAAGCTTACCCTTTGTTATATTTATATGCAGTATGAATTCGGGATAAATTCTGCTTCCATGGAAGTTTTCTCATGCCGATGGCTGAAATCGCCCTTGGGTATGTGTTCCTTCAATTCAAGGACCGACATAAATAGAATTTTTCTGTTACTACTACTATTCCTGATTTTCTTCTTCTTCTGTTTCAGTTATAGTATAATATTACACTACTGCTATTCTTCTTCTGTTTCAGTCATAGTATAATACTTGAAGCGGTTGACGTTTTCCTGATATAGCACTATCACTCTCGTGCTTATTTTACTATTCTGAATTGGCTTATTTATTTCACGTCTTGATGGATTATTACTGACTACTAAGCGAATTTTGAGCTAGGGTTTTTAGCTGCTAAGAAATTTACCCTCTTGTAATCTTGATGGATTCCCAGCTCAAGCTATGTCTCTGCAACAGTGGTGTCGTCTGGATTGAAGCTATCAAACTCATCGCACTCTCATATGGTAAGGTTTTCTTCTTTCAGTTTAAAAGTTCCAGTCACTACATGCATGCTAGGTTTTGTAGATTCAGTTTAATTTTCTACTTTCTGCCACTTTTCTATATTTTAGAATCTATTTTTGTTGTATTTAGAAGGATTTTTCGATTAGGGAAGGTACTATATTCTTTTTTGACCAAATTCTGAAGCAAGCCCGTTTTTTTCAACTCTCTTTTGTAATTGTTAGCTCTACAATTCTTCTTTTTATGTTTCTGAAAGGAATAGTAGAGAGATTCCAATGATCTTTGTGTCCGAGTATTGCAAATTTGCTTTTCTCTCTAGTCCGCTGCAAATTTGTGAATTCTTGTTTGTATTAATTTATATAGTGATTATGAAACATTATGAAGAAGTTTTGGGTTGAGTGCTTGAGTCCAATTTGACAATGACATACCCGGAGAATGTGTGGGATCTATGCTGTGATTAATATTTGTGTAGAAATGAAATACCCCAAACCTAAGTATTCTAAGTAAACATCAATTTATGATGTAATAAGGCTAAAAATGCCTTAGAAAGATTGGTAGACAATTTAAACCAAGGAAAACACAAGAAAAATGCCTTAAGGGCAATTAAGGCAAAAATGTGCTCTAAGCTTGGAGTGGCTTTGATTAGCACCCAAATACCATTATAAGACTTTAGTAATTGATAATGGACATTTTAAAATCAATTATCAAAGAAAACCACACTAAAAAACAAGCTTAAACACAAAATGTGCTTTAAGACTCCTTAATGCACCTTTTGAGAATTGTCTTAGAAATGAGTTTGAGTGGCTAAATGCCCATGATTACATCTTAATCAACATGTGTGCTAGTTATTATCACATTAGGAAGTCTAAATCAATGGGAAACCAAAATTTCACAAATATGTGCACTAATCTGTGAATAGTGCCAAATAGTGACTAGTTTAAGTTTTAGTCAACATAAGTCAAATAGTTGGTCAACCAAGACCATAATATATTGATTATAAGGGGGATGGACGATTTTAAAATGTGGGCAGTCACCACATGACTAAGCAACTAAGAAGGAAAGAAGAGTAAAAGAGAGAATAGTACTATTGCTTTATAAAAAGGAAATCTTACCTTTTAAGCTTACCTTCTCTCCTTTTCTTCATTCCTCTTCTTCTTCCATGGTCTCTTCTTCCTCCCTCTCTGTTCTAGCCGTCCAAGCAGCCCCATGGGCACCACCACCTTCATTTGTCCATAACTTACTCATTTTAGCTCCAAATAAAAACAAAGCGTAGATTTCTCTTAGTTAGACCAAGGCTTGCTTCCCATCTTTTCAAAATTTGAAAAGCCTCATTTTGGAGCCATGGGAATCGCCATTGAAGGGGGAAATAAGCTTGGAGGGTGCATTAGCTTCTCCATTCTCTTAAGGTAAAAGAATATGTAGAAAATTTAGGTTTCCACCATTTCTCCCACATTACCGAAATTACTACTCATGGGGCTTCATTTTTATCCATTTTTCTAGCTTGATTATATTCTCCAAGGGCTAGAGGAGGTCCTTCTTGATTCATATCCAAGCCTACCTTAAGACTTCAAGGTAAAATATTCATTATAAGACCTTAAAACACATTTTTTAACCTAGGTTTTCATTCCTTAAGGTAGTGTATTGTTTAGCACTCATGTGAGTCATTGAATATTGATTAGAACATTGGCAAAGGAAATTAATGGGTGGCCGAGATTCATTCAAGAAGAAGGTCTAAGGAGGAAGTTAAGATAAGCTTGGAAAAACAAGGTAAAATGCTTACCTAATGGTGGTTTAAGTTTTAAGGGATGTCATTTAGATAAGTACTAATGTAGCTTAAAGCTTACATTAAGTAATGGTTATATAACCTAAGAAAAAGAACTTAAACAAGCTTATGAACTTGTGACTAAGGAGCCAATGGGAATGAGTTAGTAAGATAAGTTTAAGATGGATTTTAAGAGCATTTACTACTATTAGATTGATGGGTGTATTGCAGGTTGAAAGCTTTTATATGTGGGAAATTCAGTGTTTAAATTCATGTCATTTAAGGGCCTAAGAACCATGTCATTTAAGGGCCTAAGAGCCATGTCATTTAAGGGCCTAAGAGCCATGTCATTTAAGAGCCTTAGTGCTATGCAATTTAAGATTATTGCACTATATTGAATGTATTATGTATGAGTTGATTTGGGAGAGGAAACAAGATGAGAAAAGACTTGACGTGTGTGAGTTGGTTGAATGAGGGAAACAATGCATTTGGGCATGATAAAATACTAGAGAAGCTATGGCGAAATTTGAATAGAAAACAAAGAGTATAAGTGGAGGTGGTGAGTTAATATGCCCTAGGATTCACTAGGGATCATTCTGAGGAATTGAGTGGAAATGAGTTGACTAAGGAGTTCTGGAGGTTTAGAATGACCTAGAATTGTCTATGAGGAAATTAGAGTTTAGATGGGTGTATTGAACACACCAAAGTCATGGTATGAGGAATGGTAAGACTTGAGCAAAATTTGGAGGAAATGGGTACAATGTTTTAAGATGATTTAGGTATGAACTAGGGAATATAACAATGAGAAGTTTTGATATCTGTGTAAGTGGTGAAGATGCTAGTAGTGGATTAATAAGGTCATAGTTGGATGGTAATGAGTGGACTTGGGTGATGGAAGTGAAGATTGAAGGAGAATGTTGTCAAATGTCAAGGAAAATGAATAGGAATGTAAAAGAGCGTGTGATCATGAGAATGGTGAGTAAGATGAGTAAAAGGAGATGGAAATGTCTAAGGAGGGTGTAGGATAGTCAAGGTAAAGAAAAACAAGGTTAAGGTGCTAAGAAGATGGGGAGAAATGCATAGGTAAGTTCATGAGTTTAGGTTGATGAGTAGCAAAAGGAAAAGAAAGGAATTGTGCATGGACATGCAAGATAACCTTGGAAAGTTTAGCAAGCAAAGAGGGGATGCAATAATGCTTAGGGAGAAGTTATATTGATTGGGAAGAAACACTTTGGATAGTTAGAGTTTTAGACAAAATTATATGTTGGAAAAATAAAGAAATAAGTAACAAGTTTTAGAATTCTTGAAAGGATTGAGAAAATGGTTAAGGAGGTTTTAAAGGATGTTCTAAGGTGAGTTTAAGTGCCTATATGGTATTAAGACATAATGGGACACTTGTGGAAGAGTTGGGTATTTTTGCAAGAAAGGAGATAAGTGTTTAAGGGTATAGAAGATGAGTATTCTGGCCTGTCCAAACTTCTGTCCGAATTTGGAAGCTCGGACATGCCCAGTTGCGATTAAAATTTCTGAGTCTCGACCAGAGTCCGAACTACAGTCCGGACTTAGATGTTCGGACACTTGAGATTTTTCCTTTGATTTTTCCTCGACCTATGTCCGAACTTAGGAAGCTCGGACACAAGTTCGGACGCGGTGCTGTTTTGACCAAAACTTTGTTTAAGGTTAGGAAATGATATCTAATGGTGGGGATTGATATGTAATGATAATATAAGTTGTTTAAGATATGTTTGGTGGGTAACAATGATAATTAAGTGGGTGAATAAGTATAAGGTATGAGGAGAAGTGATTCACTTAAGATTAAGTTTATAAGAACTTAAGTGGTGTTAGATGGGGATCATTAGTGACTAAGTGAGTTAAGTAAGTTAGCTTTATTGGAAAAGTAATTAACAACCTAAAATTGAATGAATGTTTTAGGGTTTGAGAATTTGGACTCCAGAGGAGAGTAAGCAACCGAACGACCAACGGTGAACGGTACAGTTCTTCTTGTGACCTGCTTGCTAACGAGGTGTCCCTCGGCTTGTGTGCTATTTGTTTTTGTGTGCTCACTAAACAAGATAAGCATGCAACCGGAACATTATGTTTATTATTGTTGTGTGATGTTTGAAAACTAACACAACTTACCGTGAGAACTTACTAACTAACCAACGTTTAGTAAGGATTGTGTGTGAGACTAAGGAATGCTCCCTAATATTAGTTTGTTATAACTGAAAGAGGTTTAACCAACAAACATCATCTTGAGACTTCTCTACTAACTGGAACTTAAGGGGGAGTGAGGAACCCGGGATGACTCCGGTCATGCATGCTAAGGAAAAAGGGGGTCGGTATCTATAGCAGATCCGACTTCCGCTTAAGGACTTGTCTTCGGACTTGTTGCCTAGGGTCGGTTGCCGGCTCCGCTACATTGGACATCCAGTCCATGGTAGAGGCATTAAGATGGTGCGGTAGGATCACCTAAATCCTAAATTATAAGATAATTGTTTATTCAACCAATGGAGTTAATAGCTCGTTGGCTAGGGTTGCTTTTGACCCGACAAAATAAACATTGAGGTAAGATACAATCATTTCTATTTAAAGAGTGGTTTGTATTCTAAGATTAAGATAAGGTTTGAGGTAAGTTGCAACCATTCCTATTTAAAGGATGGTTTGCAATATAAGACTGAGATAAGCTACATCCATTCCTATTTAAAGGTGGTTGTTTTCTAAGACTAAGATAAGACTAAAATTGAGGTAAGATAAGGTTGGACTGAGATTGAGAGAAAACATAACTTAAGGAGTTAAATAATTGACTCACTAATTAAGGGAACGCATTTAAGTCGTTCATTGTGATTGAACTTTGATTGTTCATAATTGGTTTGTTGTTTATTGCACTTTCTATTATGTTGTGCATCTAATCAACCTCCATGCTATCGACAATTAGTCGTCGTAGCCACGTTAGCTTGGGGGCCATGAGAGGATCGTACCAGCATTCGTGCTGACCCCCTTTGGGGGCTGTTTTTATACTACATAGGTGAACATCAGGAGGCGGCCGTCACGAGAGTAAGATGAGGTACAAGCGTTACGGGTTAAGTGTGGCCTACGAGTTGTGCATGTACACTCGTATGGCAATTTGAGTTAGTAAGATGTATAGGTTGTGAGGGATTGTAAGAAGGATATGTATTGGTTAAGATTTGTATGTACTAATGTTCGGTATATTCTGTCAGTCAGATCGTGGCAAGGTCCTGGAGTGTAATGAATTCCGCTGTGACATGTATATATATGTTGTTAAGTTGCGAGACCACATTTGGATTGAGATGGGGTGTTACAAAAAGTGGTATCAGAGCGTAGTTACGCTCTGAAGACAAGAATTACCGAACTTAGGAGAATACTGAGGTTGATTTGAGTTATGGGTTAAGGGTTGAGTGTTAGAGTGAGAGGTGCGTTAGCTAGGACTTCCGGTGTGTTACCGGATATCCATAGTACCTAGACCCGCCCTCCACATCCCTTGCTTGAATTATGGGGAACAAATGCCAGAGAGAAGAAAGCCTTCTCTTACTCAGGAAAACCCGATCTGGTAGTTAGTTAACAGTAAGCAATACGAGAAACATCTTGTTGAACAACAGTTCACGGGAACTTGAACCTTTTAATTGGAGCGCATCAGTGAAACAGCGCTACCAATGGAATTCTATCAGTAAGAGAAAGGAAATTACCGGCAACATGGGTCGACATGCTACGCAGTCGAGTTACACCCGCAATACCAATGATAAGAAAAGCACTACGAGTGCAATGGATAAGAAAGGTTAAGCGACATGAGCACCGGACAATGGTCCGAATGAGCATAACCGTGGATAATACAGGCATAAGGGTTAAGATTACTGGAAAGTCCAGTTAGAAACGGGGACTCCAAACCCCATACAATGAGGAAGGTTACAAACCTGGCCGACATAGCGCAGACGACGATGAAAACACATACAAACTGTATACCGGAATAGGAATATGATGTAGTTCCTAAAAGAGAATCATTACTTAATAATCACGACAAAATACGTGAAGACGGGAGCGAGGATTAAGATATAAGAAGTAACGAGGGGTTCCCTCTGGATGAGGAACGCCCTGATAAACGACAATACTGTCAAACCAACCAGGGAACTGCCGAATGGCTAGTTGTCCCAAAATAAGAGAACATCAAAGGAGTCCTGGGGACTACCAAAGATATAAAGAAATAGGTGGAAGTACAACTACCGACGCACGCAGTACTGGTAGCCCAACTTGCATGGCGCACTTGCCATAGCAAGTGCTACTACGGTTAAGCTACACGGAAAGCCATCATGTGAGATAACCGAACGCTACAATTGTAGTACACACTAATATCGGATTGTAAATCTATAAGAACTGGAGAATGAGACCTTGGAAGGGCCTGACGGCCTGACCATGATGAAAAGAGTGGATACACCAGTCAGCAGGGAGCAGAACTTGGACAGAATACTAAACGATATAAATATTAGCAACGGTACAATCTACTACAACAACAACCGACAGAGCGGAAAGAACATCAATCCCAAACCCCGAGAGGAAAACATAAGAGATCGCTCAGTAATGCGAGCAAAACACTATGTAAGTGATAATGTACAAGGAATGCATTACGGAATACAATGGAGACCGTTGACATAAAAACTTTCAACAAGAATGGGATAAGACTCCTAGATTGATCACTAAGAATACCAGTAATAAGCATTCTTCAATGAAGATGTTGGAAAACCAGAAAACAAGGATAAAAGAAATGAACGTAAGATATAACCTACTAAGGATTAAAGACGCACAACTCTGGAAAAGGAAAGCTCAGAAGACTACCCCCACAGAGTGGGCATAGTCAAGCCGAACAAACTGATGAATGACAGTTAATACTGTTTGTCTAACTCATTAACACTCAAGTATGATTGATCATCAATGGGTGGCGTAGTCAACGGAAGTTGAACGAAGCGTTGAGATGGAGGTATAAGATGACGGGTTGATAGCCAACTTGGACACCGTAAGGCAAACGCCTAATACGAACTTAGCCTTATTTGCTAAAAGACATAAGTCTAATAAAACGACAGTATTGTCAAAGACACTAAGTAACCTCAGATCACCCGAATAAACTTCCATATAGCAGGAAGCAGGATGCAGCAACTTACATGAACCCAATACTACATTTAGTATGTAACCTAACGGTGGATAGTGTTCAAAAGACCAGAAACTTATGAGAATAACCTACGGATGAGTAAGAGTACAAATAATGAACTGAGACATTAAGCACTAACAACCTGCGAGCCAAAGATGCTAACTACATCAGGGCCCGAGGCGCGGTAAGTTGTGAGAGACCTATTTAAGCCATGAAGGAACTACAATTTGTAGATGTGAACGTTTACCAAACCCATAAGTTAAGTGTGGAAAATATTGCCAGGAAAGGGCACCAATGAGAATAATGAGATAGTACATTGGCAGGGGCAGAGAACGAACCATGCCTTTTAGGGTGGATACCTCTCCTTGTTGTGAGGCCATGAGTGGGAATAACCCCTCAAAAGGGCTTTCACTTGTTAGAGATATATATGCTTTTGTTAGGGAATGGAAACCGTAAACTTTGAGATTACCTTAGAACATACCATACACTTGAGTAATAAGGAAGGCTGCAAGACAAACCTCATATCCAACACCCAGGATTTAGGAATCAGTAATCGTTAGAGATAAACATTGTGAGTGCACATTATGGCACGTTAAGTGACCAACGCTCAGGAGAGCTTGGGATTCAACGGATGACTTCTTCAGTACCGGGTAAGCTACATGGTAAATAACGTCATAAAGGATGAAAGAATGTGAGAGAAATTAGACTACTTATAAACCTGAGATTGAAGCAGAACACCTTCATATTAAGAGATGATCAAAATTACAACACGGTACGGTAACCACCATATGCCGAAATGAGAGAACCCCCAGTGTGTTTACACCGAGAAGGGATTGAATATAAGATAAGATGTTAGAGTAAATGAGTAAGTAGTTGCGCCATCAATGGGCAACATGGTAAAGGCCAACTACCATGGTAGTAGTGGTCGTGAGTACAATATTTATATAAGTGGATTAAGTCATGGTGCGCGGTAAGGCGACCATTACGTATGAGCCGTCAAATATTGACACTGAGGCAATTAGATTTATGAGTTAAGACCAATATAAGTAAGGAAATAAGATGGAAGACGAACTGTGCATTGATGCCAGTAGTCTAGACCTGGTTAGGTAAGATTTCACAGGAAGCACACTACCCATTCCTTAAGGAACTGGAAGTGCATTCCTAGTAGAACAAATATGAGAAAGAAGATAAGAGGCTCTATGGAAGGAGACCTCAGTCACTAAGAGACCGAATCAGTACGGGATACAGAAAGAACTAGAGCATATATACAATACCCAAGAACATAGTAAGTGGATTTTCCTTGATTAAATCAAGAAGAACAATAAGTGTTATTATGGAACGATGAAAGAGGAGATCGACAACAGAATACTTCATAATTAGCAATAGCTAAACGTGTGACGGACACTATGAGTTTACTAAAACGAGATGTGGGACGGCTGCACCCCACAGGGGCTTGCAGGCCTGACACGCTCATTTATGAGTTAGTCGGGTAAGTAGTAATGTACCAGTAAGGTACCCCATGCATGTGGACGAGTGGTGTAAGGAAACACAGGAAGTAGTCACTCCGTACCACGGACAACGACGCAAGATCAGACAAGAGCAGCTACTACCACAAAACAGTCGAAGAGAAGAATTCAGTTGAACCAACAACACAAATGAATCAGAGAACAGATAATTAAGGACTATGAAGTGCGAAGAGCACGGATTGTTAGTACAGACATTGGACATGTCTTAAGATGTATAAGATTAAACTGTAAAGTGCTATAAGCACTAAACAGTAGTGTCAGATTAAGAATCATCCTCAGACCAAAGGTCAAATGGAAAGAACGATTTAGATACTTGAGGAAACACTAAGAATACAAACATTAGATCCCCAGGGAGACTGGATAGACGAGCTACAACTCATCAAGGCCAGGTATATATAAAGATAACACGTGTCCATTGAAAGACCTTTAGTACACAGATATAAGCATGCAGATAAGAATATACAATACTATAAAAGGATAAGAAAGGCAAACGAGCCTAAGATTATCAGAGTCACGCAGCGGAAGCTAGCAGATCAGTACCTTTGAGGTTAGATCCAACTAAGTTAAGAAATGGTATAAGTACCATAAGAATCCTCGATACAGAGACTAAGCCATTACCATAGTTATGACCCTCTGATCGAATTATAAGTGAGATAGATGACATGGAAGCTAGAATGCTTGGTGAGAATTAGACATCTTGAACTTATGTTCAAGGATGATATAATGTTGATTACGTGGGCGTAATCCATTTTAAGGGGGGTAGAGCGAAACCGCTTAGCGTATGTTTATGTACTGAGTACATAAACTACGGTGTGCATAACACAAAAGAATTTGAGAATTTGTTTTACATAAACATCTTGAGATAAATTATGGTTATTACGCACAGAAGATGTGAATACCATACATATTAAGTACCTATCTTGTTAACTCCGGTGTGAGTACAAGTTAAGAGAATTAAGGAAGAGGATTAAGGAGACTTAAGGAATAAGGAATATATGAGATATGAGTTGATATGGAAGTATGTGTGAGATAAGAATAAGATAACACTATGAGGTATAAGACGGTGAGAGTTGGTATGAGACTATATAGAACTTAGTAGCAATGAGAGCCTTGAGGTAAGTACTAAGAGATGAACTGGGAATGATTGATGGACTAAGTCTACACCTTGGAGATGTATTGATTATGATTAGAAGAACTAAAAGATAGAAATTGGAAATGAGTGAATTATTTGATGTTTGAAAATGACGTGGGAGTGGAACTTGATTTTCTAGGGATCAAGGGAAACCGAACACAAATTGGGGTGGATGGATAGTTCAACACTGATGCTGATCACATCAGGGTTGGATGATTCCTGAACTCCCTTCCAGTGGTCAAAATTAAATCACACTATGGATAGAGGCGTTAGGATAAAATGAAATCGAAGTTGATTGTATTTTCAAATAGAGGGAACTATCCCTCACTTGACCTCGTAAAAAGGTTTCCTTTTTACTGAGTCTCGCCCATGAAGTCGAGGACGCACGAGCCTTTGTCTTCGGACCGGTGACATGGGGAGAGCAGAGTTGTTTTGTATTCTGGCCCATGGTGACGAGGACGAACGAGCCATTGTCTACGGACCGGTGACATGGGAGAATACGTTGGAGAATTATGTGATTGTTTTAATCATCAAAAAGAAATAAAGAGAATTTTGGGTGCTATACATGCCTAAGCATGTTATGTGGTATTTAAGTATAAGCATATGGCGGATCTAATGATCCAATGAGTTTAAGTATACATAAGTATGATCTATGAATGAGGTAAGACATGTATTCTAATAAGATAAGATGCATGGGAACTTTGGGGACAACGTTCTTTTAAGGGGGGTAGATTGAAATACCCCAAACCTAATTATTCTAAGTAAACATCAATTTATGATGTATTAAGGCTAAAATACGCCTTAGAAAGATTGGTAGACAATTTAAACCAAGGAAAACACAAGAAAATGCCTTAAGGGCAATTAAGGCAAAAATGTGCTCTAAGCTTGGAGTGGCTTTGATTAGCATCCAAATACCATTATAAGACTTTAGTAATATGCTAATGGACATTTAAATCAATTAGCAAAGAAAACCAAGCTCAAAAAACAAGCTTAAACAAAAATGTGCTTTAAGACTCCTTAAAGCACCTTTTTGAGAAATTGTCTTAGAAATGAGTTTTGAGTGGCTAAATGCCCATGATTACATCTTAATCAACATGTGTGCTAGTTATTATCACATTAGGAAGTCTAAATCAATGGGAAACCAAAAATTTCACAAATATGTGCACTAATCTATGAATAGTGCCAATAGTGACTAGTTTAAGTTTTAGTCAACATAAGTCAATTAGTTGGTCAACCAAGACCAAAATATCTTGATTATAAGGGGGGTGGCCATTTTTAATGTGGGGAGTCACCACATGACTAAGAAACTAAAGGAAAAGAAGAGTAAAAGAGAGAATAGTACTATTTGCTTTATAAAAAGGAAATCTTACCTTTTAAGCTTACCTTCTCTCCTCTTCTTCATTCCTCTTCTTCTTCCACGGTTCTCTTCTTCTCCTCTCTGTTCTAAAGCCGTCCAAGCAGCCCCCATGGCACCACCACCTTCATTTGTCCATAACTTACTCATTTTAGCTCCAAATAAAAAACAAAGCATAGATTTCTCTTAGTTAGACCAAGGCCTTGCTTCCTATCTTTTCAAAATTTGAAAAGCCTCATTTAGGAGCCATGGGAAATCGCCATTGAAGGGGGAAAATAAGCTTGGAGGGTGCATTAGCTTCTCCATTCTCTTAAGGTAAAGAATATGTAAGAAAAGTTAGGTTTCCACCATTTCTCCACATTACCGAAAATTACTACTCATGGGGCTTCATTTTTATCCATTGTTATAGCTTGATTCTATTATCCAAGGGCTATAGGAGGTCCTTCTTGATTCATATCCAAGCCTAACTTAAGACTTCAAGGTAAAATATTCATTATAAGACCTTAAAACACATTTTTTAACCTAGGTTTTCATTCCTTAAGGTTAGTGTATTGTTTAGTTTAGCACTCATGTGAGTCATTGAATATTGATTAGAACATTGGCAAAGGAATTTTAATGGGTGGCCGAGATTCATTCAAGAAGAAGGTCTAAGGAGGAAGTTAAGATAAGCTTGGAAAAACAAGGTAAAATGCTTACCTAATGGTGGTTTAAGTTTTAAGGGATGGTATTTAGATAAGTACTAATGTAGCTTAAAGCTTACATTAAGTAATGGGTTATATAACCTAAGAAAAAGAACTTAAACAAGCTTATGAACTTGTGACTAAGGAGCCAATGGGAATGAGTTAGTAAGATAAGTTTAAGATGGATTTTAAGAGCATTATAACTACTATTAGATTGATGGGTGTATTTGCAGGTTGAAAGCTTTTATATGTGAGAAATTCAGTGTTTAAATTTCATGTCATTTAAGTCCTAAGAGCCATGTCATTTAAGAGCCTAAGAGCCATGTCATTTAAGGGCCTAAGAGCCATGTCATTTAAGAGCCTTAGTGCTATGCAATTTAGATTATTGCACTATATTGAATTTATTATGTATGAGTTGATTTGGGTGAGGAAACAAGATGAGAAAGGACTTGATGTGTGTGAGTTGGTTGAATGAGGGAAACAATGCATCTGGGCATGATAAAATACTAGAGAAGCTATGGCGAATTTGAATAGAAAACAAAGAGTTTAAGTGGAGGTGGTGAGTTAATATGCCCTAGGATTCACTAGGGATCATTCTGAGGAATTGAGCGGAAATGAGTTAACTAAGGAGTTCTGGAGGTTTAGAATGACCTAGAATTGTCTATGAGGAAATTAGAGTTTAGATGGGTGTATTGAACACACCAAAGTCATGGTATGAGGAATGGTAAGACTTGTGCAAAATTTGGAGGAAATGGGTACAATGTTTTAAGATGATTTAGGTATGAACTAGGGAATATAACAATGAGAAGTTTTGATATCTGTGTAAGTGGAGAAGATGCTAGTAGTGGATTAATAAGATCATAGTTGGATGGTAATGAGTGGACTTGGGTGATGGAAGTGAAGATTGAAGGAGAATGTTGTCAAATGTCAAGGAAAATGACTTGGAATGTAAAAGAGCGTGTGATCATGAGAATGGTGAGTAAGTTGAGTAAAAGGAGATGGAAATGTCTAAGGAGGGTGTAGGATACCAAGGTAAAGAAAAACAAGGTTAAGGTGCTAAGAAGATGGGGAGAAATGCATAGGTAAGTTCATGAGTTTAGGTTGATGAGTAGCAAAAGGAAAAGAAAGGAATTGTGCATGGACATGCAAGATAACCTTGGAAGGTTTAGCAAGCAAAGAGGGGATGCAATAATGCTTAGGGAGAAGTTATATTGATTGGGAAGGAAACACTTTGGATAGTTATAGTTTTAGACAAAAATTATATGTTGGAAAAATAAGGAAATAAGTAACAAGTGTTAGGAATTCTTGAAAGGATTGAGAAAATGGTTAAGAGGTTTTAAAGGATGTTCTAAGGTGAGTTTAAGTGCCTATATGGTATTAAGACATAATGGGACACTTGTGGAAGAGTTGGGCATTTTTGCAAGAAAGGAGATAAGTGTTTAAGGGTATAGAAGATGAGTATTCTGGCCTGTCCGAACTTCCGTCCGAATTTGGAAGCTCGGACATGCCCAGTTGCGATTAAAATTTCTGAGTCTCGACCAGAGTCCGAACTACAGTCCAGACTTAGATGTTCGGACACTTGAGATTTTTCCTTTGATTTTTCCTCGACCTATGTCCGAACTTAGGAAGCTCGGACACAAGTTCGGACGCGGTGCTGTTTTGACCAAAAACTTTGTTTAGGTTAGGAAATGATATCTAATGGTGGGGATTGATATGTGTAGACACCAAAATTCTCACCCAATAAAGCAAATCACGTAATAAGACTAAAATAAGAGGGGTCGTCGCCTTTCTTTCTCAAATATATTTACGTGCATGCCAAAATGAAACCATCGTTTTACGATAAAGTTTTAAACCAGTTTTCAAGCTTTTATAGGAAAAACCAATTTTCGGAAGATGAATTTTCAAACAATAGTATGTTGTTTTAGACTTACCCTTTTATTTAGTTATTTTCAATTTAATTTCCATAGTTGTGGGCATTTCGTTTACTTTATTTTACTTATATTATTTTGTCATTTTTCATGTTGTTATTTTGAAAAGAAAATATTTCATTTTTATTGACTAACCTTTTTAGTTTTATTCTGCATATACATTTTTTAAGCATTGGCATTTCTGATGATTTTACTCATGTCGAGTAATAGCTTTTGTTTTATTTCTCTCAGTTTTGTATGAGTTCTATTGTAATAATCTTTTTTCTTTCTCATTTTTTTTACCGACCAAACTTGGTCTTAACCCAATCTTCAATCAAACCCAGCAGCCCAAAACCCAAACCATCATATCCAAACTTATGGCCCACTCCACACCAATCTCACCCACACCCAAAATAAACCCCTAAACCCACATTCTCTTCCTATAAACAACAAAAAATTCTGAACAGTAACCATCTTCATTCTCTCGATCGCCACCATATACAAGCAGAGCCGACTTATTCTTCCCGACCTTGATCTCCCTCGGATTGACTCATTCTTCTCCTTCTCGATCTAAAAACAAAAACCCAGGCTTCTCTCTCGGTGGATCTTTTAATCGCCTCCATCTCCATCTTGACTAAAACCAGAAATCGATCTCTTTCACTCTTCTTATCTTCTTCAAAAATCAAATCCTTCTTCTCCCATCGTGCCTCTTCGAAAAAATCACTGCCTCCATCCTTAATCTCCAGGAAATAAAACAACCCTATCACCAATTTTCAGTTTGACAGAAACTCAAACATGCCCATGTGCCCTCTCTTCTTCTTCCTTTGATATACTTCTCACCCCGCTTGCGTTTGCTAAAATCAAATGGCGAACGGGAACATACATTCTCTTCGCCTCTCAACCCTTCGCTGCACCATCCGTAATGTTGCAAACCTACCTCACGAACAAAGGATAAACACCCACCGCCTCTCTTTCATTCTCGTCACTCTGGGTACCCTCAGTTTTCCTCTCGATTCGAAGATATTCTTTTCCGTAAAACTGGCGTTCACTCCTTGCCGGCCTTGGGAGTTAGCGCCGATGAAATAAAAAGGAGCATCTCGTAATGTATGTGCAGTTATTTCTCCCCTTTTGTGTTCGATTATGATTGTTACAAAGTCCTGCATAAGACTTGCCATCTGGTAACTTCTCACTCAGTTCAGTTCTAAAACTCGATCTGGTATCCTGCGAGCTTGCATTTTGCTAAGTCTACTTTATGTATCGGTTGGCTCTCTGAAGTTTCATTATCTAAATATTACTGTGGCTCATTATACCAGTATGTCATGAAATCAATTACAGTTGCTCTTCTCTTCAGGCCTACCGGAAATGAGACTTTAGATTGTCCATTTGGGATCACATTCAGATTTTCCTTCTGGTTTACATTCGTTAACGCTGTCCTTGCGTTTGGATCTGAGTATGATCTGATTACGTTTATACAGAGAGTAAATAGATTCGTCGTTGACCCTTTGCGCACTATATGTTTTGGGTCTGAGAAATTCCTATTGATAGTTTTTTTGCTTAATCTGTTTTTGTACCGTTGAATCTTTGCCTCTGAATTCATGTGTGGGGTGATTGAATCTGGTGCTATTCGACAAACTTGGAGGCCCCCTGTAATTTTCAATTCTTGTTTGGGATGACCGCTTTTGTGGAGGCTAAGTCTGAACTCATGCTCGGTTTTTTACTGGGTGGAGATAATTAGATGAAAATACTGATTTGAGCCCCACCCTTTTGGAGCCTTTTGGTGAATTGGGGCCCACACATGGATAATTTTCTCCTCTGACGGTATACTTGGGGCGCAATTACACTTGAAGCCTGATTTGTCCCTTGTGCCATTTTGACCCTGCCTCTTGGTTTTATGTTTTGGCTGAGGTGTTGTTGGACTTTTGTCGCGCTTGCTGATCGGGTGCGACATTGTATGTTATAAGTTGACCGTGTTGGGAACTTTGGGCTTTACTACTGCTGCCCCACACGGTTTGGAAATTTCATTCAGCTTCCAATATTTGATTATTCGGTTCAATCTGCTTCTTACTACGCTTGTGTCTTGACTGAGGTACACATGCGATTGGCTGGACCTACGACCCTGGTTTTATGGCTCGACTTTGGATCATCTGGACTGACTACACTCATGTTTGGGCTCACCCTCTCTCGTGGGTTTGGAAATTAAGTACATGTACAAATGATGAGACTTGGCTGGTTTCGCTTGGCTTGAGTTGTGCTGGCTAAATTTGTAGCTTGGTTTCAGATCATGCAAATGGACTATACCCTTGTGCGTCGGGCCTACCTTCTATGGGTTTGGAAACTCTATCTTTTATACTTCCTTTATTCGCCTTTGATAATTAATTGCTCCTTGCGCATTGATATGGTTTGGAAAGTTAGTTGAAACTAGCATTACTTGACCCTTGCGCTTAGATAAGAACATGAATTGAGTGATAGTTGCCCGAATTCTATAATTGGTAGATAAATCACTCATGGGCTGGTTGGTCTTTATTAATTTCTCATCTTAGAGGGAAATGATATAAATCCATCTAGGTATGATCCCACATGACTCACAACGTCACATCTTTGATACTACACTTCAGTTTGAGTCATAATCTAAGATGGTGAATTAATTTGAGTAGCAACCCCAATGCTTGATTTATCTTACGATCCTTAGCATTCGTTGGCAGCTTGAAACTCTTTTCTATGTTCTCGGTTGGGGTGTGGGAGATGATTAAATTGTCCCCTTTCCTCCCATTGAGAGGGCCTTATGATCCCATTGCACACACCCCAACCTTCTTCCGTTCTTTGACTAATGCACCTTGCCTCTATTGGATGTGTTCTTTGACATGTACATAATGCTTATGGAATGGAAAGCTGCTCGGGGACTAAGGAGATGGACCTTGGCTTGGACTACCGGGGTTCTCTTTTCAAACGCGAAAACGGTTGGTGTATCTCTTCGGATCCCCTTCAGCTCGAGTGAGGCGGCGTCGATGCGACCCCCCATAGAAGCTCTTTTAATTCAGCACTTTAATTCAGCATTTTAATTCAACACTTTTTGTTATCACGAGTTGTAATTTGTCTATTAGTTGTGCTACCTAGCATAGTCTTGGATTTCATAATTTTCTGTATTTGTCCGCTTGATCATTTTTACCCTTTCTATCTTTCGTACATATTTTTGAATGCTTGTTTATACATGTCCGATTCTATTATACATTGAACGTTTTATTTGTTAGTTTTGTCTTATTTATTGATAGATTGGCTTAGCACAGGTGAACATAGAATAGCCTTTAGGTTTGCCCGCTTATTTCTGGACGCTTCGAGTCCAGTTTAGAAAAGCTTCTAGGTTCGGGGATATTCCTCACTCAAACGGGCCGTAGAGTCTGGTCGGTGGGGAACGCCCTTCCTTCATAAAATTTTCCAAACAATCCATAATTGTCATAATAAAACTCACAATCAATGATTCGTTTCACCAATGAAACCGATTCAAATCCAATTCAATTCCAAACTCAATCCAAAATTTAAATCCAACTCAGATCTCTCTCATGATCTCTCATCAAACACATTCAGATCAATCTCTCTCATCTAACATTCTACAAATCAATCTCTCAACTCTCACCAAACACTTCAAATCAATCTCTCTCACACTCTCACCAAACACACTTCAATCATCTCTCCACACACTCACAAAACAAAAATCACACTCCACACACATCACCAACCACACTCAAAAATCATCACACTAAACACACTTCAAAATCATCTCTTCACTCTCTCACATCAAATTTCTACTTCAAAATCAACCTCTCTCATCAAACATACTACAAAACCAATCTCTCTCATCATACACTCTTCAAAATCAATCCTCTCATACTTCGAAACCAGATATTCTTCATGTATTCCGTGAAATCAAAGCTTTTCACATGTCAACATTAAATACTCTTCATACACTCTTTAGACATACTTCAACCTCACAAAGCATTTGAAAGGCTTCCAAAAGTTCTAAGATCAAACTTCAAATTCCTTCCAAACTCCAATCGTCTCATAGATTCAAATCATCTTCCAATTTCAATTTCAAAGGCCAAGTCAAGCCCAATTCTAAGACCTAAATCCAGTTCATTCATAGGGCCCAACCCGGTCCAATTTCAAAGGTCCGATCCGGCCCACATTTCAAGACCTAGATACCCGGCCCACATTTCAAGGCCCAAACCTGTCCATCTCTAAGGCCCAAATCCATCCGGCTCATTGGCTCAATTCGATCCCGATTTAGTTCCAAATACAATTCAACTTCAATTTCAAGTCCTAATCAAATTCAAATTCAATTCAATTTCAATCAAATTCAATCCAATTCCAATTTAGATTCAATCTCAATTTCAATCCAACTCAATTAAAAATTCTTTTCATTTTCAATTCAATCCAACTTCATTTCAATCCCAAATAATTCCAAACATCATAAATCTCAAACTCCTTGAAACTCCAAACTCCTTGAAGTCAAGCATCTCGAATCTCTAAGTGTCTCAGCAGCTCAACAGACTCGAATGTCTCAACAGCTCAACAGACTCGACCGTCTCAGCAGCTCAACAGACTCGACCGTCTCCACAGCTCAACAGACTTGACCGTCTCAGCGGCTCAACAGACTCGACCGTCTCAACAGCTCAACAGACTCAATGTCTCCGCAGTTCAAATTCGAACATCTCAATAGACTTATCAAATTCAAACACTTCAAAATCCTCAGCTCCTCAAAAGCCAAACCTCTTGAAATTTGATAACCCTTTCAAGCCTCAAACATCTCACAGACCCGAGCGTCTCACAGACTTCATCATTTCAAGAATCTAAATGTCCCACAGACCCGAGCATCTCACACACTTTGTCATCCCAACGATTTGAATGTCTCACAGACCTGAACATCTCACAGACCCGAGCGTCTCACAGATTCGAGCGTCTCACAGACTTCGACATCTCAAGGTTTCAAACGTCTCATGGACTCGAGCGTCTCACAGACTACCCCCTCAAATCTGAAACTTCAAACATCTCCAAAACTGTGAACTACGTAAGGTCTGATCTCAACAGGGAGTTGAGTACGTAGGCAGCCCCTCTAGGGTGCGACCCCATTCCAAACAAAAACCACTTTCCCCTTTTAAGATGGCTCTCATATCTCTCAAACCTTCTTCAGCTTACACATACTTCAAACCATCAAACTACAAGTCTTGTCTATTCACTCAACCTCAGACCTTTCCCAAATCTTCATTCCGTACCCATCCGAATTCACCAATTCTTCCTCTTGGCGTTAGCTTGGCAGAAGAGCTCGCCTCATCCACTCCCTTTCTCTTTTCCTGTCCTAATCCTATCCTTGGCTTTTAAATGAATCTCTCTAATAAGGTTTTGAAAGAAGGCAATCCCGACAATTGGAGACCGAGGTTTCCTCGGGCACCAATCCGAAGTCGTGGTCGTTGCCACTTCCAAGGGGTGTAACCCAGTGCGAACCCACACAGAATCTCTAGTATGATCAGATAAGTCTTATCCATAGGCAATAATTCATCAGAGTCAATTAACGGTTCTTAGAACCCTTCTCTCTCCCTTCCTAGTTCCTTAGGTCAAACTAGGTGGCGACTCTAGTCAATTTCCGCCCTTAGGGCATAAGTCCGCGTGGAGCCCATCGAGAGCGGGTGTAGTGCACACTTGCACTCCCCTTTATGCTTTCTGGGAAAGACGGACGATTTAATAGGTATTTGAGGGATGCCAAGAATAACGGGTTTTCACCCTCCACAGAATGGCAATTTCTAGGATCTAGGCTTTTAGTCAGACCATATTTAGATAGACCCCCCCTCATACCGAAAAATCACCCTCCACAGAATGGCGACTCTGCTGGGGAAAACTTGAGTAAGTTTTTTTCTCAAACTCAAGGAGGACTGAACTCCATTCAAAATTGTTGGGACCTCCCCCACTTCTTTCAAAACCTTCAAGAGATTCATTTCAAAGCCTTTAGGATTACTCTACTCCACACTTAGAGTGTGCTTTGTGAGGATAGTTAGGGCGAGTGTTTAGAGTTCGAAATTGTCTTTAATTACCACATGTGTGCTTTGACCTTTGCATGCTTCACTTTTGTTTACTATTGTGTGTTTTACTGTCTTATGTTTACTGTCCTTCATTCATGATATAATTGCTTATTTATGGTTTTGTAAATGGGGCCTTCGTAGAAAGGAGTCAACCCATTGTTGCATCGGGTAGTTTAGGAGCATGCATTCCTCTATGTCACCTTTACTATCTGCGGGCGGGATTAACAATTGGTCCACAATTGATTCCCTCTGAGTATGGGTCCTTCGTAGTTAAGGAGTAAACCCACGAGGTGGTATGGCCGTAGTTGTCTACACCTTGAAACAACTCAGGATCCTTTCAAACACCTTTTCGAGTCAAAGCCAGCATGTAGTAAGCTATGAGCCTTCAGTGTCCAGCTGCCTTATCCAGTGTCTAGGATGGGTTTTATGGGTAGTTGCCCCCTTGTATGCCGCCTGTCTGACCACCCTTTTGCCTTACCCTGAAGATTGCATGGGCTCAGTTCTCCATGATTCCTCTGCACCACGGGTGTCTTTAGAGCCCAATGTCGCGCTACAAATTCATAGAGGATCCCGTATTTACGGATACCCATACATGACACAGCGTAGTCAGCAAATAATTGGACTTTAGACACACCTTATCGTGCAGACGAGGGGAGACCCGTTCCCATGCAATACTTCCCCGAGTTTCCCGAAAAGTGAGTATGTTGTGATAATCCCCGGCCGTGGCTCGTGTGACTGTATCACTTCGGGTATCCTGACCTTTCGAACTTAAGCACTCCGGTCTTTCTTGATGACGTGCCCCACAAGGCATAACAGAGATAAATCCCGAGAGATGAACAGTGAAGGGACGACGGTTCCCCCGGTGGTATGGAAGCATTGATTGACCTGGAAGGTGATTATCCCAATCATTCACACTCAGCTCCACAAAAAATCAGCCACGATTTTTATTCTGCACTTACATTTATGTGTGATCACGTTTTAAAAATTTGCAAAAATCAGAAAATGAATCTTGTCAAATGCTCTAATGAAATCTCTTCAAAGCCGTTCATCTCGAATGATTTTTTTTTAAAAAATAAAGATTTTCAAATTGTTATTTCCAAAACAGTTTTCAAATCGATTTCAATCAAAGTCTTCCAGAAAATAAACTTTGTCAAACAGTTTGCAAAGAACAGATTTCAAAAATCTACTGTTTACAAATGATTTTCAAACAATGTTTCCCACAAATTTGTTTTTTTTTCTTTCAAAACTAGTTTCTAAAACAGATTTCAAAACCCATTTTTTTGCAAACGAGATTCAAATAACTTTTCTCACATAGGTTGTTTCGAAATAGCATTTCTCACAAACGTATTTCATAATAAATGATTTAGTCCCCATGTCATGACCTGCTATTTTTGAAGTTCAACCCACCTTCAAGAGCAGCAGTCACTACTGTGGAGCGTACTAGTCATTTCGTGTTTTCACAAAAGTGGTGGATTTTCACAAAGATTGTATGCTCGATCATTCACATTTCCTTTCTAAAAAAAACGCCCCTTACTTTCCTTCATCGTAGCAAGTGGGATGCATGAAGATCAACGACGATTCGAGCCAAAAATCAGAGTTGCACCAACCCGAGTCGAACGACATGAAGACCAGAAACAACCGTTCGAATTCGAAGCTGCTGAGGGTCAGAAAAGCACCAACCAATTTCTCTTGATCATAGTGTCACCTTGTCGAACCCGAAGACGAGCGAACGGCCAATCAGGAGCCCGCACATGAGTAAGCAGTCAGTCAGAAGCTCGAAAACCAAGCAGAAGAGTTCAGAAGAAGTTTAGCTCAAAACTCCCCTTTTAATGACTTTTTAGAGGTGATGATGTATAGGTTTTCCCCTAGCATTCTTTTCTCTCTTGTCAATTTCTGAATAGACTGCGTGTATAGGTTATGCACCCCTTTGAATTTGTTTAGATCATTATATGTATAGGGTTCCCCACTCCCTACTTTATTTGCGAATGACCGAGCATAAAAATTTCTACTAAGAAAATCCACCACTTCGGAAACACGTTTTTTCAAAACCGTTTTTCTAAAATGTAGCTTCTTTTGGAAACGAGCTAATAAAACAACCACAAACAAAAGCATGCAACACATTCATGGCAGAAAGGAAAAGAGTTGCATGCATTCTCATTCAGTTCAAATTCATTAATCATGCATGAATCACACGCTCATCTCAGGAAAATGCATAATCACATGTTACATTTCCAACACACCTCACACGAGCATTCATCCCATTTTTCAAGCATGCTAACATTTGTCAGATTATTCTTTCTACAGTGATGGTCGTGTTTGCAGGTGAATAACTGCCTTTGCCTATGAGTGGCGACATGATCTTCGAAGTGATAGCAAGAAATACCGGGCATTCAAGCTTTTTTTCCCATTCAGCATACCATGTACATAGAGACCAACAACCACAAAAAAGCATACAAAAAAAAACCCAAAAAAAAAACTCACACATCCAAAATCCAAAAAAAAATCATACATCCAAAAATCCCAAAAGTGCATGCAGTCACTGTCATATCGTGGGACCACCATGCGGGAGTGGCCACTCCCTAGAAGTCCAAAACTACAGGAGCCAATCATCAACCGAATATCATTCCAGAACAGCTTCTCTCACATCACTTCCAACAACTTGACCATCTTCAGGGCTTACAATGACGGGATGAGCTTCATGAACCGCAAGCTGAATTCGGCTCAAGCGAGACTAGTCATTACCTTACCACTCATGCATTGCATCCAAAAACAAAACAAAAAAAAAACATTCAGTCAACCATCTCAATTCATCATTTTCAGCATTTCATGCATCCTACACATAGTAATTCCATATTACCACAATACCTCGCATGGTAGGCAATCGCATTTGCATACTCCCATATCGAAATGACATCTTCGGAGAAATCATGAGATTGATTGAACAGAATGTGTGAACCACTTAACTCTCGACCCGACAATGAGTACAAGGGTCCAATCAAATCAGCACCTCAAACCAAATGAGTAGTGTGCGAAGAGCAGTATTTTCCTTTGAATTTCAAATGAATGTTTTGGACAATCCACTGAGCGATGAGGGAAGATAGAGTGAGTCCATAGAGGTAAAACCATGAGCGACTTGTGCTTTCCTTTAGCACATGGAGAGGCATAATTTAGAGTGAGATCAATGTCGATAGCAAGTCACGAACTGTGATTCATGCAAAGATCTGAGAATAGTAAGAAAACAATCATTGACTAATGAGAATGACGAGGCACTTAGGAATAAAAATCTCCACAAAACCAAAAGGCGATGACTGCCCTGTACATAATCCCTTAGTGAGCCCCGCTGAGCCTTTCATGAAAAACTTTCTTCAGAAACTCCATAACATGCCAACCCATGTACATATACTACCTACCCTTGCAATAGAGGATCTCGAAAGAGCCGGAGCCATGGTCTCTCCCCACCATCTTTCACAAAAACAGTGAACAAAATGTTCAAGAAGATCAATGAGTCAATGCAACTCCAAAGTCAAACACCAAAAAGAACACCGAAAATGTTCAAGAAGATCGATGAGTCAATGCAACTCCAAAGAAAGCCAATATACAAAGCAGAGAACGCTTGAGAAAGTTGATGAGCAAAGTGCAATTTCAAAAAAGAAAAATGAAAAGAAAATTCAAACCGTACATCAGAAGAGGCAAGAAGGAGAAATCCAAACCAAAAGGACCAATGATGTCCCAAAGAAACCGATAAGGGGTTATCAAAACCTGTCTAATCATTCCACCCATGGCAAAGGCGAAACATGTCCTCTATTGCACAAAAGCTCCACAATTCCTAAACAAATCCTCCAGTCCCATGTGACATACATCATACCCCTCAACCCCGTTATAACCCAATAAAAGACCTCCGACCCATAAGTCGATGAGCGTTAACTGAAAGTATCGGATCTGAAACATGAATCATAAGCTTCGTGCTTGTTATCAACATATCCCATCATACCAAAGGGACCATGAGCGAATGAGTGTGACCTTACTACACAAGGTCTTCCGAGTGCGAGTGACTCTTTAATCAAAGCACCAAATCATAAACAGCTTACCCCATTACAGGTGAGGAATTTGTAAGGATCGGAAAGTCCAGAACTTCGAAAAAAAATTCTAAGGAAAATACTGCTCTGAGCGTCGAGAGTATCATTACACCATTAGCACACACAGCTAGACTCACGAGAGATTGACCCATATACCTCCATGAGAGGATAGTGATTCGCGCACTCGAGTTCGACAATCGCTCAAGATCGAACCGAAGATGTCTTATATTCGTAAACCTCATATTAATAGAGATAAGACCGTACCTTCTCTCTAAAAATTGCATATGCATTTTGCATCGTGTTTAGCATTTAATACTTGCATGCACCATAATCAATTCATCTTCAACATCTGACTGGTAAGAATTCTACCTAGTCTCGCTAAAAGTCGACTTCAGTTGCAGTTGTGAAGTGTAACTTTCGATCAAAAGATGTCAACTGGGGCCTTCCATGGCCATCGTCAAGCTATATCGAACCATCTTGGAGCCACTCTGGGCTATCCTCGAGCTACATCGAACCAAACAAGAGCCATCCGGAGCCATGCAAAGACCACCCCCGGAGCCATCCAGTGTCATGCACGAGCTTGATCGACACTACTCCCAAAACTGAGCTGAAGCCATGCGGGAGCCATCCTCAAACATTAAGAGCTCCACAGGAGCCATTTCATCATCAAGGCCTTGCCCACAGAGTATCGAACTACGTATGGTCTGATCTCAATATGGAATTGAGTACGTAGGCAGCCCGTCCAGGGTGCGACCACATCAAAGGCGAAAACTTCCCTTTTCCCCTCGGTGGCATCGAAGTGAACCAACTAAAGCGTCGTCATGCTCAATCGGCACAAGGTCATCTCGGAGGCATCCATGGAAATCCTAGAACCATGATGGGAACTCCCAACAAAGTCATGCAACTGTGTTTCATCATTCACTTGTGAAAAACCATTCACTCACTACAAAGTCCACAACAAATCCCGTCAAACAACAATAAATCCATCATCGGAGCCATCAAGCCACCCTAAAAAAAAAATCTCTCAAGGCACATCAAAGCCCACAAACTGCCACAAAATCATCAACCAGGTCAAACCCACCAACCACCCGAGACCATTGGTCACACCGGAGCCATCAGTGTCTACCAGAGCCATCAGTGCATACTGGAGCCATCAACGCATGCTGGAGCCATCTCAGATCCTTGAAGCCATGCCGGAGCCATACCGGGGCCATCCCGAGGTTTTGATGTTACTATAGAGCCATCTACTCACACAAAAACCTACATCCACAAACAGGGAGTTTAATTCAATTAATACATTGGTTAATCACCTCACATCACATATCATCTGCATATACCCACAAAATTTGCTCACTATCTGACACATCTTCACACCCGCTAGGCAGCTATTGCGCTACTAGTGCGGTCGCATTTCATTTTACACCCGCTAGACAGCTATTGCGCTACTAGTGCGGTTGAATTTTCCGTTTTACACCTGCTAGATAGCTATTGCGCTACTAGTACGGTCGCCTTTCGTTTTACACCTGCTAGACAGCTATTGCGCTACTAGTACGGTCGCCTTTCATTTTACACCCGCTAGACAGCTATTGCGCTACTAGTGCGGTCGTCAATTTTTTTGTTTTACACCTGCTAGACAGCTATTGCGCTACTAGTACGGTCGTCTTTCGTTTTACACCCGCTAGGCAGCTATTACGCTACTAGTGTGGTCCCGCCGTTTTTCCTCTACTAGGCAGCTATTACGCTACTAGTGCGAGATCGTTCATTTCATAACCCACTAGGCAGCTATTACGCTACTAGTGCGGTCCCGCTTTTTTCCTCCACTAGGCAGCTATTACGCTACTAGTGCGAGTTCGTTCATTTCATAACCTGCTAGGCAGCTATTACGCTACTAGGTCCGTCCCGCTTTTTTCCTCCACTAGGCAGCTATTACGCTACTAGTGCGAGTTCGTTCATTTCATAACCTGCTAGGCAGCTATTACGCTACTAGTACGGTCCCGCTTTTTTCCTCCACTAGACAGCTATTACGCTACTAGTGCGAAATCGTCCAATTCATAACCCGCTAGGCAGCTATTACGCTACTAGTGCGGTCTCGCCTTTTTTCCTCCACTAGGCAGCTATTACGCTACTAGTGCGAGTTCGTTCATTTCATAACCTGCTAGGCAGCTATTACGCTACTAGTACGGTCCCGCTTTTTTCCTCCACTAGGCAGCTATTACGCTACTAGTGCGAAATCGTCCAATTCATAACCCGCTAGGCAGCTATTACGCTACTAGTGCGGTCTCGCCTTTTTTCCTCAACTAGGCAGCTATTACGCTACTAGTGCGAGATCGTTCACTTCATAACCCACTAGGCAGCTATTACGCTACTAGTACGGTCCCATCTTTTCCATCTGCTAGGCAGCTATTACGCTACTAGTACGGTCCCAATCTTTTCCATCTGCTAGGCAGCTATTACGCTACTAGTACGGTCCCAATCTTTTCCATCTGCTAGGCAGCTATTACGCTTCTAGTACGGTACACATTCAGAAGTATTATAGGCTCGTCATAAGTCCTATAGCTAGATATCAAGAGGTCTAGTTGAGGCACTCCTAAGTCCTCGTACTTTCAATCGCATTCTAGGCCCGTCATAAGCCCTAGGACTGGATATCAAGAGGTCCAGTTGAGGCACTCCTAAGTCCTCGTGCACCTTAAATCAAATCGGGTTGTCAGTATTATAGGCTCGTAATAAGTCCTATAGCTAGATATCAAGAGGTCTAGTTGAGGCACTCCTAAGTCCTCGTACTTTCAATCGCATTCTAGGCCCGTCATAAGCCCTAGGACTGGATATCAAGAGGTCCAGTTGAGGCACTCCTAAGTCCTCGTGCACCTTAAATCAAATCGGGTTGTCAGTATTATAGGCTCGTCATAAGTCCTATAGCTAGATATCAAGAGGTCTAGTTGAGGCACTCCTAAGTCCTCGTACTTTCAATCGCATTCTAGGCCCGTCATAAGCCCTAGGACTGGATATCAAGAGGTCCAGTTGAGGCACTCCTAAGTCCTCGTGCACCTTAAATCAAATCGGGCTGTCAGTATTATAGGCTCGTCATAAGTCCTATAGCTAGATATCAAGAGGTCTAGTTGAGGCACTCCTAAGTCCTCGTACTTTCAATCGCATTCTAGGCCCGTCATAAGCCCTAGGACTGGATATCAAGAGGTCCAGTTGAGGCACTCCTAAGTCCTCGTGCACCTTAAATCAAATCGGGTTGTCAGTATTATAGGCTCGTCATAAGTCCTATATCTAGATATCAAGAGGTCTAGTTGAACACTCCTAAGTCCTCGTACTTTCAATCGCATTCTAGGCTCGTCATAAGCCCTAGGACTGGATATCAAGAGGTCCAGTTGAGGCACTCCTAAGTCCTCGTGCACCTTAAATCAAATCGGGTTGTCAGTATTATAGGCTCGTCATAAGTCCTATAGCTAGATATCAAGAGGTCTAGTTGAGGCACTCCTATGTCCTCGTACTTTCAATCGCATTCTAGGCCCATCATAAGCCCTAGGACTAGATATCAAGAGTCCAGAGAGGCACTCCTAAGCCCTCGTGCACCTAAACCAAATCAGTTGTTAGTATCCTAGGCTCGTCATAAGTCCTATGGGGGTAGAGTGGTTACTATGTCAAGCGTTCTAACTGAGGCTCGTCATAAGTCCTCGTACTTTCAATCTCCTTCTACACCCACGGTCGCATATCAATGCACCTCAAACCCGTAGTGAGAATTTTTTGCGTCCCCGTCAACCTTGATCCAATTCTGCAATGGTTTGCAAAATTGAATCAAGGGGAGCCATCTGTAGACACCAAAAATTCTCACCCCCATAAAGCAAATCACGTAATAAGACTAAAATAAGAGGGGTCTTCGCCTTTCTTTCTCAAAATATATTTACGTGCATGCCAAAATGAAACCATCGTTTTACGATAAAGTTTTAAACCAGTTTTCAAGCATTTTAAGGAAAAACCAATTTTCCGAAGATGAATTTTCAAACAATAGTAGTTGTTTTAGACTTACCCTTTTATTTAGTTTATTTTCAATTTAATTTCCATAGTTGTGGGCATTTCGTTTACTTTATTTTACTTATATTATTTTGTCATTTTTCATGTTGTTATTTTGAAAAAAAAATATTTCATTTTTATTGACTAACCTTTTTAGTTTTATTCTGCATATACATTTTTTAAGCATTGGCATTTCTGATGATTTACTCATGTCGAGTAATAGCTTTTGTTTTATTTCTCTCAGTTTTGTATGAGTTCTATTGTAATAATCTTTTTTCTTTCTCATTTTTTTTTACCGACCAAACTTGTCTTAACCCAATCTTCAATCAAACCCAGCAGCCCAAAACCCAAACCCATCATATCCAAACTTATGGCCCACTCCACACAATCTCACCCACACACCCAAAATAAACCCTAAACCCACATTCTCTTCCTATAAAGACAACAAAAATTCTGAACAGTAACCATCTTCATTCTCTCGATCGCCACCATATACAAGCAGAGCCGACTTCTTCTTCCCTGACCTTGATCTCCCTCGGATTGACTCATTCTTCTCCTTCTCGATCTAAAAACAAAAATCCAGGCTTCTCTCTCGGTGGATCTTTCAATCGCCTCCATCTCCATCTTTAGACTAAACCAGAAATCGATCTCTTTCACTCTTCTTATCTTCTTCAAAATCGAATCCTTCTTCTCCCATCGTGCCTCTTCGAAAATCACTGCTCCATCCTTAATCTCCAGGAAATAAACAACCCTATCACAATTTTCAGTTCGACAGAAACTCAAACATGCCCATGTGCCCTCTCTTCTTCTTCCTTTGATATACTTCTCACCCCAGCTTGCGTTTGCTAAAATCAAAATGGCGAACAGGAACATACATTCTCTTCGCCTCTCACCCTTGCTGCACCACCATCCGTAATGTTGCAACCACCCCGAACAAAGGATAACACACCCACCGCCTCTCTTTCATTCTCGTCACTCTGGGTACCCTCCGTTTTCCTCTCGATTCGAAGATATTCTTTTCCGTAAAACTGGCGTTCACTCCTTGCCGGCCTTGGGAGTTAGCGCCGATGAAATAAAAAGGAGCATCTCGTAATGTATGTGCAGTTATTTCTCCCCTTTTGTGTTCGATTATGATTGTTACAAAGTCCTGCATAAGACTTGCCATCTGGTAACTTCTCACTCAGTTCAGTTCTAAAACTCGATCTGGTATCCTGCGAGCTTGCATTTTGCTAAGTCTACTTTATGTATCGGTTGGCTCTCTGAAGTTTCATTATCTAAATATTCTGTGGCTCATTATACCAGTATGTCATGAAATCAATTACAGTTGCTCTTCTCTTCAGGCCTACCGGAAATGAGACTTTAGATTGTCATTTGGGATCACATTCAGAATTGTCCTTCTGGTTTACATTCGTTAACGCTGTCCTTGCGTTTGGATCTGAGTAATGGTCTGATTACGTTTATACAGAGAGTAAATAGATTCGTCATTGACCCTTTGCGCACTATATGTTTGGGTCTGAGAAATTCCTATTGATAGTTTTTGCTTAATCTGTTGTTGTACCGTTGAATCTTTGCCTCTGAATTCATGTGTGTGTGATTGAATCTGGTGCTATTCGACAAACTTGGAGGCCCCCTGTAATTTTCAATTCTTGTTTGGGATGACCGCTTTTGTGGAGGCTAAGTCTGAACTCATGCTCGGTTTTTTACTGGGTGGAGATAATTAGATGAAAATACTGATTTGAGCCCCACCTTTTGGAGCCTTTTGGTGAATTGGGGCCCACACATGGATAATTTTCTCCTCTGACGGTATACTTGGGGCGCAATTACACTTGAAGCCTGATTTGTCCCTTGTGCCATTTTGACCCTGCCTCTTGGTTTTATGTTTTGGCTGAGGTGTTGTTGGACTTTTGTCGCGCTTGCTGATCGGGTGCGACATTGTATGTTATAAGTTGACCGTGTTGGGAACTTTGGGCTTTACTGCTGCCCCACACGGGTTTGGAAATTTCATTCAGCTTCCAATATTTGATTATTCGGTTCAATCTGCTTCTTACTACGCTTTTGTCTTGACTGAGGTACACATGCGATTGGCTGGACCTACGACCCTGGTTTTATGGCTCGACTTTGGATCATCTGGACTGACTACACTCATGTTTGGGCTCACCCTCTCTCGTGGGTTTGGAAATTAAGTACATGTACAAATGATGAGACTTGGCTGGTTTCGCTTGGCTTGAGTTGTGCTGGCTAAATTTGTAGCTTGGTTTCAGATCATGCAAATGGACTATACCCTTGTGCGTCGGGCCTACCTTCTATGGGTTTGGAAACTCTATCTTTTATACTTCCTTTATTCGCCTTTGATAATTAATTGCTCCTTGCGCATTGATATGGTTTGGAAAGTTAGTTGAAACTAGCATTACTTGACCCTTGCGCTTAGATAAGAACATGAATTGAGTGATAGTTGCCCAAATTCTATAATTGGTAGATAAATCACTCATGGGCTGGTTGGTCTTTATTAATTTCTCATCTTAGAGGGAAATGATATAAATCCATCTAGGTATGATCCCACATGACTCACAACGTCACATCTTTGATACTACACTTCAGTTTGAGTCATAATCTAAGATGGTGAATTAATTTGAGTAGCAACCCCAATGCTTGATTTATCTTACGATCCTTAGCATTCGTTGGCAGCTTGAAACTCTTTTCTATGTTCTCGGTTGGGGTGTGGGAGATGATTAAATTGCCCCCTTTCCTCCCATTGAGAGGGGCCTTATGATCCCATTGCACACACCCCAACCTTCTTCCGTTCTTTGACTAATGCACCTTGCCTCTATTGGATGTGTTCTTTGACATGTACATAATGCTTATGGAATGGAAAGCTGCTCGGGGACTAAGGAGATGAACCTTGGCTTGGACTACGGGGTTCTCCTTTCAAACGTGGAAAAACGGTTGGTGTATCCTTCGGATCCCCTTCAGCGAGTGAGGCGGCGCGGTGCGACCCACCCCGCATAGCAGCTCTTTTAATTCAGCACTTTAATTCAGCATTTTAATTCAACACTTTTGTTATCACGAGTTGTAATTTGTCTATTAGTTGTGCTACCTAGCATAGTCTTGGATTTCATAATTTTCTATATTTGTCCGCTTGATCATTTTTACCCTTTCTATCTTTCGTACATATTTTTGAATGCTTGTTTATACATGTCTGATTCTATTATACATTAAACGTTTTATTTGTTAGTTTTGTCTTATTTATTGATAGATTGGCTTAGCACAGGTGAACATAGAATAGCCTTTAGGTTTGCCCGCTTATTTCTGGACGCTTCGAGTCCAGTTTAGAAAAGCTTCTAGGTTTAGGGATATTCCTCACTCAAACGGGCCGTAGAGTGGTCGGTCGGTGGGGAACACCCTTCCTTCATAAAATTTTCCAAACAATCCATAATTGTCATAATAAAACTCACAATCAATGATTCGTTTCAACCAATGAAAATCCGATTCAAAATCCAAAATTCAATTCCAAACTCAATCCAAAATTTAATTCCAAACTCATATCTCTCTCATGATCTCTCATCAAACACCATTCAGATCAATCTCTCTCATCTAACATTCTACAAAATCAATCTCTCTCACACTCTCACCAAACACACTTCAAATCAATCTCTCTCACACTCTCACCAAACACACTCAAATCAATCTCTCTCACGCTCTCTCACCAAACACACTTCAAAATCAATCTCTTTCACTCTCTCA
The DNA here is from genome assembly GCA_023374045.1 of Limonium bicolor. Classification (NCBI taxonomy): domain Eukaryota; kingdom Viridiplantae; phylum Streptophyta; class Magnoliopsida; order Caryophyllales; family Plumbaginaceae; genus Limonium; species Limonium bicolor. The sequence continues at coordinate 144,242,125 of CM041780.1, read as the reverse complement.
CATCAAATTTCTACTTCAAAATCAACCTCTCTCATCAAAGATACTACAAAACCAATCTCTCTCATCATACACTCTTCAAAATCAATCCTCTCATACTTCGAAACCAGATATTCTTCATGTATTCCGTGAAATCAAAACTTTTCACATGCCAACATTAATAAACTCTTCATACACTCTTTAGACATACTTCAACCTCACAAAGCATTTGAAAGGCTTCCAAAAGTTCTAAGATCAAACTTCAAATTCCTTCCAAACTCCAATCGTCTCATAGATTCAAATCATCTTCCAATTTCAATTTCAAAGGCCAAGTCAAGCCCAATTCTAAGACCTAAATCCAGTTCATTCATAGGGCCCAACCCGGTACAATTTCAAAGGTCCGATCCGGCCCACATTTCAAGACCTAGATACCCGGCCCACATTTCAAGGCCCAAACCTGGTCCATCTCTAAGGCCCAAATCCGGCTCATTGGCTCAATTCGATCCCGATTTAGTTCCAAATACAATTCAACTTCAATTTCAAGTCCTAATCAAATTCAAATTCAGTTTCAATCCAATTCAATCAAATTCAATCCAATTCCAATTTAGATTCAATCTCAATTTCAATCCAGCTCAATTCAAAATTCTTTTTCATTTTCAATTCAATCCAACTTCATTTCAATCCCAAATCATCCAAACATCATAAATCTCAAACTCCTTGAAACTCCAAACTCCTTGAAGTCAAGCATCTCGAATCTCTAAGTGTCTCAGCAGCTCAACAGACTCGAATGTCTCAACAGCTCAACAGACTCGACCGTCTCAGCAGCTCAACAGACTCGACCGTCTCCACAGCTCAATAGACTTGACCATCTCAGCGGCTCAACAGACTCGACCGTCTGAACAGCTCAACAGACTCGAATGTTTCCGCAGTTCAACAGATTCGAACATCTCAATAGACTTATCATATTCAAACACTTCAAAAATCCTCAGCTCCTCAAAAGCCAAACCTCTTGAAATTTGATAACCCTTTCAAGCCTCAAACATCTCACAGACCCGAGCGTCTCATAGACTTCATCATTTCAAGAATCTAAATGTCCACAGACCCGAGCATCTCACAGACTTTGTCATCCCAACGATTTGAATGTCTCACAGACCTGAACATCTCACAGACCCGAGCGTCTCATAGATTCGAGCGTCTCACAGACTTCGACATCTCAAGGTTTCAAACGTCTCATGGACTCGAGCGTCTCACAGACTACCCCCTCAAATCCGAAACTTCAAACATCTCAAAACTGTGAACTACGTAAGGTCTGATCTCAACAGGGAGTTGAGTACGTAGGCAGCCCCTCTAGGGTGCGACCCCATTCCAAACAAAAAACCGCTTTCCCCTTTTAAGATGGCTCTCATATCTCTCAAACCTTCTTCAGCTTACACATACTTCAAACCATCAAACTACAAGTCTTGTATATTCACTCAACCTCAGACCTTTCCCAAATCTTCATTCCGTACCCATCCGAATTCACCAATTCTTCCTCTTGGCGTTAGCTTGGCAGAAGAGCTCGCCTCATCCACTCCCTTTCTCTTTTCCTGTCCTAATCCTATCCTTGGCTTTTAAATGAATCTCTCTAATAAGGTTTTGAAAGAAGACAATCCCGACAATTGGAGACCGAGGTTTCCTCAGGCACCAATCCGAAGTCGTGGTCGTTGCCACTTCCAAGGGGTGTAACCCAGTGCGAACCCACACAGAATCTCTAGTATGATCAGATAAGTCTTATCCATAGGCAATAATTCATCAGAGTCAATTAACGGTTCTTAGAACCCTTCTCCTCCCTTCCTAGTTCCTTAGGTCAAACTAGGTGGCGACTCTAGTCAATTTCCGCCCTTAGGGCATAAGTCCGCGTGGAGCCCATCGAGAGCGGGTGTAGTGCACACTTGCACTCCCCTTTATGCTTTCTGGGAAAGACGGACGATTTAATAGGTATTTGAGGGATGCCAAGAATAACGGGTTTTCATCCTCCACAGAATGGCAATTTCTAGGATCTAGGCTTTTAGTCAGACCATATTTAGATAGACCCCCCCCTCATACCGAAAAATCACCCTCCACAATATGTAATGATAATATAAGGTTGTTTAAGACATGTTTGGTGGGTAACAATGATAAATAAGTGGGTGAATAAGTATAAGGTATGAGGAGAAGTGATTCACTTAAGATTAAGTTTATAAGAACTTAGTGGTGTTAGATGGGGATCATTAGTGACTAAGTGAGTTAAGTAAGTTAGCTTTATTGGAAAAGTAATTAACAACCTAAAATGAATGAATGTTTTAGGGTTTGAGAATTTGGACTCCAGAGGAGAGTAAGCAACCGAACGACCAACGGTGAACGGTACAGTTCTTCTTGTGACCTGCTTGCTAACGAGGTGTCCCTCGGCTTGTGTGCTATTTGTTTTTGTGTGCTCACTAAACAAGATAAAGCATGCAACCTGAAATACCCCAAACCTTGATATGTTGTTTAAACATCGAACTAGGGTATTTAAAGACTAAGAAGTGCCTTAGAAACATCAGTGTACAATTTAAATCATAGTAAAAACAGTAAAGTACTACTAACACAGTTTGAGCGAAAACATGCTCTAAGCTTGGAGGGAACTTGGTTAGGACCCAAAGAGCCTACAAGACTGATGACACTCAATTATGATTTAACAAGGATAATTAAGTCCTTAGGAGACCTTGGTAGACAGCGAAACCCAACAAACACAAATAAATACCGTAAGGTCAATATGGGCTAAAATGTGCTCTAAGCTTGGGATAGTCTTGGTTAAGACCTAACGAGCTTACCAAGACCTATTTATATACTAATGAACGTATTAAACCAATTACCAAAGAAAACCAAGCTTGAAAAAAAGTTAAAACACAAAATGTGCATTAAGGAGTCTTGAAGCACATTTTGAAAAATTGTCTTGTAAATGGGTTTTGAATGGCTAAATGTCCATCATTACTCTTTAATTAACATGTGTACTACTTAGTATCACATTAGGAAGTCTAAATCAATGGGAAATCAAAAATTTCACAAATATGTGCCTTGTTTTGTGAATAGTAACCAAAATATGCTAGTTTATGACATAAGCCAATATAAGTAAGTTAATTGGTCAACAAAGACCAAACTACCCCTAAGTAGATGATGGGGGCCGGTTTTGTAAGGTGAGTCACCACCTTGATAGTTAACAAGTAAATAAAGCAAGATAAAGTAAGTTACTATTTACTTTTTCAACTTAAATATCCTAAACTAGCTAGTTTTCTCACATTCTCTCATTCCTCTCTTGTTCCCACCGTAGCCAACCCTTCTTCCTCCTCTCTCCATCGGTTTTGCTACAGCAACAATGTCATCTCCAACTTCCATAGCTAGTAACTTTTAGCCCCATATACCAAATCAAATTCTAAGACCATATTTGTCTTAGTTAGGCCAAGTTCTACACTTCTCTCTTTTCAAATCTCAAGAACTCCATTTCGGTGCCATGAAGATTCACCATTGTTGGAGCTTGAGCTCACCTTTTCATGCCTTGTCATTCTCCTTTGCTTCAAGGTAAGGAAAGTCAAAGAAAATCAATGTTTCCTCTTGTTTTTGTGTGTGACCGAAAATCACCACTTATGGTGCCTTCATCTTGCCTTGTTCTAGCTTCATTCCAACCATTCAAGGGCTTGGTGGAGTCCTCTCTTGATGCTTATTCAAGCTCTCTTTTGTTTCCAAGGTAAAACAACTATCCTAATGTGTTAAGATAATATATATAACCTAGGGTTTGTAAATGAGTTTAAGCATGAAGCTTGAATGCTCATTGGTTTTACTAGTGTATTGATTAGAACATTGACAAGTAACCAAGTCCTCTTGCCGGTTTCCAAACAAGGATGAACAAGAGTGTTCAAGTAAAAATCTTGAAGAAGAAAAGAGGTAAACAAACTACCTCAATGTGGTTTAAATGCCTTAGAAAAAATGAGCTTGATTTGCTTAATAAAATACCTAAGGAGCCAATGGCAAGAGACCTAGTGAGATGCTCTCAAGGAAACTATTAAAGGGCATATGTATTGTTGAGTGTATTTGCAGGTCAAAGGCAATATATATGTGGGAAATTCAGTGTTTAAGGTTTATGCAATTTAAGGGCCTAAGAGCCATGTTATTTAAGGGCCTAAGTGCCAAGCAATTTAAGTTTATGCACTATATTGTGATGTAGTGTAATTGGGTGAAGTTTGTGTATGAGAATGTCCTTGATGGATATAAGTGTTCTTGGTTGTCAAAGGGTGAAAACCTAAGTGTTTGGGTGTGAGAATATAACAAGAAGAAGCTATGGCAAAAATTTAGTCGACAAACAAAGAGTTTATGTATTCTAATGGGAGTTTATGACCTAGATTGTACTAGGAATTGTTAAGTGTTAAGATGATGAAAGAAAGTTGAATCGTGATGTTTTAGGTGTTAAGTGCCATGGGCATTGTCTTGGAGGACTTAGAGATCAATGGGTGTTTTAAACACACCAAGGTAATGTGTGTGAAGTGCTAGATCTTGTGCAAGTTTTGGTGATCAAAGGAAAAATAATGCCTCTGGAGTAGTGATAATGGTGGTAAGGAAACATTTGGGATAGTGATTGTCATAAGTATAAAACACCACTTAGAAATCTAAGGAAAAACACTACAGTGTTAGTATTTGTAAAATTGTGTAATGCTTGAGGAAGATCTCTAATGGGTGATTTAAGGAGTTTAATGAAGTCTTAAGGTGTGTTTGAGGTGCCCAAATGAGGTTAGAACAACTAGGATACATGAGGTGAAGTTTGGAGTCAAATGGAATTTAGAAACAAAGGTCTGGAGCCGACCGACCTTAGGGACCGGACCTGCAAGGTCGGTCGAGCTCAGTTTACACTACCGGAAAGAGTTTCGGAATGGACCGACCTTGGGGACCGGACTTGCAAGTCGGTCGGGCTTATATTTTTGGTACAGATTAATTTCTGGAATGGACCGACCTTGGGACCGGACTTGCAAGTTCGGTCGTGTCTAAATTTTTGAACGGGAATTGTTTCTTGAATGGACCGACCTTGTGGACCGAACTTGCAAGGTCGGTCGGAGTAGAATTTTTGACGGTATATGTGTTCTGGAATGGACCGACCTTGTGTAAGGTCGGTCGGTAAGGTCGGTCGGACCAAAACTTGTAAAAAAAACAAACAAGAGTGACTTAAGTGGTAAACCCTAGAGGGTATAACAAGATAATCAAGTGTGAATTAAGTAAGGAAACATGACATATAATCATGTTAAAACACTTAGTATTCAAAATTTAAATAAATTAATTAACCGACGTTATTAATCATGTTTAGGAACTACGTTTGGCGGGACTCGAACGCAGCAGGACCAAGGTATGGTTTTTCTTGCAACTTGTGTCCTACCAGATTACACCGGCTTGTATGCCAATGTGTTTTTCTGTATGTTTGCCACGTTGTAAGATAAAACATGTAATGAGTTTATAGTAATTCATTTATGTGGCGTGTTCAATTCCGATACCATTTAACCTCGAAAGTGTTAAACCTTAGCTAACTGAGTCTAGGATCACATGAGAGTTTGGTATTCGGATTTAACGACCCGAACCATGGGACGTTCTAACCACGGCTATGCGTGAGTTAATTGTGTGATGTTGTGTGTGAATGTATGGACCTCCCTCGTGTGTTTTACCCAGTTGAAATACCTTTTGGTGTGTGGACGTGATAGATTCTACAGTGGGGCTCTAACTATTTATCTACAAGTAAATATGTACTAACGGGGGTGAGGAATCCGGTCAGGCCGTTCGCGTGTTGTTTTGGGAGTGGGTATCCTTTTTAGCCTTACCCTCCTCTCTGTTATGGTTGTTTCCCTCACGGGTTACGATCTCCCATTAGCTTACTCCAAAGCTTAGCTATTCTACTTATGATCGGCTTAGGGGGAACATGTGTTTTGTGTGGTGTGTTCGGGTCACTAAATCCGATCCATCTTAACTTAAGTTACTCGTCCGACTATTAGGACGGTAATGAGTGTTGTATAACGAGCTTAAATGAGGGTAATATCATTCTCTAGGCTCACAGGTGAATTAACTATGTTTGGGTTGGTTCCTTAAGAGAACCGTACCCGTTGTGTTATGTGTTATCGTTGTGCCGTAATTCTTATAGCGGTGTGATGTTATATGTTGTAAAATGTGGGGTATATGGATCATGGATATGAATCCCAGTGTATGATAAGAGGCGTTTAAGGTTAACCCGATTAATGGGTAAGTATCGTCTATTAAGGAAGTAGCTCCATTAGAGGAGAAACACTCTAGGGTTAAGGAAAACAAGGAGTGATTTGTTAAGTGTAGATGCGTTGGCTGTTTTGTTGAGCCCATCGTGGTGGAATGTTATGTGTTGTGTTTGATCGTTTACATGCATGATTCAAATATAATCAACCGCATGCTAAGACGACAATTAGTTGTGTGTGACCCGGTAGCATGCGGGCTGCGGGATTACCATACCAGCAAAGGTGCTGAGCCCCTGGGGGCCACCCTTTTCTCTTCTTTTCCTATTTCAGGTACAAGGAGCTGGAAGCCGTTCGAGAGTAGGACGGGGTAGTCGTTTGTACATTGGTAATCATTTAAGTTATATATGTACAGTAGGTGTAGTAAGACCGAAATTGTTATCGGCATTAGTTTGTGAATACTCGGTACAGTTGAAAGGTATATGTTGTTTGTTGTAATGAAGAGGGACAGTAATGTGTAGTCGCTCGGGAATCTAGTCCATCAGACCGATACAATGTATATGTAATAGCCTTGTTAGCCACGTGGGTGGTTAACGGCGTGTAACACCAACGAGTTAAGTAATGTGATGAAGTATGTTTTTCCGCTGCAGTTTGTTGTTAAGTGTGTTAATGTTGGATGGGGTGTTACAAAAGTGGTATCAGAGCGAAGTATCGCCCTGATGACTGAACTACCGAGCTTAGGAAGTACCGAGTTAGGATTTTAGTACCTTGGGTTAAGGGTTGAGTGATAGCGTGAGAGGTACGCTAGTTAGGAGTAACCAGTTGTACTGGAAACCTACAGTGTCCAACCCCCCCTTCACAATCCCTGTTTTATAACTTGGGAAATGCCAGAGAGATGGAAGTTTCTCTCATACTCGGGAAACCCAATCTGGCTGTTATTAAGTACTTCTGTGAGAACGGAGAACCGGTCATACGGTAGACCCCGAAGAGTGGGAATCCCAGAGACGGTTTCCATCTGAACAATGTTAACCGCATTTAATAACGAAAAATGAAGAATCTTGTGTATAGAAGAATAGAATTTCCGGCAACCTGGGTCGACATGCCGAGCAGTCGAGAATACCAGCTTGCAACGCACCGACCGTGCAACAGGCAAGAAGTGGATTAATGAAACCCGGGACGAGTGTCTATGGGACCACATTTGTTAAATAATACACCAACGGTATACCAACGACAAAAGAACTACAACGTATTGCCCAAACAAGAGACAAGTCTCAGTGACCACGACAAATGCGTGGAACGGGCTATGAAGAAGATACGGTACTAAGTAAAAAGGGGTCTCCAAGAATGGGAGACACCCCAGTTAATGATTATCATGTGAATACAGTGAGAAGTCACCCCAGGGGTTAATTGTCAAGACGGTAAGATCAAGTGAGGGCCAACAAGGCCACTGATGACAGTGCGGGTAAAAACAATACCACAACCGGTATGTGTTGAACCGATAGCCAGTTAGCATGGTGCACTTGCCATGACAAGTGTTGCAATAACAGGGCTGTTCGGGAAAGTTTTAACAAATACGAAGTACTTAGTAAAGTACTACGAAGTTAACTGTGATCATCATAACTGTGGAAGGGCTTAACAGCCTAACCTTTGTAATTGGAAGTACACCAGTCAGCAAGAAGCTAGATTTGGTTAAGGGAAGAAGGCATTGTAAAACCATGAGAATTTTTCTTTCAACTCAGATTTATTTCAAACTCTTTTCTTTCAAACCAAATTTTCTTTCAAACCAATATTTATTTCTAACCTTCTTTTAAACCAAACCGGTAAACCCAAGGGTAGCGACCCGAGGGAATGGATGGAGTTCATAGTGATACACAGTGGATAAACTTTCCCTTGATTAAGTTTGGGAAGCAGTGAATGCATATTGTCACAGGACAATATAAGGGAGTTGACAACAGAATACTTCACCTAGGCGTGTGACGGACACTACGAGTGTACCAACTGAAATGTGGGACGACTGCACTCCGTTAGGAGCTTGTGGGCCTGACAGACCTACTATGGGTTAGTTGGGTAAGTAGCAATGTATCAGTATGGTACCCCACATATGTATACGAGTAGAGTCCGGAACACGGGAGGTAGTCGACTCCGTACTACGGTCAGCAGTGTAAGTCAATCAAGAGCAAAGGATTACCGAGAATGGTTGAAGTAAAGGAACTCAGTTAATTTAACGAGACTAAAGGAGTTAGTGAATTTGTTTCACGGAAATGTTTAAGAGTCAGGGAATACGAAGTGCACTAACTGTTATGTAAAGACATAGCATATGTCTTAAGGATCCCAGGGATAAACATGATAGCTGGAACGGTGACCCAGCCTATACATGACGAGGCAGATGCCTAATGTGGACATATTCATGTGCAAAAAACGGGATGAAATTCCCAGAATGAGTACCTACACTACCAGGAGATGTCGATCTTCACAGAAGAAGATAGTAAGCCAGTTAAGAACGCAAAACGACATAGTGAACTAACTGAATGTACCAATAAGTGCGAGCCAGATGTAATGGCATAATTTGGCAAGACCCAGGAGCAATCCTTGAAGGGTGTTGCGTCAACGATTGTTGAACGAAATAGCGTGACAGAAACATAAGGATTGAAACTAACACCCAGTTTAGACATAAGTTGTCAGGAGACGGACTGACAATCCTAAGGGGCATCCCATGAAAGGAAACGTGATGCAACGACCCTGTCATGGAGCCCAATACTACCACTAAACCATGTAATGTTGTACAGAGATGTAAATGTGTGTGAACAGCCTACAATGAGCGGAGCTCAAGGCAATAAGGCCTATAAGCCACAAACAGGATATGTTATATAAATTTAATCAATTGTAGAAGTTTATGTTGTACAAGTAGACAGAGCGGAGAACGAACCACTGCTTTAAGAGTGGGGAATACCTCCTAATATTGTGAGACCGCAACAGCGGTAGTTAGGTGAACTAAGTTCAGGGAATATGTTAAGGGTGGACCAATATGTTATTACTGGAGGAGGATTTGAATGGGAATGATACGAAAAGTAATGTTTATACCACTTGTGGAGACCGGAAGAGTAACAAGTCTAATAGCAACCACCATAGATGTGTGACGCTAAATGAGTAATGGACAATGCTCAAGGAGTATTAAGACTCAAAAGACTAGAATATTCAACAATCAGCCAAATGAGTGGCGAACCATAATACGAGTGATGTAAGTATATGTGTGGAAGCTAAAATGACAGTGAATACCATATAAGTTGATGTTATACAGTGAGTAAGAGCACGATGCGCAGCAAGCGACCGTTGTATAAGTGTTGTTGAATAATAATATGGCAGATCTGACCAGTTATGAGTTAAACTCAGTGGAGATGCAAGGAAGTGATGATAAACAACTGGGCAATAAGCCGGTAGCTAGTACTATGAGATAAGAATCTCAGTGAAACACAGTGTAAATTCCTATTGCAATCGTATAAGAGGTTTACTGCCAAGAGTTTACGCCTCTGCACTCTGTATGACTGAGTGTTTTGGTATTGCATTTGCGCAGTGACGATCGAGTGGGATAGCTAGGATTCGGGAAATGTTAATTGTGGAGGAAACAGAAAGCGGCTTATAACGCCATAGTAACCGATGCATAGGAAATGCAAGGTCGTACTAATGAAAGAGTACTTGTACAGAACCAAATGTGGAGGCATGATTAGCAATAAGTGACTGCAGTAACACGGAATACTAGATATCGGTATGGAATATACCTCAAGTGTGGGAAATAACCGAGAGAGCACTACACACTAGGTAGTAGCTCAACCTCAACCGACAGTAAGTCGGAAGCAATCAAGTCAATTATTGTGAAATACGTAGCAGTTTACACAGCAGGTTATTAGAGAAGTGGATAGAAAGTTTGTAACTCACCGAATTCGCGCACGGTCAGAGATACCACTGTGAGCCTCGATTTTAAACCCTATCCTGTGTTGGTTAAAGCTGATTAGGATCTAACCGGGTTTTAGGTCCACTTGTGACCTAAGGTTAATAACTATGTCATATAACAATGATTATTAAAACCTAAGCTAGCTCACTGGAACCTATTATGAGTCGCCACCTAATTTTAACCTAGATCAAATTAGGAAAGGAGAGTTCGGGTTCGGGGGCTTGATATTCGACTTAATTAGGGTTCAATTACTTTCATTACCCCTAGAAGTCGTTTTTCCTCTACTTAGTTTAATTACGGCTTATTACGAGTCGTTTTAACCTAAGTGCGCGAGCTTCTGTTTTTTTTTTGTTTTTTAGCATTTTTTGACTGAAAATAAAAGTGAAAGTTGAAATTACCTAAACTAGGGTTTCGGAGGCAGAATTAGGTCAAATTTTGTTTCCGTCCGTAGCCACGGACCTAATGTCCGTAACCACGGACCCTAGTTAATCCATGTGAAAATAAAAGTCAAACTAAACAGAAAACAAAAATTTGAAAAGTCCGGGGCCACGGACAGGACGTCCGTAGGCCCGGACATACTTTAGCAAAACCTAAATTTTCGAAATTTTAAAATCCCGCCGCCGTCCGTGGGTGTCCGTGGCCACGGACAACCCGTCCGTGGTCCCGGACCATAGGTCCGAGATCCCGGACCACCCACGGACAGGGGTTTTATGGTGGTTCCCGAAGGTGTTTTCGGCTCAAAATTTATGCACGTGTAGCCTGAAAGGTATACAATTCGTTAGTAATTGAAAGATTGCAGTTTGAAGTCGAATTGTACGTACGAAACTTGACGAAAGACAAGTAACAAGGCAGAAACAAAGTAATTAGCAATACAGAAGCGTAAAAAGGTTAGTTTGAACCCAAAATTTGACAGATGTTAATAAGGTCGTGGAGAGTTGAAAAGTAGAATTGCAACCTGTTTTACCTTCGAATCAGGAGGATTCTTCACGCCGGGATTCTTCGGAGGCTCCGATGGTGCCGGTTCCGGATTGAGTTCGACCGAGCTTCTGGTTGTTGTGTGAAGGTGTTCTTCACGTTTTGGAGGTGGTTTGGTTGATGTTGATGATTGTTGATGTGTTGGGAGTTGAAAAATGCATTTAGATGGTGATTTCAGGGGATTTTTGATGTGATTTGGTGCTTGGATGTGTAAAAAACGTGAAGAGAATGAGACGGCTGCCTTCTTTTGAGGGTTTAGGGCTCTTGAGGTTCTGATTGATCATGGGATAAGATTCCTTATATAGGCTTCCTTAAAGATAGAAAAATCCGGTAAAAATGAGATTTACGACGTTTTAGCTCAAGGGCTTCCACAAAAGAATTTGATTATGAAATTTCGCACATGGGTAAAGGATGAATTTCTGATTTTTCTAAAGTGGAATCAAATTTTTTGGTATTGGAATATTTTTAAATTCAAGTTCTCGCAGATTCAATCAGAAATTGCTAGACAATTATTGGAAATCAAAAAAATCAAATTCCAACGCCCTTATGCTTCAGATGTCATCCTCTATCATGGTTAAAATTTCAAAGATTTTGATTGATTTGACCCTATTTGGAGGAGAGGAGAAACGCTATAGGGGCTTAGGAGCCTTGAAAAATTACGAAAATGCCCCTAGAGATGACTAAGCTGTCCCTAGTACTCTGAAATGTGCGATCGAACGGGAACCCTGCTACTAGCCTTAGTAGAGACTCTGTTCCGGGGTGTTGAAAATTTGGGTATAACAGATTGCCCCCCGTCAACTAGACCTGTGAATGGAAATGAAAAGGCTAGTTGATGTTTGAGTGATACCCCAAAATTTGGATCTTAAAAGACCGCACGTCAATCCGACAAGTTGCGTCGAGCTATTCTAAGGCGCTGACTACCTATGAGTAAAGTGGAGGGTGTCGAGCGGTTCTAAGGCGTCGCACCTAATGGAATAATGAGTAATGTCAGACTATTCTAAGGCACCGACTACCTATAATGAATGAGATGATGTCAAGCTATTCTAAGGCGTTGACTACCTATAATGAATGAGATGATGTCAAGCTATTCTGAGGCGTTGACTACCTATCAGTGATTGAAAATTGGTGTTGGGTCGAGTTCTTCTATTCAGGTGAGTTCTGCTTTTTTTTTTTGATCTCTGAGTCTGTTGCTCTGAGTGAATCTGAATCTTGGCTGAGAATGATCTCTGAAGAGTCTGTACCTTCGGCTGAGAATCTGTATCCCTGAAGAATCTATACCTTCGGCTGAGAATCTGTATCCCTGAAGAATCTGTACTTCGGCTGAGAATCTGTATCCCTGAAGAATCTGTACCTTCGGCTGAGATTTGTATCCTAAAGAATATGTACCTTCGGCTGAGAATCTGTATCCTGAAGAATTTGTACCTTCAGCTGAGAATCTGTATCCCTGAAGAATCTGTACCTTCGGCTGAGAATCTGTATCCCTGAAGAATCTGTACCTTCGGCTGAGAATCTGTATCCCAGAAGAATCTGTACCTTCGGCTGAGAATCTGTATCCTGAAGAATTTGTACCTTCGGTTGAGAATCTGTATCCCTGAAGAATCTGTACCTTCGGCTGAGAATCTGTATCCCTGAATTGTGACGAGGAGTCTCATACGAATAGATGCAATGGTCATGATGAAAGTTAATTATGAAAGTGCCAAACGTGGCAATGAGGATGTGCATGTCAAAATACGATCAAAGTGTATGTAGGAAATTTGTCCAAAACAAGAAATTGCTGAAAAGGTGCCGAACGTGGTGGGTTTGAAGAATAATTTGTTTAATGAAAAGGAAAGCGAAATTATCATTTCCTAACCACAGACTTCGGACTTGAACTTATCTCCTAGGAGATGAACATGCCATCGGTGGGGTATGGTGTATGAAGTAAAGGTAAGGGCTTATGTAGGCCTGTGGTGTTTGATGTGGAGGTAAGGGCTTATGCGGGCGGTGGTGGTGATGGTGGTGGTGATGTTTAAGCTCGGGTTCCAATTGGTGTTGTCATAGCAATTGTTGGAACCAACAATTGCACCCAGTATTTTCCCTTAAGACAATCTGAGCTAGAGTTCGTGGCAATCGATCGTTCCGATCGATTACCCCCAGTATTTTCTTTTATTAAACGTGCGAATGAGTCTCGTCCTCACAGGGTTAGGGCTTCTGTTTTATGTGGTGCTTCCTAACCTACACTCGGCGTGTTTGGTGCTTGCACTCGTTCCTCACCTTAGTCACAACTTCTAGACCATTGAATTCGATATTTGATGGATTTACGCATTTGATCTGTACTTTCACGTGATTGGACACACAACTATCAAGTCGGAAGTTTTAAAGCTTATAACGTGGCCACGGGGTGTGATGAAGGACAAGGGACCATGGAGGATATTTGAGGTATGTGGAGCTTAAGTGGGTGACCAAAGCAGCAACTTGCGTCTTCTCTCAGATTCATCTTCCTTGTCTTGAAGTCGTCTAACTGCTTCATGTTGACGTGTTTTTGAGCTTCCGGACTTGGACTTTGAAGTTGTCCTTTACACCATTTCTCTTTTCGTTTTGGATTTCTTCGAGGCACTTTGGTTTTGCCTCTTGTTTGATCCTTCTTGACTTTGCCTTCGGGGTTCTTGTGTTTCCCGGTTTTGAGTTTTGAAAGCTATTTGATGTGAGCTCTTTTGATCCTGTGTCACTTTGGGACCATTTGCGGATCACTTCGTCATGATGATAGCGGCTTTGCTTCTCTTGACTAATGAAAATGTTATCTGAAAGTCAGGCTCCTCGCTTCCTTTGGTCACCGGGTTGGTTATTCATCACAGGCTGGCTCGCTCTGTGGAGCTTTGCAACATCGAAAAGGGATATATGAAAGGCTCAACGGGGGTGCCTAGGGTTTAATGTCAGGGTTTACAAGCTTTTAGCTATGTGGTGTTGTACCTAGGTGCTTCGTCATTCTGATAGTTGTGTATCCGTTCGTTGTTACTTTCGCAGGTCTAAGAGTAAATTTACAAATTATCTCCTTCGGTCGGAGTTATGCGTTTACCTCACCTTTGAATGTGGTCACCGGAGTCGTGTAAAAATGACATGCTCGTTCACTCTTGGTTTTTCCGCTCAAGTCACTCTCGTGAATTCTCACTCTGAGACTGGTCGCATATTTAAACGAAAGGTGAAAGATGACGAACTTAAACTCAGATTGCCCCCAGTATAATCCAGGGTTTATAACAACATTTTGACAAATGTAGACTTGAACCGCTTCGTGGGTTGCTTGGATGTTTTGGGGTGAGTAGTGGTGTTTGGTTGGACATGTTCATCTTTTTAGAACAAAAAGACAAGTCGTTTGTTCAGTTGCCAAGAAATGACCGTTCATGAACATTAGTTTTAAGAAATGTTGCTAATGAGCAAGATGCAAGGTGAACAAACACATTTCTTTTATTATCATTTTGTGATTACAAACTGAAAAAGTCAAAAAAACTGAAATTTTCAAATCTAAACTTCATTAAAAGAGAAATGTGATAAACTTCCCACACAATTGAAATGAGTAAACAAAACACTGCTAGACTTTTGCCTACTCAACAAACTGGAGTCCTTGCTTGCGATAAGGTCTTCGATCTTGTGCTTCAATGCTCTGCAGTCGTCAGTACTGTGTCTTGGTAGTTGATGAAACTGGCAGAACTGATGGAGATGTTCCCCGGCTTGGGTGATCCCACAGGACTAGGTGTGAGAGGCTGTAGTAAGTCTAGCTCTTGTAGCTTCACGAGTGCTTGATTGAGAGGCCGGCCAATGTCGGTAAACTGTCTCGGTGCAGAGAACTCTTGGATCGGGGTGAGGCCTGACGCTCTGTTTTGCAGCACTGGGTTTTGTATGGTGCTCACTTGGTACGAAACTTGAGCTACTCTGGCCGGTCCTGACTTAAAGGTCTCGATACTACACCTAGGCTTTGGGTTGTCCCAGCTTCAGCTCGCCTTTGTGAATCTTTTCTTCCATGACCCTTACCTGACCATCAGCATGTCGAAATTAGGGAAGTATGTGCAACTCAGCTCGTTGTGTATTGTCTCTGCATATTGTCCACAATCATTCGAATTTGTTCTTGCTCATCCATTTTTGTAGGCATAGCAGCGGCTTTCATCCTCCACCGTTGATGAAGTCGGACATTGATTCACTGTTTCCCTCGGGTATGGCAAGGTCGGACCTGGTGACTTCAAGATTCTTAGCATACTCGAAATGGTGCAGGAAAGCCTCGCAAACATCTTCATAGGTTTTGGTGTTCATCCTCTAAGTCAAGTACCAACGTTGAGGTATTTCATCGAGATAACGGGCGAAAACCTTGGCCTTCTGCATGTCATTCAACCTGAGGATGGACATTTCCCTATCGAACATCGCCAGATGGACCTGTGGGTCTGAGGAACCCTTGTACAGAGCAAGTGTGGGTAGCTTCAACTTTAGAGGGAGATAACCTCGGGGTACGATTCCATAGAACAGTAATCGAAACCAGCTGGCTTGCTAGCTTTTTCCATGCGCTCAATCCTTTTCAGGGCCTTCCTTAATTCTGCAGTTAGTTGGCGGTCCGGGACGACTTGCCCTACAAATCTTTGTGCATCCTGGGCCTCAACAGAGTTAACTTCAATGTACTCACGCTCGTTCCCAGAGTCAGCAATCTTTCCTGAAATGTTTTCCTGATGACCAACCTCAAGGG
This sequence comes from Limonium bicolor, assembly GCA_023374045.1. Classification (NCBI taxonomy): domain Eukaryota; kingdom Viridiplantae; phylum Streptophyta; class Magnoliopsida; order Caryophyllales; family Plumbaginaceae; genus Limonium; species Limonium bicolor. The sequence continues at coordinate 144,226,290 of CM041780.1, read as the reverse complement.
AATTGATTTTGCTTTTCAGCTCTTCGATGATGGTGACATACTTAGCCTCCATGTCATTAGTGGTGGACCTATGTTTCTGTTCCATGGCATCAAAGGCAGCCATGTACCTTTGCTCTAAAGCTGCAAACTGGGCCTCCATGCTGACTGGATTTCCTCCCTCTGCCATACTTGGGATTCGGGCTTATCTGCTGGAAAACAAAAGTGGATTGAGCTAAAATTCTGGACCATGAAGAAGTTTTAGGTAAAACACTTGTTTGGGCTGCAAGAAAAGCATATGAGCTGGAATGTTCGAAGATTGTGGGTAGGCACTGAGCCCGAAATGAGTTGGAAGGGAGACACATGGGCCGGAATGATTCATGAGCTGTGAACTGGTGCCTAGGCTGAAATGTTTGAAGAGCGTGATTCTTGAGCCGGAATGTTCTGAGAATTGGGCGCTTGGGCCAGAATGTGTTTGGGCTAGAAGTAAAGCGCATGGGCCGAAGTGATTTCTAATCCAAGTTCTGGATGTGAATTGGAATTTGGGCCGAGTGATTATGATTGGGCCTGAAGATGATACCCATGTCTAGGATCATGGGTCAAAACCTGAGTGAAAAAGTCTTCCTGGACTAGAATGGGCCTCGAAAAGGAAAGGCTTGATGGATTTTATGGATCGCTTTAGGTGGATTTGTTTTTTTCATGGGCCTGGAACTAAATTGATAATTCAAATTAGGCCGAAAGAGGGAAATCACCTTAGTCTAAACTTTTGGGCCGAAGCCCAAACGTTTCACATATCAAACCAAACAGGGCCTCTGGGCCGCAAACAATAAAGCCGTAAATTCAGGTTGGGCTGAGTTGATGTAGGAAAAGTTCCTATCAATTCCTAGGCTGGGTAGTGGGCGATCACACAAGCAGACAAGGCCCATACAAATTCCACATGTCCTCACTTGACACTTATCCAAATCGGGTATGGATCAATCCGGAGAGGTGCTTGGGGCGTGGGCCCAGTCGCCACAAAGGAATAGGGCTTGCACGCTATTCTCTTTGGGCTTCCCACACTTTTTTCACATCACCTGAAGGTGTGCGTCTACGGTCGGGTCTTGACTGACCAAACAATGGGCTAGGTAAGGGCACTGCCAGGAAAACGCTTGGGGCTAAAGCCCAGGTATTAAGGGGATGTGGTTAGACGACATCCTCCTCTTTTCCCCGCTTATTCGCATCACCTAAAAGGTGTGAGTCCCTGACAGGGGACCCTCAAACGGGTCCCGGGGTGGAATAGGTTTGCATGGACCCTCGCTCTCATATGATGCAAAGGTACATAAATTTAAATTGTGCACAAAAGTAAACAAACAAAGAATTAAAGCCATAAAAAAAACATTTTCGAGTTAAGCCCTCTTTCTTAAAATTAAACAAGTTAAAATTAAGAAGTTTGTCCCCAGCAGAGTCGCCAGTCTGTGAGCCTCGATTTTAAACCCTATCTTGTGTTTGTTAAAGCTGATTAGGATCTAACCGGGTTTTAGGTCCACTTGTAACCTAAGGTTAATAACTATGTCATATAACAATGATTATTAAAACTAAGCTAGCTCACTGGAACCTATTATGAGTCGCCACCTAATTTTAACCTAGATCAAATTAGGAAAGGAGAGTTCGGGTTCGGGGGCTTGATATTCGACTTAATTAGGGTTCAATTACTTCATTACCCCTAGAAGTCGTTTTCCTCTACTTAGTTTAATTACGGCTTATTACGAGTCGTTTTAACCTAAGTGCGCGAGCTTTGTTTTTTTTTGTTTTTTAGCATTTTTTGACTGAAAATAAAAGTGAAAGTTGAAAATTACCTAAACTAGGGTTTCGGAGGCAGAATTAGGTCAAATTTTGTTACGTCCGTAGCCACGGACCTAATGTCCGTAACAACGGACCCTAGTTAATCCATGTGAAAATAAAAGTCGAACTAAACAGAAAACAAAAATTTGAAAAGTCCGGGGCCACGGACAGGACGTCCGTAGGCCCGGACATACTTTAGCAAAACCTAAATTTTGAAATTTTAAAATCCCGCCGCCGTCCGTGGGTGTCCGTGGCCACGGACAACCCATCCGTGGTCCCGGACCACCCACAGACAGGGGTTTTATGGTGGTTCACGAAGGTGTTTCGGCTCAAAATTTATGCACGTGTAGCCTGAAAGGTATACAATTCGTTAGTAATGGAAGATTGCAGTTTGAAGTCGAATTATGTACGAAACTTGACGAACAAGTAACAAGGCAGAAACAAAAGTAATTAGCAATACAGAAGCGTAAAAAGGTTAGTTTGAACCCAAAATTTGACAGAGAGTTAATAAGGTCGTGGAGAGTTAGAAAAGTAGAATTGCAACCTGTTTTTCTTCGAATTCAGGAGGATTCTTCACGTCGGGATTCTTCGGAGGCTCCGATGGTGCCGGTTCCGGATTGAGTTTGACCCGAGCTTCTGGTTGTTGATTGTTGAAGGCGTTCTTCACGTTTTTGAGGTGGTTTGGTTGATGTTTGATGATTGTTGATGTGTTGGGAGTTGAAAAATGCGTTTAGATGGTGATTTCGGGGGATTTTGATGTGATTTTGGTGCTTGGATGTGTAAAAACGTGCAAGAGAATGAGACGGCTGCCTTCTTTCAGGGTTTAGGGCTCTTGAGGTTCTGATTTGATCATGGGATAAGGTTCCTATATAGGCTCCTTAAAGAAAGAAATATCCGGTAAAAACCGAGATTTTACCACGTTTTAGCTCAAGGGCTTCCAAAAGAATTTGATTATGAAATTCACACATGGGTACGGATGATATTTCTGATTTTTCTAAAGTGGAATCGAATTTTTTGGATATTGGAATATTTTTAAATTCATTTCTCGTCAGATTCAATCAGAAATTGCTAGAAAATTATGGAAATTCGAAAAATCAAAATTCCAATGCCATTATGCTTCAGATGTCATCTCTATCATGGGTTAAAGTTTCAAAGCATTTTGAATTGATTTGACCCTTATTTGGAGGAGAGAGAAAGCCTATAGGGGGCTTAGGAGCCTTGAAAAATTATGAAAATGCCCCTAGAGATGACTAAGCTGTCCCTAGTACTTTGAAATGTGCCGATCGAACTGGGAACCCTCGCTACTAGCCTATTAGTAGAGACTCTCTTCCGGGGGAGTTGAAATTTTGGGTATAACAACCACGCATCGGTTGAGAAACTGTTATTACCAAGATAAGGTGATAATTGAAATGTACAATACAGTAAGAATAATGTATGGGCAAAATAGCTCTACAGTTACCAAAGTTGCACAGCAGAAACTAGTGAGCCAGCGATTCAAGTGTTGAATGTGCATAGTGAATAGAGTGAATGGCTAATTATTAACGCCTAGAAGCCTCACAGGCCAGAACCGAAACCAGCTAAGAGTCAAAGCAAACTCCAATGAGAATTCTTGGTTAGGGACTAGACCGCCAATATGGTTAAGATCCTGTAACTAGAACACATTGTATACAGACCGCGTGGAAGTTAAAACACTTCACGACGGCAGAACATTTTAAGCCAATGTTTAGTGACTGATTACGTGGGCGTAATCCCTTTTAAGGGGGTAGAGCGCAAAAACCGCTTAGTGTGTTTTACCGTACAAGTGTACGTGAGCTATGTAGTGCATAGCACAAAATGATTTGTTTGGAAGATTGGTGCACGCGTTACATAAACATACGCATTCATTCATTGTTTAAATTGTGGTAACTGCACACAAGAGATGCGAATACCATTGTGATAAGTGTGTTTATTCTGTAACAGTTGTTGTGAGAGTACAAGTGTAAGGGAGTAAAGAAACTCCCGGGGAACAAAAACCCCGACAGTGTATAAATGTAAAACCGTGTGTTGTATTTTGATAAAATATATGTATATATGTAATATAGTGATTCATGAAAGGGTATGAAACCGACATGGAACCTAGTGAGAATAAGATTCCCTAGTAACAGGATTAAAGTGAATGGAGATAACTGATAGACGGAGTTCTATCCTTTGGAGATGTAATGATTATGACCAGAAAGACAAAAGATAGAAAATTGGAAATGAGTGTATTACTTGATGCTTGAAATGAAGTGGGAAGTGGAACTTGATTTGCATGCGATCAAGGGAAGCCGAACACAAATTGGGGTGGAAGGATAGTTCACACTGATGCTGATCACATCAGGGTTGGATGATTCTTGAAGCTCCCTATAAGTGGTCACAAATAACCGCTAAGAAAGAAGCAAAGAGCATAAGTTGGACTTGGAGTTGTATGTGTTTTCAAAAGGGTTTTGAATTGGTATTTATAAAACGTCGATAGATACCTTACATTATGGAAGTACTTTTATTTAACCTTAACAAAGAATATTTTTGTAGTACTTGCCCGGTGACATGGGAAGCATATGTGTTAAAGATTAAGCGATTGTTTTGATCTCCCAAGGAACGGGGACAGAAAGTGTCCATCGCGACCGGGTTTCTGCGGGATCACAGTGTATATAAAGATATTTTTAGTTGTTATACATGTTATGACATGTTGTGTGGTATGTGTATAATTATTATTTTGACCTTGAGTCCTAAAGTGGGTGAGTTCCAAAAGTGTATGTTATCAAGACCTATGTGTCTAAAGGCTGTTATGTTACATAGACCTATGTGTCTAAATGTTGTTATGTTACCCAGACCTGAAAGTCTAAGGTTGTTATGTAAGTATAATGTTGATTAAGGTACCCGGACCGTTGAGTCTGAGGTTATCATGTAAGTATGTTATGTTATGTATGGATGTGTATATGTTGCCCGGACCGTTAAGTACGAGGCAAGGGGTGTTATGTAAAGTATGTTAGGTATGGAAGGTTTTACTTGTAAGAACCCGTGTCGAATCCAAATAATGTGTGGGAAGTGTGAACTTCGAGGACGAAGTTCTTGTAAAGGGGGGTAGATTGATACCCCAAAAACCTTGATATGTTGTTTAAACATCGAACTAGGGTATTTAAAGACTAAGAAGTGCCTTAGAAACATCAGTGTACAATTTAAATCATAGTAAAAACAGTAAAGTACTACTAACACAGTTTGAGCGAAAATATGCTCTAAGCTTGGAGGGAACTTGGTTAGGACCCAAGAGCCTACCAAGACTTGATAACACTCAATTATGATTTAACAAGGATAATTAAGTCCTTAGGAGACCTTGGTAGACAGTGAAACCCAACAAACACAAATAAATACCTTAAGGTCAATATGGGCTAAAATGTGCTCTAAGCTTGGGATAGTCTTGGTTAAGACTAACGAGCTTACCAAGACCTTTTATATACTAATGAACGTATTAAACCAAATACCAAAGAAAACCAAGCTTGAAAACAAGTTAAAACTCAAAATGTGCTTTAAGGAGTCTTAAAGCACAATTTGAAAAATTGTCTTGTAAATGGGTTTGAATGGCTAAATGTCCATCATTACTCTTTAATTAACATGTGTACTACTTAGATCACATTAGGAAGTCTAAATCAATGGGAAATCAAAAATTTCACAAATATGTGCCTTGTTTTGTGAATAGTAACCAAAATATGCTAGTTTATGATATAAGCCAATATAAGTAATTAATTGGTCAACAAAGACCAAACTACCCCTAAGTAGATGATGGGGCCGGTTTTTGTAAGGTGAGTCACCACTTGATAGTTAACAAGTAAATAAAGCAAGATAAAGTAAGTTACTATTTGCTTTTTCAACTTAAATATCCTAAACTAGCTAGTTTTCTCACATTTCTCTCATTCCTCTCTTGTTCCCACCGTAGCCAACCCTTCTTCCTCCTCTCTCCATCGGTTTTACTACAGCAACAACGTCATCTCCCAACTTCCATAGCTATTAACTTCTAGCCCCATATACCAAATCAAATTCTAAGACCATATTTGTCTTAGTTAGGCCAAGCTCTACACTTCTCTCTTTTCAAATCTTCAAGAACTCCATTTCGGTGCCATGAAGATTCACCATTGTTGGAGCTTGAGCTCACCTTTTCATGCCTTGTCATTCTCCTTTGCTTCAATGTAAGGAAAGTCAAAGAAAATCAATGTTTCCTCTTGTTTTGGTGTGTGACCGAAAATCACCACTTATGGTGCCTTCATCTTGCCTTGTTCTAGCTTCATTCCAACCATTCAAGGGCTTGGTGGAGTCCTCTCTTGATGCTTATTCAAGCTCTCTTTTGTTTCCAAGGTAAAACAACTATCCTAATGTGTTAAGATAATATATATAACCTAGGGTTTGTAAATGAGTTTAAGCATGAAGCTTGAATGCTCATTGGTTTTACTTGTGTATTGATTAGAACATTGACAAGTAACCAAGTCCTCTGCCGGTTTCCAAACAAGGATGAACAAGAGTGTTCAAGTAAAAATCTTGAAGAAAAGAGGTAAACAAACTACCTCAATGTGGTTTAAATGCCTTAGGAAAAATGAGCTTGATTTGCTTAATAAAATACCTAAGGAGCCAATGGCAAGAGACCTAGTGAGATGCTCTCAAGGAAACTATTAAAGGGCATATGTGTTGTTTAGGTATTGTAGGTCAAAGGCAATATATATGTGGGAAATTCAGTGTTTAAGGTTTATGCAATTTAAGGGCCTAAGATCCATGTTATTTAAGGGCCTAAGTGCCAAGCAATTTAAGTTTATGCACTATATTGTGATGTAGTGTAATTGGGTGAAGTTTTGTGTATGAGAATGTCCTTGATGGATATAAGTGTTCTTGGTTGTCAAAGGGGAAAAACCTAAGTGTTTGGGTGTGAGAATATAAAGAGAGGCTATGGCAAAAATTTAGTCGTCAAACAAAGGAGTTTATGTATTCTAATGGGATTTTATGACCTAGATTGTACTAGGAATTGTTAAGTGTTAAGATGATGAAAGAAAGTGAATCGTGATGTTTTAGGTGTTAAGATGCCATGGGCATTGTCTCGGAGGACTTAGAGATCAATGGGTGTGTTAAACACACCAAGGTTATGTATGTGTGAAGTGCTAGATCTTGTGCAAGTTTTGGTGATCAAAGGAAAAATAATGCCTCTGGAGTAGTGATAATGGTGGTAAGGAAACATTTGGGGATAGTGATTGTCATAAGTATAAAACACCACTTAGAAATCTAAGGAAAAACACTACAAGTGTTAGTATTTGTAAGAATTGTGTAATGCTTGAGGAAGATCTCTAATGGGTGATTTAAGGAGTTTAATGAAGTCTTAAGGTGTGTTTGAGGTGCCCAAATGAGGTAAAAACATACTAGGATACATGAGGTGAAGTTTGGAGTCAAATGGGAATTTAGAAACAAAGGTCTGGAGCCGACCGACCTTAGGGACCGGACCTGCAAGGTCGGTCGAGCTCAGTTTACACTACCGGAAAGAGTTTCTGGAATGGACCGACCTTGGGGACCGGACTTGCAAGGTCGGTCGGGCTTATATTTTTGGTACGGATTAAGTTTCTGGAATGGACCGACCTTGGGACCGGACTTGCAAGTTCGGTCGTGTCTAAATTTTTGAACGGGAATTGTTTTTGGAATGGACCGACATTGTGGACCGAACTTGCAAGGTCGGTCGGAGTAGAAGTTTTGACGGTAATGTGTTCTGGAATGGACCGACCTTGTGTAAGGTCGGTCGGTAAGGTCAGTCGGACCAAAACTTGTAAAAAAAAAACAAACAAGAGTGACTTAAGTGGTAAACCCTAGAGGGTATAACAAGGATAATCAAGTGTGAATTAAGTAAGGAAACATGACATATAATCATGTTAAAACACTTAGTATTCAAAAGTTAAATAAATTAATTAACCGACATTATTAATCATATTTAGGAACTACGTTTGGGGGACTCGAACGCAGCAGGGACCAGGTATGGTTTTCTTGCAACCTGTGTCCTACGGATTACACCAGTTGTATGCCAATGTGTTTTTCTGTATGTTTGCCACGTTGTAAGATTAAAACATGTAATGAGTTTATAGTAATCATTTATGTGGCGTGTTCAATTCGATACCATTTAACCTCGAAAGTGTTAAACCTTAGCTAACTGAGTCTAGGATCACATGAGAGTTCGGTATTCGGATTTAACGACCCGAACCATGGGACGTTCTAACCACGGCTATGCGTGAGTTAATTGTGTGATGTTTGTGTGTGAATGTATGGACCTCCCTCGTGTGTTTAACCCAGTTGAAATACCTTTTGGTGTGTGGACGTGATAGATTCCACAGTGGGGCTCTAACTATTTATCTACAAGTAAATATGTACTAACGGGGGTGACTAATCGGTCAGGCCGGTCGCGTGTTGTTTGGAGTGGGTATCTTTTTAGCCTTACCCTCCTCTCTGTTATGGTTGTTTCCCTCACGGGTTACGATCTCCCATTAGCTTCCTCCAAAGCTTAGCTATTCTGACTTATGATCGGTTTAGGGGGAACATGTGTTTGTGTGGGGTGTTCGGGTCACTAAATCCGATCCATCTTAACTTAAGTTACTCGTCCGACTATTAGGACGGTAATGAGTGTTGTATAACGAGCTTAACATGAGGGTAATATCATTCTCTAGGCTCACAGGTGAATTAACTATGTTTGGTTGGTTCCTTAAGAGAACCGTACCCGTTGTGTTATGTGTTATCGTTGTGCCTTAATTCTTATAGCGGTGTGATGTTATATGTTGTAAAATGTGGGGTATGTGGATCATGGATATGAATCCTAGTGTATGATAAGAGGCGTTTAAGGTTAACCCGATTAATGGGTAAGTATCGTCTATTAAGGAAGTAGCTCCATTAGAGGAGAAACACTCTAGGGTTAAGGAAAACAAGGAGTGATTTGTTAAGTGTAGATGCGTTGGCTGTTTTGTTGAGCCCATCATGGTGGAATGTTATGTGTTGTGTGTTGATCGTTTACATGCATGATTCAAATATAATCAACCGCATGCTAAGACGACAATAAGTTGTGCGTGGCCCGGTAGCATGCGGGTTGTGGGATTACCATACCAACAAAGGTGCTGAGCCCCTGGGGGGGCACCCTTTTCTCTTCATTTCCTATTTCAGGTACAAGGAGCTGGAAGCCGTTCGAGAGTAGGACGGGGTAGTCGTTTGTACATGGGTAATCATTTAAGTTATATATGTACAGTAGGTGTAGTAAGACCGAAATTGTTATCGGCATTAGTTTATGAATACTCCGTACAGTTGAAAGGTATATGTTGTTGTTGTTGTTAATGAAGAGGGACAGTAATGTGTAGTCGCTCGGGAATCTAGTCCATCAGACCGATACAATGTATATGTAATAGCCTTGTTAGCCACGTGGGTGGTTAACGGCGTGTAACACCAACGAGTTAAGTAATTGATGAAGTATGTTTTCCGCAGCAGTTTGTTGTTAAGTGTGTTAATGTTGGATGGGGTGTTACACATCCGGAACATTATGTTTATTGTATTGTTGTGTGATGTTTGAAAACTAAGACAACTTACCGTGAGAACTTACTAACCAACGTTTAGTAAGGAATTGTGTGAGACTAAGGAACGCTCCCTAATATTAGTTTGTTAATAACCGAAAGAGGTTTAACCAACAAACATCGTCTTGAGACTTCTACTAACTGGAACTTAAGGGGGGAGTGAGGAACCCGGGACTGACTCCGGTCATGCATGCTAAGGAAAAGGGGGTCGGTATCTATAGCAGATCCGACTTCCGCTTAAGGACTTGTCTTCGGACTTGTTGCCTAGGGTCGGTTGCCGGCTCAGCTACATTGGACATCCAGTCCAAGGTAGGAGGCATTAAGATGGTGCGGTAGGATCACCTAAATCCTAAATTATAAGATAAGTTGTTTATTCAACCAATGGAGTTAATAGCTCATTGGCTAGGGTTGCTTTTGACCCGACAAAAATAAACATTGAGGTAAGATACAATCATTTCTATTTAAAGAGTGGTTTGTATTCTAAGATTAAGATAAGGTTTGAGGTAAGTTGCAACCATTCCTATTTAAAGGATGGTTTGCAATATAAGACTGAGATAAGCTACATCCATTCCTATTTAAAGGGTAGTTGTTTTCTAAGACTAAGATAAGACTAAGATTGAGGTAAGATAAGGTTGGACTGAGATTGAGAGGAAACATAACTTAAGGAGTTAAATAATTGACTCACTAATTAAGGGAACGCATTTAAGTCGTTCATTGTGATTGAACTTTGATTGTTCATAATTGGTTTGTTGTTTATTGCACTTTCTATTATGTTGTGCATCTAATCAACCTCCATGCTATCGACAATTAGTCGTCGTAGCCACGTTAGCTTGGGGGCCATGAGAGGATCGTACCAGCATTCGTGCTGACCCCCTTTGGGGGCTGTTTTTACTACACAGGTGAACGTCAGGAGGCGGCCGTCACGAGAGTAAGATGGGGTACAAGCGTTACGGGTTAAGTGTGGCCTACGAGTTGTGCATGTACACTCGTATGGCAATTTGAGTTAGTAAGATGTATAGGTTGTGAGGGATTGTAAGAAGGATATGTATTGGTTAAGATTTGTATGTACTAATGTTCGGTATATTTCAGTCCAGACCGTGGCAAGGTCCTGGAGTGTAATGAATTCCGATGTGACATGTATATATGTATGTTGTTAAGTTGCGAGACCACATTTGGATTGAGATGGGGTGTTACAAGAAAGGAAGGAAATTGTTTATTGAAATATAGCAGGTGTCCTTTCTGATTTTTCTACTGCAGCAGTTGGTAACCTCTTGCAAGGATAGGACAACACATGGAAAAAATGGGACAACACTTATATGGCTTAGTAGAATTTGGTAAGTTATCTTTTCAGTTTGCAAGATGATAATCTACTTACAATAGGTTGGTAAGTTCTCTTTTCAGTTTCTTCCTCTTTTGTTTTTCTTTTTTCAATTCCTCTGATTCACCTTGTGCAATTGTATATTTGAGCCCTTTGCTATTGTTTATCTGTGCCTTTTGCAATGTATAAATTGAGGTTGCAATTCCTATTTGTTCTGTTATATGTGTCATGGTCAAGCAATCACTATGATGGACAGCTGGCTGCTGCCACATGGCTCATTTCAGAGATGGTATTAGGCTGCTGTTAATGGTTTTGGAATCCGCATGTTATGTATTTTGCATCCCTTCCACTTCTATCTATTTATGTTAGCGTCTGGTTTCCCTTTTGCTATTGGTTGTTGTGACTATGCTGCTACCTGCTCGTGTTGTGCTAGGTTTTTAATAACAAACTAAGTAGTCTGCATATCTATGTGCATCTGCACTTTTCACTTAGGGGTTTGCTATTTTGTTTTGAATTCGCGGTTCTTGGTTACCCTATTTTGGCCATGATCTGACAATGTGTTTTTTTTCCTGTGGTAACTTGTCTCTATGTACCTTTGTAAGTATCATTCTTGCTCTATTGTGGTGCTTGATAGTTCCTCGTTCCGAATGTTTTGGATTAACTATTAGTAGCAGCTGGTTTTGAACAAAACAAGAACTTCCATACTCCTCATGTGGGAAGTAGGTTGTACTGACAGAGGGGCATTGATCATATAAAGCCTTCCCTAACCAGAATTGAGTTGTTTCTGAACAAACTTGTAGAATTTCTTTCTTGCTGCTTGTTTTTTGTTCTTATATATTACACGGATGACATGGTAAGGCTGTAAGATAAGCAATTATTTTCATAGGCTTGAAAGATTGGTCTCTATTTGAAACATTTACTTGTCTTTCATGGCAGATATGGGAAAGATGCATACGGATGAAAGTGCTACACTTGCAACAGGACAAATACGTTCCAGTGCGAATGATCTATAGGGGTTTGAAATATTTACCTGAAGCTGCTTCATCATATTACAAAGATATGTACATGAATAGTTTGATCTTATGATCAGTCGTAGTTGTGTAAAATAGTTGTGAATGGTTGATACTTTCAATGATTAGAAATAGGTTATGATAGGTTGTATGACACAATTTGTGGAAAATAATAATATATAATACTTTTGACTCATCTTTTTGTAATTTTCATGTTTATTAAGATTCTAATTTACTAAACAATGAGATTATTAATATAATAAACAATGGAGAATTTTTTTTTAAAGCTGAAAGATCAAATAGGGCAATTATTTTTGCACCGAATGTTGTATTAAACAGAGCAATAAACTTTGAATGCACTAATTGAAGGATATCAAATAGTGCACTATGAAACTGGTGCCCTATTTCTTAAACATCAAATAGTGCAACTCATGGTTTGTGCACTATTACTATGTTCTCAAATGGTTACATGAGGAGACAGCAAATGGGGCAACAATGCTACTTGCACCGTTTGGTGTTGATCAAATAGGGCAACATACAATTGTGCTCTATTAGTTAGCTATCAAATGGAGCGAATTTGAAACGTCGCTCTAATTGTTAGTAAGCAAATAGTGCAAGTAGTGTCCATGCCCTATTTGTGTTGTTTATCTAACAACGTACTACACCACCAAATAGAGCACCTACAAAATTTTGCTCTCTTTGCTATTGATCAAATGGGGCCATTGTCATATCTTGCACTAATTGAGTTAAGTCATTTAGTGCAACTTATATTTGCTCTATTTGTATTTGATCAATTGGTGCACATTATATTGCACTAATAGGTCATGTAAATTAGGGCAAAATGAAAAGTTGCACCAAATTGATTATTGTAGCGAATCAACTGGTGCAACCTTGGGGCAAGATTAATTTTGCTCCAAAAACTCTATTAGAGCAAAATTTTGATCTATTGGTGCAACTTTTATTGCCCCAATTAAACTCATATGTTGTAGTCACTGTAAGGAAATAAAAATCTTCTAGCAGTCAGGAGTAGATCAGAAATGGATGGATGCGACGAAGTGGAATGCAACTATTGTACGTTGCAAAATATTCATCAGAAAAGAAAAAATATTGTGCGTTGTACTCGACGATTATCAGGTTCAGTCATTATAATATCATTATTACTACTGTATACGAATGGTTACTGTTATCTCCAGCCGGATTTCTTTTTCTCCACTTTCCATAAATTCACAACCCCCAGTAACTTTTACTAGCTAGATATAATACAAAATCTAAAGATAATTGTAGTTATTTAATATGAAGATCTAAGGACTTACACGTTATTAGTGTTGTAATTAATGCGATATGAACCTTTATAACAACATCCTAGATTACATTCCATATCAAATTCTCTACCTTAAATAGATGAACATACCTCATAGTCATAGTAAGTAACTAGTAAGTCTCGAGATTGATTATGGATTCATTCTTATGTCAAATTCACATGTTGCAGCAATTAAATTAATTGCCATCTTATTGTAGATTTTAGATGAATAATTATGCCTAATTCAATTGCTACCTTTAGATATTCATACTAATTTAGCACTGTTTGCTCTTATTTGAACGTTCTCGTTAGAAAATATGGAGTTATTAAGTTTATGTAAGTGATTCGTACCAGTTCTAAAAGTATTATAATTACTTTTTCTTAGTAAAAGATTAATCTCTGATTAATGCCTGACGCAGAATTATAAAATTTTTATGTTTAAATATGTCAAAAGTATTAGATTATTATGGCCGAGGACTTTTTATTGATAAAAGGTAACCGTAAACGGTGATTGGCCAACAAAGCGAAAGAAGATTGCAACCTCATTTGTTTCTCCCTATCTCATGTCCACTGTAATTAGGGATAGTAATGGGTTCGTGGGTACCCATTTCACCCGGTCACCTGACCCGTTAAACTGGGTGAAAAACTCGCATAAAATTGGTGATGGGTGGAATGGGTACGGGTCGGGTGATGCCTGACCCTCTCACCCGCATAGATTTTTATATATATATTATATGTTAAATTGTTACTTATTATTCATTCTCCGTCACTCACGATTTTTTAACCCTACTAGTGAACAAGGAACATTCATGCTCTAGGTGACTGTGTCATTCTTTATTCTCACCACTCTCGGTAATTTTACTACCCTAACATACTTTCTCTGCGTAGTTTTTAACTCTCTTTACTGAAGGTAATTGCTACCCTAACTGGAAAACATGGAACATAGATGCTCTGTGCCTCTATTTTTTTTCTTCACTCTCGGTACTTTTGAAACCCTAACTGAAAAATAAATAACTTACTTGCTCTGCAAAGTTTTTTCATGCTCTTCACTAAAGGTAATTTCGCAATCCTAACCGGGAACATTGAACATACATGCTCTGCGCTTCTATTTTCTCTCTTCATCATGGTAATTTTGCAACCATACTTGGCGAACATAGAACATACATGCTCTGTGTAATATTTCATTCTTTTCTCAGAAGTAAAATTTGCAACCCTAACCGCTGTACATAGAACATACATGCTCTGCGCCTCTATTTTCTTTCCACTCACAGTAATTTACAAACCTAACTGGCGATCAAGGAAAAAGAAAAACAAACGGGTAAACGGGTTCACCCGCTTCACCCGTGGGTGACGGGTGAAATGGGTGATGGGTGATACATAACGGGTGACGGGTTGGGTACGGGTGGAGCGGGTGAAGACGGGTGACGGGTGCGGGTGATGGTCCACCCGACCCAAACCCGACCCATTGCTATCCCTAACTATAATTATAGTTCCACTCCGAGAGGGAGCAATGTAGCCACCGGAGGGAGAGAGACTCTCTTCTCTTTTTTTTGTCTTATTTTCTTTTATTTGGCTATTGTAGTATGTAAAGGTTTCACTTTCATTTTGAAGACCCAAGCTCATCTTTTTTTCTTATTTTCTCTATCGATTGCTATTTTTCATGGTATTATCTCTCTTCGGTGAGGGTTCGGTTTGCTCTTTTTTGTCTTAAAATAAGGTTGTTTTATTTTGTTTCTGTTTTTTTGGTGTGGGTATTGTCTCTTCTTCATTCTCTATAGGGGTGTCTTCATCTCGCCGCCACCATTGTTTTCCAGCCTACGGTGATAACCGTTTCTCAGATCTAGCTTTCTTTGGCTTGTTCCGTCCAAATATGGTGCAAATCCAAGATTACATGTCATTTTTGGATTGCTAGATCCGAGATCCAGCTCACCCTTTGTTCCTCGTCCTATCCAAAAGAATACCTTTTTATTTGTTAGTTTTTTTAATTTGTTGGTTATGGTTTTGGGTTTTAGTTTGGTTTATTTGGCCTCTTGTCTATGTTCAAATTCTAATCTTTAGATCGTTACGCTTGTTAGTTTGTCTTTGGTTTGTATTTCTAGTGATGGTTATCAAGAGATTCAATTTGTGTAGTCTTGCTTGAAACCGGTCTCATCTTTAGAAGCGCATCGTGGTCTCGACTTTGCTTCGCCTAGGCGGGTTGTTTTCTTTGCACTCCTTATCCAATGATGCTTCACTTTTTGGTTGGATAGACAATCATCCCTCAGGACAGGGTTGACCTCATTTGATTGCTCTCTCTAGGTTTGCTGCCAGTTTTCTCTCTCAATTCTGGTGTCTTGACCTCTGGGAATCATTATGGTTTCATGGTTTTTGCTTGGCAGTTTGTGTCTTATAGTGTGTTTCTATCCGTAATGAATATGTTAGTATCATCTTCTAGTGTATTTAGGTTTGTAATTATCTTAATATAGTATTCTTATTTTTGAGAAAAAGAAGCTCACGTCCACTACCCTTCTTTCTAGTTTTCCCTTCTTTATCTTAAGTTTTCACATTCACCTTTTACCTTTCTGCATGTTGATTTTGCTGAATTCCAACCCAATAAGGGTTCGTGATTGCAAGCACAACATAAATCTAAAAGTTCCATATGTTTCGTTTTTGAATCCAACGATTTATTCATTTACCGACTCCGCTCTTTCAATTCGACGTCCTTCTTGTTCTTGGTCAACTTGGTGTGAGCCCCGAGTTTTTCGAATCTTATTCTATGTTGATCTGGTTGATTAGGATCGATTCAGGTTCTAGGTCCACTTATAGCCTTAATTTAATAACTATGTTATAAAATGATAATCATTAAGACTAGGGTAAGTCCACTGGAACCTATTAGGAGTCGCCACCTAATTTTAACGTACAGTAAACTAGGAATGGTAAAGTTTGGATTCAGGGTTTGGTATTTAACTTTTCTGGGTTCAAATTACTTTCACTACCCTTCTAAGTTATTTTCCTTTACTTATGTCATTAATGGTTTATTATAAAGTTGATTATCCTAAAGTGAGCAAGCTTCTGTCTTTTTGTTTATTTTTTGACTAAATTTAAAGGTGAAAATTGAAATTACCTACACTAGGGTTTTAGAAGCCGAATTAGGTTAAATTTATTAATGTCCGTAACCACGGACCTATTATCCATGACCACAGACCCTGATATACCGAATTAGATAGAATATTTGAAATTTTAAAAGATAAAATTTTTAAAACGTTCAGGGCCACGAATATGGTGTCCATGGTACCGGACATGTACTAGCAAAACCCTAAATTTTTTAAAAATGAAATCCCTCCACCATTCGGTGGTGTTCGTGGCTTTGGACAAGGCATCCGGGACCTAGACATGACATCGTGGGTGTGGAATGCCACCAAACGATGATGTTCAGGAGTTTTTAGGTGGTATTTTTGGCTCAAATTTTATGGGTATGTATCTTAGAAGATTATAAACAAGTGAGTGTGTGAAAGATTTCAATTTGAAGTTGATTCGACATGAAACTTAATCAACAAGTTACAAGGCATAAACTTAATTAAACCCTGATTAAAACGCCAAGAAACCTCGGTTTGACTAGAAATTTATACTAAAAACAGATAGAGGTCAGAAGAGTTAGAAAATTGGGTTTTCTAACCTGTTTTGATCTCGGTAGACATAGGTTTTTTCATGTCAGGATCCTCTGATTGATCTGTTGAACGACGATTGAAGGAATCTAGACCCGAGCTTCTGACTATGTGATGTGGATGGTACTACTCACTTCCTGGTGGTGGTTTTCTGGAGTTTTGATGGTCAAATCTTCGATGAGAGTGCAAAGACTGTGTTTTTGTGGTTTTCAGGAGAATTTCGGTATGATTTTGATGTTCAGGAGTTGAAAAACGAATGAGACAAGTTTGTGAAGAGGTTTCCGACTTCTAAGGGTTTTTGAATGTCTATCGAGTCAGTCAGGAATGTTCCGTATATAGGAAACATATGAGATAAGCAAAGTTCGGTAAAAGATCTAAGTTTACTGAAACAGGTCGGGTTAAACTTGGGTAGAATCTGGTTATGAAAATTTACCAGCATGTAAAGGAGGATATTTCTGAATTTTCCAAGGTAAATTTATTTTATTTCGATAAAAGAATTTTTAAAATCAATTTTCATCATATATCTGTCCAGAAATTAAAAGATAATTATTGAAATTAAAAAATTCAAAATTAAAATGCCACTATGCTCCAAATATCATCCCTTATCATATGTTAAAATTTCATGGCATTTTGAATTGTTTTAGGCCATTTTTGAAGGAGAGAGAAAATTACTAGATGACTTGTATTTTCCTTTAATTTTTGAGCTTCTAGCTTCAAATAAAATTTACTAGGCTTTCAGTGAAGGTTGAGCCTAATTGCTATATTGAAACTTTTATTTTAATGGATGGGAGCCTTTTCTTTTTAATTTTCAGAAATTTAGGGCTTTGATTATTATAAAAGTTAGCTTATAATGTGTATTAAAAGTTTTTTCAGAATAAAAATTCCTAAAAATGTCAAAAACTACCCTCGTGATGATCAAACGGTCATAGCCATTTTGAGGTACATTGGCTAATCATGCAAAGATAGGAAATACTGAAAACATCCTTAACAATTCGTGATTTTATATCTTTTGACCGTTTTGCCCTTTATTACATTTGTGCTTAACGAGACTCCTCCCGAGGGTTAAAATTTTGGGTATAACATGTTTCCCTCTCCCCTATCAACTATACTTTGTAATGAAGATGAAAATACTAGTTGATGCTTGAGTGACACCCCACAATTTTGCCTGTTGAAAGTTCTGCTCCCTATCTCGAGCCTTTGCCAAAAATCTATTGACTGTGTTGAGCTATTCTAAGCCATCGGCTACCTGAAGAGGAATTCTGATGTTGTTGGGATATTCAAATGAATGAAAATGTTTCGGGTTTGTCATGCTATTCTAAGGCGCTGACTATCTAAAACGATGTTTGAAAGTCGTTGAGCTATTCTAAGGCGCTGACTGCCTGTAATGATGTCAATGAAAGTCATCCAGCTATTCTATGGTGCCGACTGCCTGTAATGATGTCTATAATGGAATGTTGTCAAGCTATTCTAAGGCGTTGACTGCCTGTAAAATCGTTTCTATTCTAAGGTGTGACTACCTAAACGAAAAGAGAGTTGATGCTTCTCAAGCACTTCTAGGGTCCTAGACCTGTTCTGATGGAGACGCGATGCAGTTCGGTTACTTCTGGGGACCGAAATCCATCCGATGTGAAAAATGAAAATGCCTAGATGCTTCTGGGGACCGAAACTTGTCCAATGAGAAAATTAAGATGATGCTCGGATGCTTCTAGGGACCAAAACCAGTCTATGCCTCAATGCTTCTAGGGACCGAAACCCGTTCAATGCTTCTAGTTGGACCCTATGTAGACTTATTGCCATTTCCCCCAACCGGAGTGCATGGATAACTCTTGGTATAACAATGAGGACTTATTGCCTCCACCCACCATTCATTGATCCTTAAACAAGTTGACGTAACACAGGAGGATTTATTTCCATCACCTCGTCAACTTGGTCAGACAACACGAGGCATCAGCAAACCGTCATGCAAATGATGTGATGATGCAAGATGATTGATTATGTAGTGTGTTTGATGATGCAATATGTTTAATGTAAGGATGAAAGATTTGACCCGAGTGCATCTATGGACTGGAACCTATACAAAAATGTGAGATATGCAAATGAAAACCCGGGTGCATCTAGGGACCGGAACCTATTCCAAAATATGAAAAATACGAATAAAAACCCAGGTACATCTAGGGACCAGAAACTATTCCAAAATGTGAAAAGCTGATTGTGTGGGGAATGCCAAACAGGGTAGTGATCGAGAACTGATGCATTGTTGTAAAAGATAAACATGCTCTTCGAAATGATGTACAGTGGTAATTTTTTAGATGGACATGGCTTATGATGAGCCTCGAGTTTTTGTAGTTGAAATTAGGGCTTATGAAGTGAGTTTTTGTGGAGATCAGGACTTATTATGTGCCTGGGGATTTTGTGTGGTGGTTAGGGCTTATGATGAGCCTGAGTATTTGTATGAAGGTCTGAGCTTATGACGAGCCTGGAGGTTTTTGTGGTGATAGTCAGGGCTTATGATGAGCCTGAGAATTTTGTGGAGTTTAAGACTTATTACAAGCTTGATGAAACGATGTGGGATAGGGCTTATGACGAGTGTGAGATTTTTTTATGTGGTGGTGAGGGCTTATAATGAGCATGGGGTGAAATGATGTGGACAAGGCTTATGATGAGCCTGGGATTTTTTTTTTGTGGTGGTAGGGCTTATGACGGCCTGAGGTGAAAAATATGGGACACGGCTTATGACGAGCCTGGGATTTTTTGTGGTGGTGAGGGATAATGATGAGCCTGAGGTCAAATGATGTGGATAGGGCTTTTGTTATGGTCAGGATTTTTTACGAGTATGGATGTAATGATTCGAGATAGAGCCTTTTGACGAGCCTAAGGTGAAATGGTGTTGCGTGGTTGTGGTGCTAAAGACTTATAACGAGCTTAAGCTTCAGGTTTCGATTGGTGTCAATGGCCCCCAGTATTTTCCTAGGACAACCTGAGCTAGAGTTTGTGGCAATCGATCGAAACATTATACTGCCCTCATTATTTTCCTGATTAAATGTGTGAACAAGTCTCATCCTCACAGGGTCAAGGCTTGTGTTTTCGATGTGGTTCTTTCTAACCTACACTCGACGTGTTTAGTATTTGCACTCATTTCTTGCTTACGATCATGACTTCTAGACCATTGAATTCGATATTTGGTGGATTTTGCGCATCCGATCTGTTACTTTCACGTGATTAGATACACAACTATCAAGTTAGAAGTCTATGAGGCTTATAGCGGTGCCATAGGGTGTGATTAAGGACAACAGGACCATGTAAGAATATTTGGAGGTATGCGGAGCTAAGGGGTAACCAAAGCTGCAACTTACTCATTCTCTCGGATTTTCCTTCGTTGTCTTGAAGTTGTGTGGCTACTTGGTATTGACTTTGCTTTCAAGCTTTGGATTTAGGACTCTTGGAGTTTTCCTTTACATCATTTCTTTTGATGTTAACATTAGGATTTTCAGGGGCTTTTGAGAATTGCCTTGTTATCCTTCATTTGGGGTTCTTGTGTATCCTGGTTTTGAATTGTTTTCAAGGTTCTTGTGTGTTCCGGTTTTGAGCTTTCGGAGCTGTTTTGATGTGAGATCTTTGGATATTGTATCACTTTGGCACCATTTGTGGATCGTTTCATCATCTTTGTAGCAGCGTCACTTCTTCTAGACTGGTGTCAACGTTTTCCGAGAGTTAGACTCCTCGCTTTCTTTGGTCACCGGGTCAGATGTTCATCACTGACTGACTCATTTTGTGGATCTTAAAGTTTTAAAAAGTGGATGTATGAAAAGCTCAGCGGGGGTGCCTAGGGTTTATCGTCAGGGTTTCACAAGCTTTTTGGCTATGTGGTGTTGTACCTAGGTTCTTTGTCATTTCTAATAATTGTGTATCCGTTCTTTGTTATTTTTCGTCGGTTGAAGAGTAAATCAACAAATTATGTCATTCGGTCAGAGATACTGTTTACATCACCTTTGCATGTGGCCTCACCGGAGTCGTGTAAAAATGACATGCTTGTTCACGAATAGGGTTTTTTGCTTAAGACGCTCCCATAAATTTTCCACTAGAAGATTTGCTCTCACGATTAAACAAAAGTTTTAAAATCAACAAACCTAAGCTCAGATTGCCCTCAGTATTGATTTGGGGTTATTGACAAAATTTTGAATGATTTATGCACATGGAAATGTGTGATGGACTGCTTTGGGAGATTTGGAATTTCTTTTGTTAGAGCATGTTTGACTTTTCCAATATTTGCAAGAATGTCTTATGAGGGAGTCTTTGACTCATGCTCTTGTCATCGTTTTTCTTTTGCTCTTCTTAATTTGCTTTTCTTTTTTTTTCTCTCTTTTTTGTGTTTTGAATGGATGAGTGAATGGATGAGTGGATGCATGAATGAATGAAAATTTTCACCGGATAATGTAAACAACTAAAAATTCCACTTTTATTAATGAATAAAAAAGGGTAACATCCATAATAACATTCAAGAAAAACTAAAACTAGCCTAAGCAAGTAAGTTACAAAGGGAATAAAAGGAAAACTTCATAAAAAGAAAACATAAAAACAACACTAAAACTGGAAAACTTCTAGTGATGCTCTGGCATGAGATTTCCATAACTATTGCCACGCTTTGAGAAAAGAAGACCCTGGTCAATCAGATCCCAAATCTTGTGCTGCAAAGCCCTGAAATGATCATTGTCATGACTGGGTAGCAGATGATACTGGCAAAACTAATTCGGATTCTTTCCCACTAGAGTGACTCCTTGTCGTGGTAGGAGTGCCTATAATATACTTTACTCTTGGAGCTTCTTCGAGGCTTGACTCAAAGGCCGACCAATATTCGTGAACTCTCTCTAATAGTAGTCCTGCCACGAAGGTGGCACACCTATGTAGTTGTAACCTTGGCCCTTCGATTATTGGATGGCATTCACTTCGTACTACCCAGCGAGCTTCTGAGGGCTGCTCTGGGTGAAAGCCGATGTGGGGTAGGAGGCTTTGGCCGGCTCGGATTTGAAGAATTTCGAGCTATTGCCGGAGTTCTTAGAGTACCCAAGCTTTAGATCCCCTTTGTGGATCTTCTCCTCCAAGACACCTATTTGTCCTATGAGCATGTCAAAGTTCAGGAAATACATGTATTTCAACTCATGGTTGTACTACGTTTCCACTATCATCCGTATTTTCTCTTGCTCGTCCATCTTGTTGGGCATGCCGACAGTCTTTTCCTCCATCGCTTGATGAAATCAGACATGGATTCACTTCTCGTTGGCGGGTACTCGCGAGGTCGGACCTGGGGATCTATAGATTCTTGGCATATTAAAAGTAGGTGAGAAAAGCTTCGTAAACCTCCTCATATGTCTTGGTATTCATCTTCTGGGTGACATACCAACACTGAGGGATTTCATCCAGAAAGCAGGCGAAAACGTTGGCCTTCTACATGTCATTGATCCTCAGTATCAACATTTCCCTGTCAAACATAGGCAAATGGATCTATGGGTCGAGGAACCCTTGTAAAGAGCTATTGACGGTAGCTTCATCTTTGGAGGTAGCTCGACATTGGAATAAGATCCCATCGAGAAGTAGTGGAAACCGGTGGGCTTACTACCTTTCTCCATCCGCTCGATGTGCTTTAAAGCCCTCATGAACTCCACGGCTTGCTGATTCCCGAAGCACCTTCTTTGAATCCTCCTGTGGCTCCTGATCTCCTACCGAGGTGTTGTCCATGCCATACAATGGTTGGTAAATTTTGGTGCAGGCCTTTCCTTTCTTGCCGCCTCTAAGGAGCCAATTTTATCCCATAGCTCGTCCATTGTGGCCGCGTGCTTAGCTTACAAGGCCTCGATAGTGGCTTGGTGCTTCCGCTCCAAGTTAGCTATCTGGTCTCCACCTCTGTCGGAGCTCGACCGGTTTGGCTTGGGTTACAATTTCAATTGCAGCCAACTTCTCCTCTAGCCTAATGATCATGTCCATGTACTTATTTTTATCACCTCGACCGTGGCCTTTTGCTTGAGTTTGAAGGCCCTCATAAGTTACTCGATTAAGGTGAGATTTATGTTCCCCCCTTATGCCTGTTCGAATACCTCGTTGACGAGCTAAGACATATCATCAGGGACTAGTATTGACATGTCGGAGGAGACTGAAGTGATTGCAACCGAAGGTGGAGGTGGAGTAGGCAGTCTAGTCAGATGACCGACACTTCTATCCCAACGTCTCTCTAGAATCTTACCTTGCCCCTATTAATGCTAGATAGAAAGTTGGATCAGAATCTGTTAGGAATGTCTCAGTTGTGAAGTGTTTGGGTGGGGACAAACTGAGTATAATTTCGGGCCAGGATTTGGGCACCTGAGATGGGTGGGCCTAGAAAGACTTTTATGAAGGTGCTAGTATTTGGGCCATAAGATCTCATAAGTAAGATATTAGGGATGAATGGATTAAATGTATGAATTGTATATTGGGCCGGAGGCCCAGAAGATTTTGTCTTGGATTAAAGTGGGTTTAAAAACACATTGTGGGAAATCACACATGGGCTAGCCAAATACGTGTTCCTTAATGAATGATTGCTTTGGACCGGGTATGGATCGCACCAGAGAAATGCTTGGGCTTAGGCCTAGGTAGCCGCAAAGGGATAGAGTTTGCACACTATCCTCTTTGGACTTTCCCACTTTTTACACATCACCGTGAGATGTGCATCTACAAATGGGTCTTGGATTGACAAAATATTGGGCTCGATAAGGGTACTACTGTAGAGGTGCTAGGAGCAGAATCCCAAGTATTAAGGCGGCATGGTTCGCATGATGTCCTCCTCTTTTCCCCCACTTATACACATCACCTAAAAGGTGCGAGTCTCTGACAGGGACCGCCTAATGTGGGTCCGGGTAGAATCGGTTTGCGTGAACCCTCAACGCTCTCACGTAATAAATAGTTACGGAAAAATAAAGTACACACAGAAGTAAATCAAACAATAAAAGTTGTAGATGACATTTTCAAGTTAAGCCCTCTTATATTAAAATTAAAGAAGTTTAAACTACGATTAAGTATTCAGCGAAGTTGCTAGCCTGTGAGCCCCGGGTTTTTGAACCTTATCCTATGTTTATCGAGTTGATTAGGATCTATTTAGGTACTAGGTCCACTTATAACCTAAGTTTTAATAACTATATATGTTATAAAACGATAATCATTAAAACTAGGGTAAGCCCACTAGAACATATTAGGAGTCGCCACCTAATTATAACCTACAGTAAACTAGGAAAGGTAAGAGTTCGGGTTCGGGGGTTTGGTATTTAACTTTTCAGGGTTCAAATTACTTTCACTACTCTTCTAATTTGTTTTACCTCTACTTATGTCATTAATGGCTCATTATAAAGTTGATTATCCTAAAGTGTGCAAAACGACTTATTATCCTAAATTACTTTCACTCTGTATTTTTGTAATTTTTAACATTTTTAGACTGAAATTAAAGGTGAAAATTGAAATTACTTAAACTAGAGTTTCATGAGCCGAATTTGGTCAAGTTTTTTAATGTCCGTGACCACGGACCCTAATCTACCGAATTACGTAAAATATTCAAAGTTTTAAAAGATAAAATTTTAAAGCGTTCATTGCCACGATCTTTAATATAGTATGAATCAAATTCTTTAATATTGTAACAGTAATATCATTAACATAGATTACAAAATAAATGCATCTATCACCTTGTAGTTTTTTAAACTCGGACTAGTCATTCTTAGACTGAAATGTAACGTCTCTTCTTTAGGGTGCTGTGAGCTTGGCACTTCGCTGCCGAGAAGTATGTTTAAGGCCGTAAATTCCTAGATGTCGGTGCTGAGTCTGCAACTCAGAATGTGTCGATGGTCTGAGTTCAGAACTGACGACGAACGGGGAGAAAGAAGGGAAGACCAGAATAGCATAAAGGTAGAACCTTTATTATAATCACGTATTACAATGGTTACATAATCACGTATTCAATACGAATACAAACCCTCACGTCAAGAACACTATCTTGACATAACTCACACGTAACTTGAGTTCTGAACTCAAGTTACTTACAACGAAATCAGCAACAAAACTCTCCTGGGATTGACTCTACAATCTCACTCTTTCTCTCTGTTTCTCTCTATATTCGCCCTTACTATTGTTCCCCACAAATTACCTTGTATTTCCGTTTTCTCTTTGCGTTCCTTCTCCTCCTTTGACCTAGACTTTCTTCCACTTATATAGATACAGAGGCAGGGTGAGAATCTATCGTTCAAGATTTTATCTTTAACAACTAGATAAAATCTTGTTAAATATTCTATCTTCTTCTCTGTTCGTCAGTTCAAGACTGACAGACTTCGCTTCAGGCTGGTCTTAAAACGGGCTTCAGTATTGAACTGAGTTTGCCGATCAAAATAACATCAACAGTTTCCCCCTTTTTGATGCGGCAAACTCTGTAAGTCTTGAACTTCTTGAACTGATGAATGTTCCCCCTGAATCGTTGTAAACTCTATAAGTCTTGAACTGATGAATGTTCCCCCTGAGTTGTAGAGTACGTTCAAGACCACTTTCCCCCTTTTGCCAAATCAAAAAGGAATTAAGTCATAAACCTTATGGATTGGGGGTAGTGATGCATCATGGTCTGATCACCGGGAAGGAGATGATAATTCTGAAGGAGGTGAAGTGCCTTCTTGACGAGTCTGGTAGGTCTGATTTGACTTTGGTACCCAAACTTGTTTGATCTCAGTTGTAGGCTCAGACTTAAAGTGATTGATAGGAACCCACCTTTTAGTGTGCAATCTTTTGATTTCGAATGAGTTCTGCCTTGATGATTTTTCACGCAATTGTTTTTTCAATAATTTGGGACACCATCTAACCTTGTGTCCTAGCTGGTGGCAATATCGGCATGAGTGTAATCTTGGCTGATGTCTCGCAGTTACAGTCTGTAACTTCTCAGTCGTAGACTGAGAGAATGTCTCAGACTTATATCCCAAACCGCATTTGTCTGAGTTATTATTCCGCATCATTTGCTTCAAATTCGCCTTCCCGGTATACCAAGTTGGATTAGCAGGAGTCTGAAGTTCTAACTTTCGATTTGCCTTGGCTACCATGTCTGAGAGTGTTTCACATTCTCTTTTTAGCGATTTTTTGCTATCCAAAAGAGAATTTATCTCTTCCTGTGCCCAACAAGGAAGAGTGAGAATCCTAGTTTCCAAAGGGCTAACAAAGTTAATCCTTGGCTTATCTAAACTCTTAATGACACGATTTTTGCTTTCAGTCGAAGACTGACTTAGACTTTTCACCTTAGCCCTGAGTTCTTTAATCTCAGTATCATACTGATTCTTCAAGAATTTTATCTCAGAGAGTGCAGAGGTTAGCTGAATAAATATCTCTTCTTTCTCAAGAGTATCCTTCCAGATCTCCTTCTCCTTTATGTTATACTCAGTATTGATGTCATCATCTTCGCGAGCAATTGCCGTCAAACACATCTGCGCGCACTCCCCGGGTTCTGAGTCTGTATCTGAGATATCCTGTCCCCATGCAGCTGCAGCTGTATCTGTGTTTCTTAATCTTCTTCTGAGAATTTTCCTTCTGCTGGAGAGGACAATCCTTGACAACATGACCAGGCTTGTTACACCTAAAACATGTGTTTTGTTCCTTCTTTGACTTACTCTGTTGGTTTGACCTTTGTTTTCTACTGCTCAGCCTCTGTATGATGTTCATAATCTTAGTGATTTCCTCATCTACGTCACAATCCTCATCTTCTGATATTGTGGTAGTATCACGTGCGTTTAGAGCCAGATCCTTAGTTTGAGTAACAGTGTTTCCTCTCATCTTACCTTCGTACACCGTCAGTTCTGATCCCAGCTCTTCGAAAGACAACTTGGATAAATCCTTTGTGGACTCCAAAAGTGTGGTAAAATTTAGCCAGTCTTTACCAAGGCTATCCAGAATTCTTTCGTTCACCACATCATTGTCAAGAACTACCCCGACAGTTTTGAGCTCACACAAAATCTTGTCAAATCTCTCAAGTGTTTCAGATATAGTCTCCCAGTCTGACATCTTGAAGTTATCAAGCTGTCTCTTGAGCTGTTTGCCCTTAGCCTTTTTAACTGAATCTGTTCCAGCATATGCGGTTTTGAGAAATTCCCAAACCTCCTTAGCAGTGCGCAAGCCCAAGACTTTCTGTTGGTCTGAATCTGATAATGACGACATGATAACCCTTCGAGCTTGTCTGTTCTTGCTTATCAACTTATTATCGCTCTCACTCCAACTGGATCTTGGTTTTTCTTTGGTGACGCCACCCTCCTCAATTTTCGGCTTCAGGTCACCTTCAGTCACTACATCCCATAACTGCAGATCAATAGAGATTAATTGATCCTCCATCTGTTCGCACCAACTGGTGTAGTTGAACTTTGTCAGCTTTGGAGGTTTAACATAGTAGGAATTCATCACGATCAACCCTGAAGAAGTTTCTTCTGTGTCTAGGGTTACCTTGCTCTGATACCAATTGAAAATTCCTAGATGTCGGTGCTGAGTCTGCAACTCAGAATGTGTCGATGGTCTGAGTTCAGAACTGACGACGAACGGGGAGAAAGAAGGGAAGACCAGAATAGCATAAAGGTAGAACCTTTATTATAATCACGTATTACAATGGTTACATAATCACGTATTCAATACGAATACAAACCCTCACGTCAAGAACACTATCTTGACATAACTCACACGTAACTTGAGTTCTGAACTCAAGTTACTTACAACGAAATCAGCAACAAAACTCTCCTGGGATTGACTCTACAATCTCACTCTTTCTCTCTGTTTCTCTCTATATTCGCCCTTACTATTGTTCCCCACAAATTACCTTGTATTTCCGTTTTTCTCTTTGCGTTCCTTCCCTTTGACCTAGACTTTCTTCCACTTATATAGATACAGAGGCAGGGTGAGAATCTATCGTTCAAGATTTTATCTTTAACAACTAGATAAAATCTTGTTAAATATTCTATCTTCTTCTCTGTTCGTCAGTTCAAGACTGACAGACTTCGCTTCAGGCTGGTCTTAAAACGGGCTTCAGTATTGAACTGAGTTTGCCGATCAAAATAACATCAACAATTTCCCCTTTTTGATGCGGCAAACTCTGTAAGTCTTGAACTTTGAACTGATGAATGTTCCCCCTAAATCGTTGTAAACTCTATAAGTCTTGAACTGATGAATGTTCCCCCTGAGTTGTAGAGTACGTTCAAGACCACTTTCCCCCTTTTGCCAAATCAAAAAGGAATTAAGTCATAAACCTTATGATTGGGGTAGTGATGCATCATGGTCGATCACTGGGAAGGAGATGATAATTCTGAAGGAGGTGAAGTGCCTTCTTGACGAGTCTGGTAGGTCTGATTGACTTTGGTACCCAAACTTGTTTGATCTCAGTTGTAGGCTCAGACTTAAAGTGATTGATAGGAACCCACCTTTTAGTGTGCAATCTTTTGATTTCGAATGAGTTTGCCTTGATGATTTTTCACGCAATTGTTTTTCAAAATTTGGGACACCATCTAACCTTGTGTCCTAGCTGGTGGCAATATCGGCATGAGTGTAATCTTGGCTGATGTCTCGCAGTTACAGTCTGTAACTTCTCAGTCGTAGACTGAGAGAATGTCTCAGACTTATCCCAAACCGCATTTGTCTGAGTTATTATTCCGCATCATTTGCTTCAAATTCGCCTTCCCGGTATACCAAGTTGGATTAGCAGGAGTCTGAAGTTCTAACTTTCGATTTGCCTTGGCTACCATGTCTGAGAGTGTTTCACATTCTCTTTTAGCGATTTTTGCTATCCAAAAGAGAATTTATCTCTTCCTGTGCCCAACAAGGAAGAGTGAGAATCCTAGTTTCCAAAGGACTACAAAGTTAATCCTTGGCTTATCTAAACTCTTAATGACACGATTTTTGCTTTCAGTCGAAGACTGACTCAGACTTTTCACCTTAGCTGAGTTCTTTAATCTCAGTATCATACTGATTCTTCAAGAATTTTATCTCAGAGAGTGCAGAGGTTAGCTGAATAAATATCTCTTCTTTCTCAAGAGTATCCTTCCAGATTCCTTCTCTTTTTGTTATACTCAGTATTGATGTCATCATCTTCGCAGCAATGCCGTCAAACACATCTGCGCGCACTCCTCGGGTTCTGAGTCTGTATCTGAGATATCCTGTCCCCATGCGCTGCAGCTGTATCTGTGTGTTTCTTAATCTTCTTCTGAGAATTTTCCTTCTGCTGGAGAGGACAATCCTTGACAACATGACCAGGCTTGTTACACCTAAAACATGTGTTTTGTCCCTTCTTTGACTTACTCTGTTGGTTTGACCTTTGTTTCTACTGCTCAGCCTCTGTATGATGTTCATAATCTTAGTGATTTCCTCATCTACGTCACAATCCTCATCTTCTGATATTGTGGTAGTATCACGTGCGTTTAGAGCCAGATCCTTAGTTTGAGTAACAGTGTTTCCTCTCATCTTACCTTCGTACACCGTCAGTTTGATCCCAGCTCTTCGAAAGACAACTTGGATAAATCCTTTGTGGACTCCAAAAGTGTGGTAAAATTTAGCCAGTCTTTACCAAGGCTATCCAGAATTCTTTCGTTCACCACATCATTGTCAAGAACTACCCCGACAGTTTTGAGCTCACACAAAATCTTGTCAAATCTCTCAAGTGTTCATATAGTCTCCAGTCTGACATCTTGAAGTTATCAAGCTGTCTCTTGAGCTGTTTGCCCTTAGCCTTTTTAACTGAATTGTTCCAGCATATGCGGTTTTGAGAAATTCCCAAACCTCCTTAGCAGTGCGCAAGCCTAAGACTTTCTGTTGGTCTGAATCTGATAATGACGACATGATAACCCTTCGAGCTTGTCTGTTCTTGCTTATCAACTTATTATCGCTCTCACTCCAACTGGATCTTGGTTTTTCTTTGGTGACGCCACCCTCCTCAATTTTCGGCTTCAGGTCACCTTCAGTCACTACATCCCATAACTGCAGATCAATAGAGATTAATTGATCCTCCATCTGTTCGCACCAACTGGTGTAGTTGAACTTTGTCAGCTTTGGAGGTTTAACATAGTAGGAATTCATCACGATCAACCCTGAAGAAGTTTCTTCTGGTCTAGGGTTACCTTGCTCTGATACCAATTGTAAATTCCTAGATGTCGGTGCTGAGTCTGCAACTCAGAATGTGTCGATGGTCTGAGTTCAGAACTGACGATGAACGGGGAGAAAGAAGGGAAGACCAGAATAGCATAAAGGTAGAACCTTTATTATAATCACGTATTACAATGGTTACATAATCACGTATTCAATACGAATACAAACCCTCACGTCAAGAACACTATCTTGACATAACTCACACGTAACTTGAGTTCTGAACTCAAGTTACTTACAACGAAATCAGCAACAAAACTCTCCTGGGATTGACTCTACAATCTCACTCTTTCTCTCTGTTTCTCTCTATATTCGCCCTTACTATTGTTCCCCACAAATTACCTTGTATTTCCGTTTTTCTCTTTGTGTTCCTCTCTCCTCCCTTTGACCTAGACTTTCTTCCACTTATATAGATACAGAGGTAGTGTGAGAATCTATCGTTCAAGATTTTATCTTTAACAACTAGATAAAATCTTGTTAAATATTCTATCTTCTTCTCTGTTCGTCAGTTCAAGACTGACAGACTTCGCTTCGGGCTGGTCTTAAAACGGGCTTCAGTATTGAACTGAGTTTGCCGATCAAAATAACATCAACAAAGGCCGTAAAAAAACTTTCTCAACCTGCAAACTAGTTTAGGCTTATCAAAAAACAGACCCTTAGGCAAATGCATGTATATTTCTTCATCTAAATCACCATGAAGAAACACATTATTTATATCTAGATGGTAAATAAGCCAAGTTTTTTTGGCAGTAACAAAAAATAGAACTTTTATAGTGGTCAACTTCACAGCAAAAGAAAAGGTGTTATACCCAAAAATTTGACCCCCGAAAAATGGGTACTTTAAGACACCAGTTCTATAAGGGGTAGTTTGGTCAAAGGATGCAGAATCCCAGGTTAATTGGCATTTCTGAAGACATTGGTGACTGTAGACACCAAAATTCTCACCCCATAAAGTAAATTCCGAGATAATGAATAAAATAAGGGGGGGTCGTCGCCTTTCTTTCTCAATACGTATTTGCGTGCGTGCCAAAACAAAACCATTGCTTTTATAATCTTTTTCAAAGCATTTCATAAAAACAAGATTCTTCAAAATGAATTTCCGACGACAGTCCGGTTTCAAAACCATCCCTCTTTGTTTATTCATTTATTTTACTATTTTATTTTTGTTCATGTTCCTTTTGTTTTTTATTCATCTATCCGCTTTCTTATTTTATTTTATTCTACTATTAACATTAGCATTTTTATTTTCATTACTATTTATGCATGTTCATTTTCATCTTACAAATTCAATCCACACCTAGTTCTAGCCCAATTCCTTAAACCCACTCTATTTTCAGCCCAAGCCCATCCTATCCAAACTTCAAGGCCCACTCCACACCAATCTCACCCACACCCAAAATAAACCCTAAACCCACATTCTCTTCCTATAAAAACAACAAAAATTCTGAACAGTAACAAAAAAAAAAGGCCTCATCGATCGGTCGCCTTCTTCATTTTCACCTCCCACCTCCATACAGTAGCCGTCTCCCTCGGTCGATATCTTCTTCCTCCACCATCAATTCAGAATCAGTCTTCCATAAACCCTAACTCAGCCGCCTCTTTCAGTTGTTCTTCCCCATCATCTGCGTTTTCCTCATTCTTACTTCTAAAAAAAAACATAGAAGCACATATCGGCCACCTTCATTCTGTTTACTCACGTTGCTCTGCGCTTTTCATTTCCTTCACATCGGTGATTTTGCAAACCGAACTGGCGAACAACGAATGAACATTGCCTTGCACCTCTCTTCGTTAAAATCGTCGACATCAGCCGCCTCCACCAACTCTCATGGTTCGATCTTCATTTTCTGAATCGAAAACACCCTTCTCCACCAGCCATTCTCCTTCAACTCGAAATAACTAGAAAATTGAAAACAGAGAACCCATCTATTCATTCACCTTCATCTTCCAGTACCTCAAATCGACGATGAAAACCTCCAGCACTTTAGACCAAACGTGAAAAACACTGCCCTGTTCTTCTTCAATCTCAGGCAGGCGCAACTGGAAGCGAATACAACAACAAAAATCCTTTCATTCCCTCACTTTACCCTCTCGTTATCTTCCAAACCGAAAATCTCAGAACCGACAAGGACTAGCTCTCGCCCAAATCGAGCATGGAGAAATTCCTGATGGCTGGAGCTTGTCGTCACTGTTCCGATTTCGACCAAGAACTCACGATTTTGCGTTCATCTCATCGTGAAATTCGAGCATGCTGTTGTTGCTCTCAATCCGACATTGACTGTGCTAGAGAGGTTCTGTCTTCCTTCTTCTCATATCCTCTGAATATCTGCGACCACCACACTATACCCATCGCTACGAGGAAGGAGACCTGAAGCGAGTTCAAGCCCAGAGCAAGCTTGTAAAAAAAATGATTCAGAGCAACGCCCGGTTAGGCTTGCGTTCAAATGAGGAGATCTGTTGATAGTCAAGAAGAAGAGGAGTCAACGTCACCTTATTGGAAGTTTACTTCCGAAGCTTAAGAATTGAGAGACCCTCCTCGTCGTCTTCTCTTTGTGGGCTCGTCGGAATTTATCTACTCTAGTCTTGCTGTTTATCCCATCTCTTTGTTCTGTTTCAAGACCTTAAACCTGCCTCGGTTCCAAAACAGAAGGAGAAAAGACCCTGCTACTCTTCTCGGTATTTATCCTGAACGTAAATCAGCTTCTGATTTTTCTAACTTGATGCACGTCTTGGTGACTTGTTCAAAGCATATACTATGGTTCGGTGATTATGTCGTCGGTCCAAATTTTCTCTGCTGAGAATACCCACTTAGACTTGTATGAGCCACGTGTCCCTCGTATTAATTTTTTTTGCAATCGTTCATTTAGTTCAATACCATTTCTATTTGCTGTTTAATAAGTTTGTTAAAAAAAAACACAAAAAGAAAGAAGAAATGAACTAGACTTTTAGTACGTTGCTACCGTACATGAATTACTTGTCTTCTCGCACTCATTTTTGGAATGTGTCTTGATGAGTTATATTATTGTATTGTGCTTTGTTGGATTGGGTCTTGTTTAAGTTGCTTCACGTTTTTTATCCGGGGCTAACTCATAGCTATCCAAATAGGGCTATAATAACTAACCCTAGAAAAGCCCATAGGTTACCCATTTGTTCTGGACCGATAAGTCCGGTTAAAGCCCACAATTTTCTGTGGGCCTTTATAGAAAAGCTCTAGGATTATTCATAGGTGTTATTCACATTAAGGTCGTAGTACCCGAGGGTCGTAGTACCTGTTTGTGAGTGACACCTCTCCTAGCAAAAAAAAACTTTCCAAACAATCCATA
Organism: Limonium bicolor; assembly: GCA_023374045.1. Lineage (NCBI taxonomy): Eukaryota > Viridiplantae > Streptophyta > Magnoliopsida > Caryophyllales > Plumbaginaceae > Limonium > Limonium bicolor. Next base: position 144,193,157 of record CM041780.1, on the reverse strand, counting down.
ATTGTCAAGATAAAATTCACAATCAATTAAAGTCCAATTCAAAATTCCTTGCTCCTAAAAATAAAATCATCAATAAAACCTTTAGAAGGGGCCAAGAAGAAAGGACATCTCAAAGGCACAAAAAAAATCAATCCGATTTCAAGCCCAAAACCAATTCAATTTGAGACCTAAATTCATTCCAATTTTAGAAACCCAATCATGTCAAATCTGACCCACATTTCAAGGCCTATTCCGGTCCAATTTTCAATGTCCATTCTGGTCCAAAATTTTTTAAGGCCCATTTCAGCCCAAATTTCAAGGCCCAATCCTGGCCCAAGAGCTCAAATTTGGACCACAACTTCAATTTCAGTTCAATCCCGAAATCAATCCCAATTCAATTCAACATTCATCTCAACTCCAATTCAATTCTAAATAAATTCATCTCAATTTTAATCCAATTCATTTCATTCCCAATTCAACTTCATTTCAATCCCAAACAATTTCAAACATCATAAATCTCAAACTCCTTGAGACTCCAAACTCCTTAGAACTCAAGCATCTCGAACCTCCGAACATCTCAACAGCTCAACAGACTCAAACGTCTTAGCAGCTCAACAGACTCGAACGTCTCAGCAGCTCAACAGACTCGAACGTCTCAACAGCTCAACAGACTCGAACGTCTCAGCAGCTCAACAGACTCAAAAGTCTCAACAGCTCAACGGATTTAAAAGTCTCAACAGTTCAACAGACTCATCAAATTCAAACACCTTGAAAACCCTCAGCTCCTCAAAAAGCCGAACCTCTTGAAATTTGATAACCCTTACAAGCCTCAAACGTCTCACAGACCCAAGCGTCTCACAGACATCATCTTTCCAAGATTTCAAATATCTCACAGAGTCAAGTACCTCAAACTCCAAAACAAACTCGACAATCCATCAAGCCCCCACAAAATGATCACAACCTCTTTGACCTCTCAAAGACCCAAAAAGGTCAAAACCCCAATTCCTTCAAAACCCCAAAACTCCAACCCAGGGCCCAATTTGGCCCAAGCCCCTTTCAGCCCAAACCCATTTTGGACTCAAAGCCCACTCGATCCACCAAGGCCCAATTCGGTCCAAACCTTGCCCGAGGCCCCATCCGGTCCAAACCTTGACCAAGGCCCAACCCGGTCCAACTTTGACCAAACCCAAGTTTGCCCTGAAACTTTGACTTTGACCCAATCAAGTCCATAAAGAACAACCCAAGTCCACGAAAATCAAACCGAATGTTGGCCTTTGACCAACCGAGCGTTGACCAACCCAAACTTTGACCAAGCCCAAATTTGACCGTGACCCACTTTGACTTGATCCTTTTGACCTGGTCTAGCTTTGACCTGGCCCGCTCCCCAATCCAAATTCCACTCAAACTCAATTCATTCGGCCCAATTTGATTCAAACCCAATCCCATTCAATTCAAATCCTGATGCAACTCATCCGATTCGAGCTCAACTTGTAAATTTCATTCAAACCCCAAAGAACCCAAAAAGAATTTCAAAACCATCATTCTATTCAAGCCTCATCAAGTTTTCAAAGAAACCATTTTGTGGAATTTAAAAAGGAAAAACTCTTCTCAAATCACAGAAAACTCTTCTCTATTGCAGAAAGTTCTTCTCACATATACAGAAAGTTTTCTCCTAAAAACATTTCTCAAAATCAGTGTTTCTTCGTTGAGAATTCCGAACAACTTTCAAAGTTTTCTAACTTAGTTTTCGAATCCAAATAAATTGTTTTCAGGGAGCAAGAAATGTCTAACCCCTACAAAACATTTCTCCATGGTTAGAACATCACTTGTCTCCCTTCTAAAATAAAAATCCGAGGCGGGGCACTGGGGTTATAACCTTCTCTTGTCGCAGTCTGGATCTCCTTAGGCGGGGCATTAGGGTGACAAACCTCCCCTAATTGCAGCCTAGATTTTTACAAGGCGGGGTGCTGGGGAAGTAACGACCTTCCTAGTTGCAGCCGGGATTTTAGAATCGTCTAACTCCCTTCCGCTCGATTTCAATGTTTTCGTTTTTAATGTTTTAAAACCCGGGAGTTAGAGACGTTATTAGGGTTCGACCGAGAACATCTCATTCATGGTGTTTCTCTCTGAATCCTATTTTTTCGACATAAATTCATTGCCCCATCTTTCGAGCCTTGGCACTTACCATCAATTAAGTGTTATGTTCGAGGGGGTACATAGGGTAATCCCTCGGGATTATCCGCCCTTTTACAACAAAAAATAATTGTTCGGTTTTAAAACTTTAAGAAAGACAATTTTGACAATCGTCCCTCCAAACAATTCAGTCCATCATCATCTCACTCTAAATTCGAAATATCCTAAAACCTCAATCCTTTTAGAATCTCAAATCCATAAAACCGGGATCTCTACTCAAACTTCAATTATCTCTCACACTTAGATCCTCATCCAAACCTCAGTTACCTCCACTCAAATCATCATTCCAACTCCGAGTCACCTCAAACTTAAATCATCTCTTAAATTCTGACTTCTCCGTACCTTCTAATGTCTCACAGGCCCGAGCGCCTCACAGACTCAAAACAATTCTAACGTCTCACAGGCCCGAACGCCTCGCAGACTCAAAACACTACAAACCTCCATCATTTTAAGATTCAAACGTCTCACAGACCCGAGCGTCTCACAGGCCTTGACATCCCATTACTCCCACTACATGAACATCCCAATCGTCTCATAGACCCGAGCGTCTCACAGACTAACCTCTCACACCCAAAACTTCAAACCATCAGACTTTAAGTCTTGTCTATTCACTCAACCCCAGACTTTTCCCAAATCTTCATTCTATACTCATCCGAATTCAGCAATTCCTCCCCTTGGCGTGAGCTTGACAGAAAAGCTCGCTTCATCCACTCTCTTTCTCTCTTCCCGTCCTAATCCTATCGTTGGCTTTTAAATGAATCTCTCTAACAAGGTTTTGAAAGAAGGAAATCCCGACAATTGGAGACCGAGGTTTCCTCGGGCACCAATCCAAGGTTGTGGTCATTGCCACTTCCGAGGGGTGTAACCCAGTGCGAACCCACATAGAATCTCTAGTATGATCAGATAAGTCCTTTCCATAGGCAAAAATCATCAGAGTCAATTAACGGTTCCTAGAACCCGATCTTCCTTCCTAGTTATCATAGGTCAAACTAGGTGTGACTCTAGTCAATTCCGCCTTATAGAGGCATAAGTCCGCGTGGAGCCCATTGAGAGTGGGTGTAGTGCTCACTAGCATTCCCCTTATGCTTTCTGGGAAAGACGGACGATATAGTAGGTATTTGAGGGATGTCAGAATAACGGGTTTTCACCCTCCACAGAATGACACTTTCTAGGATCTAGACTTTTTAGTCAGACCATATTTAGATAGACCCCCCCCCATACCGAAAATCACCCTCCACAGAATGGTGACTCTACTGGGGAAAACTTGAGTAAGTTTTTCTCATAAACTTGGTCAGGAAGACTGAACTCCATTCAAAATTGTCGGGACTTCCCCACTTCTTTCAAAACCTTCCAGAGATTCATTTCGAAATCCATTAGGATTACTCTACTCCACACTTAGTGTGTGATTGGTGAGGATAGTTAGGATGAGAGTGCATAGCTTATACTTGACTTTGCTTGCCATCTGTGCTTTGCTTGCTACATAATTGCGTGATTATGCTAGACTAACTTGCAGGAACTTCAGGTAGGTGGGCCCATTAGGGGTCTAACTTCTTCCCTCTCTTTGCCTGCGCATTTATTTACCACTTTTGGTTGTGATATTGAACTGTTAGGAATAGTCCTGAGGTGGGTGCATAAGGTAGCTTAGGACATGCATTCCTCTGTGTCACCCTTGATATTTGCGGTCGGGATAAATATTGGTCCACAATTGATTCCCCATGAGCAGATGCCCTTCGTAGTAAGGACTATGCACACGAGGCGGTATGATCGTAGTATCTACGCCTTGAAAACTCATGATCCTTCAACACTTACCTTTTCGTGTCAAAGCCAGCATATAGTGAACTCTGAGCCTTCAGTGTCCAGCTGCCTAGTCCCGTGTCTAGGATGGGTTTATGGGTAGTCACCCCCTTGTATGCCGCCTGTCTGACCACCCTTTGCATTACCCTGAAGATTGCATGGGCTCAGTTCTCCAAGTGTCCTCTGCACCACGGGTGTCTCTAAAGCCTGATGTCACGCTACACGTCCATAGAGGATCCCGTATTTACCGGATACCCATACATGGCACAACGTAGTCAGTGAATAATTTGGACTTTAGACACACCTGACCGTGCAGACGACGGGAGACCCGACCCCATGCAGTGCCCCAAGTTTTCCGAAAAGTGAGTATGTTGTGATAATCACCGGCCGTGGCTCGTGTGGCTGTATCATTTCGGGTATCCTGACCTTTCGAACTTAAGCACTCCGGACTTTCTTGATGACGCGCCCCATAAGGCGTAACAGAGATAAAACCCGAGAGATGAACAGTGAAGGGACGATGGTTCCCCCGGTGGTATGGAAACAATGATTGACCTGGAAGGTGATTATCCCAATCATTCACACTCAGCTCCACATAAAAACTAGCCACGATTTTACTTCTTGCTATATATGTGTGCAAATCACTTTCTTCGAACCAAATTGTTTTAAATTTTGCAAAATGTTCGGAATTCTCTTTTGCATGTCTCTTAAAGCTGTTTTACGAGCTCGTCTAATTTAGAATCCCACTTATATTTTACTCAAAAATATTTGGGTTTAAAAACCTGTCACTTCATCTTTAAAAAAAAATACAGATTTCGAAAAACCTACCTTCTACAAACGAATTTCAGACAACATCCTTCACCAACATTATTTCAAGATAGTTTTCAAAAACAGTTTTCAAAGCTGAGTTTCACAAACATATTTCAAAATAAATGATTTAGTCCCCATGTTGTGACCCACTATTTTTGAAGTTCAACCCACCTTCAAGAGCAGTAGTCATTACTGTGGAGCGTACTAGTCATTTCGTGTTTTCACAAAAGTGGTGGATTTTCACAATGATTTTGTGCTCAATCATTCACCTTTCCTTTCTCAAAAATATCCCTCATTTTCCTCGCCGGAGCAAGTGGAACGCATGAAGATCAACAAAAGCAGTTTAAACCGAAAATCAGAGGTGCACCAACCCGAGTCAAGCGGTATGAAGACCAGCAACGACTGTTCGAGTTCAAACTATTGAAAATCAGAAGAACACCAACTGTTCTATTTGATCACGGTACTGCTTCAAGAGCCTGAAAACGATCGAGCATCCGGTCAAGCGCCCGAAAACGAGCGAGCAGTCGGTCAAGCGCTCGAAAACGAGCGAGCAGCCGATCAAGAGCCCGAAGATGAGCGAGCAGCCAATTAAGAACCGTACGAGCGTGAGCAGCCAGTCAGGAGCTCGAAGACGAAGCAGAAGAATTCGGGAGAAGTTTTTAAGCTCAAACCTCCCCATTTAATGACTTTTAGAATTGATGTATAGGTTTTCCCCTTGCATTCTTTTCTCTCTTGTCCATTTCTGAATAGATTACATGTATAAGTTTACGCATTCCCTTTGAATTTATTTAGGTCAATGTGTACAGGGTTCCCCACTCCCTATTTTATTTGCGAATGATCGAGCATCAAAATTCCTATTGAGAAAATTCACCACTTTGAAAACACGCGTTTTCAAAATTGTTCTTCTAAAACTTGGTTTCTTTTGGCATGCACGAATAAAGAAATGAATGAATAAGGAATGACCCCTCGCAGTTATATATCATTCATAAATCTCGCTTTATGGGGTGAAAATTCACGGTATCTACAGAAGGCATCCCCTGAATAAGCAAAAAGTCCCATGCATTCTCGGTCAGTTCAAATTTGTCAAACATGCACAACTCTTGTCCACCTCAGGGAAAATTCGCAATCATGTGTTTCGTTGTCACCACACACACCAGCTTCCATCCCAATATCTCAACTGCCAAAACCCGATCCTTAGAGGGACAAAAAAGAAAACCGGGAAGTTTAAACCCCCTCCCTATCAGAATCACCAAACATGCCTGTGACCAAAAGGGAAAAATCTGTCATATCGTAGGGCCACCATGCGGGAGTTGTCACTCCCTAAAAGTTCAAAACTCTGGAGCCAACAACCAGCTGAGCATTGTTCCAAAATAACTTCTCTCACATCACACCACACCCAACAGCTAGACCATCTGCAGGGCCGATATTGATGGGATGCGCTTCATGGACCATCAGTTGGAATCGATTCAAGCGAGACTAGGTATAGCTTTACCACTCATGCATTGCATAAAAAAAACATTCAATCAACCATTTCCATTCACCATTTTCAGCATTTCATGCATCCTATATATAGTAATTCCATATTACTATGATACATCGCATGGTAGATAATCGCATTTGCATACTCCCATATCGAAATGACATCTTCGAGAAAATCGTGAGAGAATGATTGAATGGAGTGCGTGAACCACTAAACTCTCGACCCATCAATGAACACAAGGGTCCAATAAAAATCAGCACCACAAACCAAGTGAGTAGTGTGCAAAGAGCGGTATTTTCTCTTGAATTTCAAGTGAACGTTTTGGACAATCCACTGAGCGACGAGGGAAGGTAGAGAGAGCCAATCGAGGTAAAACCACGAGTGACATGTGCATTCCTTCAGCACATGGAGAGGCACAATACATAATGAGATCAATGTCGATAAACAGATACGAACTGTGATTCATGCAAAGATCTGAGAATAGTAGGAAAACAATCACTGACTAATGAGAATGACGAGGCACTTAGGAATAACAATCTTCACAAAACCAAAAAGCTTTGACTGCCCTGTACATAATCCCTTAGTGAGCCCCGCCGAGCCTTTCATGAAAAACTTTTTCTTCAGAAACTCCACAACATGCCGACCCACATACATATACTTACTTGCCCTTGAAATAGAGGATCTCAAAGAAGCCGGAGCCATGGTCCTTCCCCACCATCTTCCACAAAAAGCAATGAAATGTTCGAAGAAATCAGTGAGTCAATGCAACTCCAAGGCCAAACACCAAACATAACACCAAAATTGTCCAAGAAGATCAATGAGCCAATGCAGCTCCAAAGCTGAAAGCCAAAATGAAAGGCGAAGAACGCTTGAGAAAGTCGATGAGCCAAAAAAATGAGAATAAAGTTCGAACCGTACACCAGAAGAGACAAGAAGGAGAAATCCAAATCGAAAGGACCAATGATGTCCCGAAGAAACCAATAAAAGGTTGTCAAAACCTGTCCAATCATTCCACCCATGGCAAAGGCGAAACATATCCTCTATTGCACAAAAACTCCACAACTTCCAAACAAATCCTCCAGTCCCATGTGACATACATCGCACCCTTCAGCCCTATTACAACCTAATAAAGACCTCTGACTCATAAGTCGATGAGCGTCAACTGAAAGTATCGGATCTGAAACATGAATCATAAGCTTCGTGCTTGTTATCAACATGTCCCACCTCATAACACAGGGACTATGAGCGAATGAGTGCGATCTTACTGCACAAGGTCTTCCGAGTGCGAGCGAATCTTTGATTCAAGCACCAAATCATAAACAGCCTACCCCATTGCAGGTAAGGAATTTGTAAGGATCAGAAAGTCCAAAACCTCGAAAGAAATTCTTAGGAAAATACTGCTCTGAGCATCAAGAGTATCATCATGACATTAGCACACACGGCCATACTCACGAGAGATTGACCCGTATCCCTTCATGAGAAAAGTGATTCATGCATTTGAGCTCAACAATCACTCAAGATCGAACCGAAGATGTCTTATATTCGTAAACCTCGTATAATAGATAGAATCATACATTCTCTTCAAAACTGCATATGCATCTTGCATCTCATCTAGCACTTAGTATTTGCATGCATCCTAACCATTTCACCTTCAACATCCGACTGGTAAGAGCTCTACCTAGTCTCGTTGAAAATCGACTTCAGTTGCAGTTATTGAAGCATAACTTTAGATCAAAAGACGTGAACTGGAGCCATCCCAGACCATCATCAAGCTACATCGAACCACCTTGGAGCCATCCTGGGCTATCCTTGAGCTACATCGAACCAAGCTAAAGCCATCCGAGGCCGTACGAAGACAATTCCGGAGCCATCCAGCGTCATGCTCGAGCCTCATCAACACCATATCCAGAACCAAACTGGAGCTTGGAACGTCATCCCAACAGTCCGAGAACAATACGGGAGCCACCTCAAATCTATGACGGAGCCATCTTGTCACCAGGGTCTTGCCTACAGAGATTCGAACTACGTCAGGTCTGATCTCAATACCAAATTGAGTACGTAGGCAGCCCGCCCAGGGCGCGACCATCTCAAAGGAAAAATTCCCCTTTATTCCTCATTATCACCAAATGAAGCCATCCCGTATCCTCCCCGGAGCCATCCCGAGCTATCCCGGAGCCATCTCAAAGAACTTGAAGCCGTAACTGACCATACCAAAGCCATTCATCTGCAACCAAAAAAACTAACAACCACAGTAAATCACATCGACCCACCACTCGATTCAAAATCCATACCAAAACCATCATCCACAACCAAAACAAATTGTCAACCACGTCAAAGTACACAAATCACATCGACCCGCCACTCGACCTAAAATCTCAATCCAAATCGAAACCCACCAACCATCCTGAAAATCTCTAACCGAATCAAAACCCACCAACCATCCCAGAGCCGTAGCTCACAATGGAGTCATGGATCATACCGGAGCCATCTGATCATACCGGAGCCCTCATATCATATCGAAGCCAAACCCATCAACCATCCCAGAGTCGTTGCTCACAAGGGAGTCACATATCAAACCGAAGCCACCCAACCGCAATGGAGCCATCCAATCATATCAAAACCATAGAGTTCCCAAAATCACTCATAAAAAAAAACCATCCACTCAAAGACCAATCACAAAACCAAAACAAAAACTTAGGAGACGTACCGGGGCCATCTCGAAACTCTGGAGCCAAAAGTCCTACCAAATCCCGGAACTATAGTGCACATCGGGCGAGGCTGTCAAAACAAAACCAAAACACAATTCCCACCCTGACAAAGCCAAGGGCAACATCTATCACATCCCTCATAGGAGCAACCGAAAAGCATCCAATCCCAAATCAATCCACAATCAAAGTCATCTTCAGATCAACCCTTCACCGCGGCGAGTTTCATATAACTCCATCAAAGTATTATAGGCTCATCATAAGTCCTATAGCTAGATATCAAGAGGTCTAGTTGAGGCACTCCTAAGTCCTCGTACTTTCAATCGCATTCTAGGCCCGTCATAAGCCCTAGGACTGGATATCAAGAGTTCCAGTTGAGGCACTCCTAAGCCCTCGTGCACCTTAAATCAAATCGGGTTGTTGGTATTATAGGCTCGTCATAAGTCCTATAGCTAGATATCAAGAGGTCTAGTTGAGGCACTCCTAAGTCCTCGTACTTTCAATCGCATTCTAGGCCCGTCATAAGCCCTAGGACTGGATATCAAGAGGTCCAGTTGAGGCACTCCTAAGCCCTCGTGCACCTTAAATCAAATCGGGTTGTTGGTATTATAGGCTCGTCATAAGTCCTATAGCTAGATATCAAGAGGTCTAGTTGAGGCACTCCTAAGTCCTCGTACTTTCAATCGCATTCTAGGCCCGTCATAAGCCCTAGGACTGGATATCAAGAGGTCCAGTTGAGGCACTCCTAAGCCCTCGTGCACCTTAATCAATCGGGTTGTTGGTATTATAGGCTCGTCATAAGTCCTATAGCTAGATATCAAGAGGTCTAGTTGAGGCACTCCTAAGTCCTCGTACTTTCAATCGCATTCTAGGCCCGTCATAAGCCCTAGGACTGGATATCAAGAGGTCCAGTTGAGGCACTCCTAAGCCCTCGTGCACCTTAAATCAAATCGGTTGTTGGTATTATAGGCTCGTCATAAGTCCTATAGCTAGATGTCAAGAGGTCTAGTTGAGGCTCGTCATAAGTCCTCGCACCCTCACTATGTTATTATAGGCTCGTCATAAGTCCTAGTTAGATGTCAAGAGGTCTACTGAGGCTCGTCATAAGTCCTCGTACTTTCAATCGCATTCTAGGCCCGTCATAAGTCCTAGAGCTAGATATCAAGAGGTCTAGTTGGGGCCCGTCATAAGTCCCCGTGCACCCGCACCCATAAGAACAAATCATAAATCGCAGTGAGAATTTTTGGCGCCCGTCAACCTTGATCCAATTCTGCAAGGGCTTGCAAAATTGAATCAAGGGGAGCCATCTGTAGACACCAAAAATTCTCACCCCATAAAGAAATTCCTAGATAATGAATAAATAAGGGGGGGTCGTCGCCTTTCTTTCTCAATACGTATTAGCGTGCGTGCCAAAAAAACCATTGTTTTTATAATCTTTTTCAAAGCATTTCATAAAAAACAAGATTCTTCAAAATGAATTTCCGACGACAGTCCGGTTTCAAAACCATCCCTCTTTGTTTATTCACTATTTACTATTTTATTTTTGTTCATGTTCCTTTTGTTTATTTATTCATCTATCCGCTTTCCTATATTTTATTTTATTCTACTATTAACATTAGCATTTTATTTTCATTTCTATTTATGCATGTTCATTTTCATCTTACAAATTCAATCCACACCTAGTTCTAGCCCAATTCCTTAAACCCACTCTATTTTCAACCCAAGCCCATCCTATCCAAACTTCAAGGCCCACTCCACACCAATCTCACCCACACCCAAAATAAACCCTAAACCCACATTCTATTCCTATAAAAACAACAAAAATTCTGAACAGTAAAAAAAAGGCCTCATCGATCGGTCGCTTCTTCATTTTCACCTCCCACCTTCATACAGTAGCCGTCTCCCTCGGTCGATATCTTCTTCCTCCACCATCAATTCAGAATCAGTCTTCCATAAACCCTAACTCAGCCGCCTCTTTCAGTTGTTCTTCCCCATCATCTGTGTTTTCCTCATTCTTACTTCTAAAAAAAACATAGAAGCACATATCGGCCACCTTCATTCTGTTTACTCACGTTGCTCTGTGCTTTTCATTTCCTTCACATCGGTGATTTTGCAAACCGAACTGGCGAACAACGAACGAACATTGCCCTGCACCTCTCTTCGTTAAAATCGCCGACATCAGCCGCCTCCACCAACTCTCATGGTTCGATCTTCATTTTCTGAATCGAAACACCCTTCTCCACCAGCCATTCTCCTTCAACTCGAAATAACTAGAAAATTGAAAACAGAGAACCCATCTATTCATTCACCTTCATCTTCCAGTACCTCAAATCGACGATGAAAACCTCCAGCACTTTAGACCAAACGTGAAAACACTGCCCTGTTCTTCTTCAATCTCAGGCAGGCGCAACTGGAAGCGAATACAACAATAAAAAATCCTTTCATTCCCTCACTTTACCCTCTCGTTATCTTCCAAACCGAAAATCTCAAAACCGACAAGGACTAGCTCTCGCCCAAATCGAGCATGGAGAAATTCCTGATGGCTGGAGCTTGTCGTCACTGTTCCGATTTCGACCAAGAACTCACGATTTTGCGTTCATCTCATCGTGAAATTCGAGCATGCTATCGTTGCTCTCAATCCGACATTGACTGTGCTAGAGAGGTTCTGTGTTCCTTCTTCTCATATCCTCTGAATATCTGCGACCACCACACTATACCCATCGCTATGAGGAAGGAGACCTGAAGCGAGTTCAAGCCCAGAGCAAGCTTGTAAAAAAAAATGATTCAGAGCAACGCCCGGTTAGGCTTGCGTTCAAATGAGGAGATCTGTTGATAGTCAAGAAGAAGAGGAGTCAACGTCACCTTATTGGAAGTTTACTTCCGAAGCTTAAGAATTCAGAGACCCTCCTCGTCGTCTTCTCTTTGTGGGCTCGTCGGAATTTATCTACTCTAGTCTTGCTGTTTATCCCATCTCTTTGTTCTGTTTCAAGACCTTAAACCTGCCTCGGTTCCAAAACAGAAGGAGAAAAGACCCTCCTACTCTTCTCTCGGTATTTATCCTGAACGTAAATCAGCTTCTGATTTTTCTAACTTGATGCACGTCTTGGTGACTCGTTCAAAGCATATGCTATGGTTCGGTGATTATGTCGTCGGTCCAAATTTTCTCTGTTGAGAATACCCACTTAGACTTGTATGAGCTCACGTGCCCCTCGTATTAATTTTTTTTGCAATCGTTCATTTAGTTCAATACCATTTCTATTTGCTGTTTAATAAGTTTGTTAAAAAAAAACACACAAAAAGAAAGAAGAAATGAACTAGACTTTTAGTACGTTGCTACCGTACATGAATTACTTGTCTTCTCGCACTCATTTTTGGAATGTGTGTCTTGATGAGTATATATTATTGTATTGTGCTTTGTTGGATTGGGTCTTGTTTAAGTTGCTTCACGTTTTTTATCCGGGGCTAACTCATAGCTATCCAAATAGGGCTATATAAGTAACCCTAGAAAAGCCCATAGGTTACCCATTTGTTCTGGACCGATAAGTCCGGTTAAAGCCCACAATTTTCTGTGGGCCTTTATAGAAAAGCTCTAGGATTATTCATAGGTGTTATTCACATTAAGGTCGTAGTACCCGAGGGTCGTAGTACCTGTTTGTGAGTGATCTCCTCTAGCAAAAAAAAAACTTTCCAAAATCCATAATTGTCAAGATAAAATTCACAATCAATTAAAGTCCAATTCAAAATTCCTTGCTCCTAAAATTAAAATCATCAATCAAACCTTTAGAAGGGGCCAAGAAGAAAGGACATCTCAAAAGCCAAAAAAAATCAATCCGATTTCAAGCCCAAAACCAATTCAATTTGAGACCTAAATTCATTCCAATTTTAGAAACCCAATCATGTCAAATCTGACCCACATTTCAAGGCCTATTCCGGTCCAATTTTCAATGTCCATTCGGTCCAAAATTTTTTAAGGCCCATTTCAGCCCAAATTTCAAGGCCCAATCCTGGCCCAAGAGCTCAAATTTGGACCACAACTTCAATTTCAGTTCAATCCCGAAATCAATCCCAATTCAATTCAACATTCATCTCAACTCCAATTCAATTCTAAATAATTCATCTCAATTTTAATCCAATTCATTTCATTCCCAATTCAACTTCATTTCAATCCAAACAATTTCAAACATCATAAATCTCAAACTCCTTGAGACTCCAAACTCCTTAGAACTCAAGCATCTCGAACCTCCGAACATCTCAACAGCTCAACAGACTCAAACGTCTTAGCTCAACAGACTCGAACGTCTCAGCAGCTCAACAGACTCGAACGTCTCAACAGCTCAACAGACTCGAACGTCTCAGCAGCTCAACAGACTCAAAAGTCTCAACAGCTCAACGGATTTAAAAGTCTCAACAGTTCAACAGACTCATCAAATTCAAACACCTTGAAAACCCTCAGCTCCTCAAAAAGCCGAACCTCTTGAAATTTGATAACCCTTACAAGCCTCAAACGTCTCACAGACAAGCGTCTCACAGACATCATCTTTCCAAGATTTCAAATATCTACAGAGCAAGTACCTCAAACTCCAAAAACACACTCGACAATCCATCAAGCCCCACAAAATGATCACAACCTCTTTGACTCTCAAAGACCCAAAAAGGTCAAAAACAATTCCTTCAAAACCCCAAAACTCCAACCCAGGGCCCAATTTGGCCCAAGCCCCTTTCAGCCCAAACCCATTTTGGACTCAAAGCCCACTCGATCCACCAAGGCCCAATTCGGTCCAAACCTTGCCCGAGGCCCATCCGGTCCAAACACTTGACCAAGGCCCAACCGGTCCAACTTTGACCAAACCCAAGTTTGCCCTGAAACTTTGACTTTGACCCAATCAAGTCCATAAAGAACAACCAAGTCCACGAAAATCAAACCGAATGTTGGCCTTTGACCAACCGAGCGTTGACCAACCCAAACTTTGACCAAGCCCAAATTTGACCGTGACCCACTTTGACTTGATCCTTTTGACCTGGTCTAGCTTGACCTGGCCCGCTCCCCAATCCAAATTCCACTCAAACTCAATTCATTCGGCCCAATTTGATTCAAACCCAATCCCATTCAATTCAAATCCTGATGCAACTCATCCGATTCGAGCTCAACTTGTAAATTTCATTCAAACCCCAAAGAACCCAAAAAGAATTTCAAAACCATCATTCTATTCAAGCCTCATCAAGTTTTCAAAGAAACCATTTTGTGGAATTTAAAAAGGAAAAACTCTTCTCAAATCACAGAAAACTCTTCTCTATTGCAGAAAGTTCTTCTCACATATACAGAAAGTTTTCTCCTAAAAACATTTCTCAAAATCAGTGTTTCTCGTTGAGAATTCCGAACAACTTTCAAGTTTTCTAACTTAGTTTTCGAATCCAAATAAATTGTTTTCAGGGAGCAAGAAATGTCTAACCCCTACAAAACATTTCCTCCATGGTTAGAACATCACTTGTCTCCCTTCTAAAATAAAAATCCGAGGCGGGGCACTGGGGTTATAACCTTCTCTTGTCGCAGTCTGGATCTCCTAAGGCGGGGCATTAGGGTGACAAACCTCCCCTAATTGTAGCCTAGATTTTACAAGGCGGGGTGCTGGGGAAGTAACGACCTTCCTATTGCAGCCGGGATTTTAGAATCGTCTAACTCCCTTCCGCTCGATTTCAATGTTTTCAGTTTTAATGTTTTAAAACCCGGGAGTTAGAGACGTTATTAGGGTTCGACCGAGAACATCTCATTCATGGTGTTTCTCTCTGAATCCTATTTTTTCGACATAAATTCATTGCCCCATCTTTCGAGCCTTGGCACTTACCATCAATTAAGTGTTATGTTCGAGGGGGTACATAGGGTAATCCCTCGGGATTATCCGCCCTTTTACAACAAAAATAATTGTCGGTTTTTAAAACTTTAAGAGAGACAATTTTGACAATCGTCCCTCCAAACAATTCAGTCCATCATCATCTCACTCTAAATTCGAAATATCCTAAAACCTCATAATTTTAGAATCTCAAATCCATAAAACCGGGATCTCTACTCAAACTTCAATTGTCTCTCACACTTAGATCCTCATCCAAACCTCAGTTACCTCGCACTCAAATCATCATTCCAACTCCGAGTCACCTCAAACTTAAATCATCTCTTAAATTCTGACTTCTCCGTACCTTCTAATGTCTCACAGGCCCGAGCGCCTCACAGACTCAAAACAATTCTAACGTCTCACAGGCCCGAACGCCTCGCAGACTCAAAACACTACAAACACTCCATCATTTTAAGATTCAAACGTCTCACAGACCCGAGCGTCTCACAGGCCTTGACATCCCATTACTCCCACTACATGAACATCCCAATCATCTCATAGACCCGAGCGTCTCACAGACTAACCTCTCACACCCAAAACTTCAAACCATCAGACTTTAAGTCTTGTCTATTCACTCAACCCCAGACTTTTCCCAAATCTTCATTCTATACTCATCCGAATTCAGCAATTCCTCCCCTTGGCGTGAGCTTGACAGAAAAGCTCGCTTCATCCTCTTTCTCTCTTCCCGTCCTAATCCTATCGTTGGCTTTTAAATGAATCTCTCTAACAAGGTTTTGAAAGAATGAAATCCCGACAATTGGAGACCGAGGTTTCCTCGGGCACCAATCCAAGGTTGTGGTCATTGCCACTTCCGAGGGGTGTAACCCAGTGCGAACCCACATAGAATCTCTAGTATGATCAGATAAGTCCTTTCCATAGGCAACAAATCATCAGAGTCAATTAACGGTTCCTAGAACCCGATCTTCCTTCCTAGTTATCATAGGTCAAACTAGGTGTGACTCTAGTCAATTCCGCCTTATAGAGGCATAAGTCCGCGTGGAGCCCATTGAGAGTGGGTGTAGTGCTCACTAGCATTCCCCTTATGCTTTCTGGGAAAGACGGACGATATAGTAGGTATTTGAGGGATGTCAGAAACGGGTTTTCACCCCCACAGAATGACACTTTCTAGGATCTAGACTTTTTAGTCAGACCATATTTAGATAGACCCCCCCTCATACCGAAAAATCACCCTCCACAGTGACAACTTAGTCATCACGAGGGTCCATTTCGTAATTTTCACAGTTCCTAAGCCATCTCGTAAACTTTCACTCTCCTCCAAAAATGACCCAAATCTACTCGAAATGCTTTGAAATTTCATCACCTGATAAAGGATAATATTTAGAGTATAATGGCTTTAGAATTGGAATTTTTAAATTTCCAATAATTTCCTATTAAATTCTAAACATATCAAACAAAATTTTGTTTAAAAATATAAATTTATCCAAAAATTACAATTTTCTTTTGAAAAATCATAAATATCTTCCTTTACATGCTGGCAAAATTTCATAGTTAGATTCTTTTCGGAAGTTATCCGGCCGAATCCCGGTAAACTTCACTCATTTACCAAGTTTACTTTATCTTTAGTGTTGTCTATATAAGGGATCTTTTCTCTTGACAAAATCATAACATCAAGAACCCTAAGCCATCATAACTCCCCGCCGTCTCATAGATCTCATGTTTTGAACTCTCGAGCCCCATCAAAATTATCACCAAAACAAGTTTTATAACTTTTATTGCCATATTAATAATCAAACCTTCATCAAACAGCCATCAAAATGTGAAGAACACCACCAATTACCAAGGGTTAGAAGCTCGGGTCGAACTAAATCCAATATCAACGAGAGTTCCAGAAATTCCCGACGTGAAGGAACTTTTTGATTTTGAGGGAAAAACAGGTTAGAAAAAAGTTTCTAACTCCTTTTAACTCAGTATACCTTATATCAAAATTTGGAATCTGTAACATCCCCAAGTACCCACTATTGTGATATTGTCCGCTTGCCGCCACTCACAGTTTTATTCTCGGGGTTTTCTAGGTCCAAAACGTGTCACACCAGAGTGGTCCAGCGGAAGCGGAAGACCCTACCCATGGTGGATATTGTCCCCTTTGGGGCTTTTTTCCGGAGGGTCAACATATACACCTCTCCTAACATGTCACAACAAGGAGAGGTATCCAACCCTTATAAGGAATGTTTCGTTCCCCACTCCAATCGATGTGGGAGGTAACCCTTGTCGGGTATTACACTCCACCCTCCTAGGGAGCCCAACGCCCTCGTAGGTCCACTGGCACACTGACCTAGGTCTAGCTCTTACACCATGTGTGACATCCTCAAGTACCCACTGTTATGATATTGTTCGCTATGCCACAGCTCACGGTTTTGTTCTCGGGGTTTCCTAGCCTCAAAACGTATCATACCACAGTGGCCTAGCGGAAGCGGAAGGCCCTGACCATAGTGGATATTGTCCCCTTTGGAGATTTTTTTCCGGAGAGTCAACATTTACACCTCTCTAGACGTGTCACAACAAGGAGAGGTATCCATACCCTTATAAGGAATGCTTTGTTGTCCACTCCAATCGATGTGGGAGGTAACCCTCGCCAGGTGTTACGGGATTGAACTGACCTTTTCTGGCTCTTGAATTAGCGTTTATTTATGTTTCTGATCAATAAATTATTCATTAAGTTTCACCTTAAATTCAAAGTTAAATTGAAGTCTTTCAATTATTAACGTGTTTAGAATCTTTCACGCTATATACCCATAAAATTTAAACCGAAAACACCACTAGGAACCACCTGAACGCTGCCGTCCGAGGGCGGTCTGCACCTACGGACGCCATGTCCGGGGTCCGGACACCCTGTCCGTAAGCCGGACGCCCCCGGACGGTGGGGGATATTAATTTTTTAAAATTTTAGGGTTTTTTTAATACATGTCTAGACCCACGGAATAGCTTACCCATGAAACATGTTCATAGGTATTCTATGGGTAAAATTGAATACCTATTACTTACCCACGGAAATGTCCGTTCGTAAATCCGTTTTTTCTAGTAGTGGTAGCTGGTCCTAGAGTTGCTTGGCTGTTCGCAAGAAGATTACTATATTCACAATTTGCTTGTTGATGGCATTGAGGAGCCACACCATCAACATGGTGTTGCATCTGTCCCAAGCATCTCTTTCAACTGAAGGCTCCACTGATCTTTGTAGCAATCCATTCACAAAGACAAACTTATTCTTGGCACATAAAGACAAAGTAACAGACCTCTTCTAGCAGCCAAAATTCGGTCTCGTTAACTAAGTCGTAGTTAGAGTCATCCCGGTCCGTCAGAGGAATGAAGATAAAACAGGTCTGAGTATTCCATCCGGGAGGTGAGATTGAAGACTTGGCGTTTGGTGGTGGCGACAACGGCACCTTCCATTGTAACACGAGCCCTCTTGTTTGACGATTCTTGCACCAATGGGGAATCTTCTTGCTGACATTGCGAAAGAAGAAATGCGGAAGGGAAAGAGAAAGTGAGCTGAGTAGAACTACTAAGGTATTGCATCCTAACAGCTACCCTTTAATTCTGATTGATTAGAGTTTTGATAAACTAAAGCAGGATCAAGAAACTTAATGCTCGATTACCCCACAAACACAGATATATGGTGACATGCTAGCTAGCTAGATCAACGTGTAATGACCATTATAATGAACTAATGTTTTCTGATTGAAAAATAATTTACTTTACCTTTCAATAGAAACTTTTTCAAACCAAGATTTAAAATATTAAGCAATTGCCCAAGTAGGAATATAGAAAGGCTGACAAATACAATCAGACAAAGTAATGAAATCCGGTTTGAATAGGTGTGTGGTTATCTCCCTTCACGAAGAGATATCTACATTATCGGTGGCCGAATTTGGGAGGACTTCTTGCCTTATCTCGTAGAAAATATCTTTTAGTCTTCAACACAACAATGGAGGTAGAAGTCGTTTTGAACCAAGCCCGGAAAAGGGCAAAGAATAAGAAGGAGTAGAAATCCGACGTTGGAACACGTTAGACCAGGTTAAGAGGAGACGTACATGGGTAGTCATCCGCAGGATTCCGCTGCATGCGTGGAACAAGAATAATGTACGAAAGATAGCCCAAACTGTAGGTGAGGTCATCAAGATTGAGGAAAAAGAAAGTCAATTTGTGGAGAATGCGGAGATTCGAGTTCAAATTGATACCTCATTGCTTCATTTCATCAATTGGAAAATTATGGCTAAAGTTGATAACCAGAATTTCCCGGTCAGTATCGTCGAAGCCTATGAACAAATGTCACAGTAAAAAAAGATTGACCACTCTGAGAGTATCATCCAAATGGTAGAAGTGCACAACAAGGAGACATTAGGTCAACAAATTTTAAACAATGACCAATTTCAAAATGTGCTGGAAGGGGAAGATGAAACAAATGGACAAGAAAAAGGAGGAAGTGTGGCGGCAAATTCAGGGGACGCATCGGTGTATGAGTTGGCGCGTTTTTCCCAATACAACCCCTACATTTCTAAGAGGAGTGCAGATAGTGCGGTTGGATTGGATGACCAACATCATAATGATGTTAATAATATGCATGTTCAGAATACGATGATCAGGTATGAAGGCGGTGATGATTCGACTGGAATTGCGCCTCAAGAGGAGTGCCTCGGGATTGAATCAGTGGCAGAGACTCAACAGGTGGGCAGTGCTTTCGAGGAGGACGACGAGAAGATAATTTTGGAGAATGAACAGGAAAATAAAGGTGCTGGATTCTCTGTTCCCCAGTCGCGCGAGTCAGATGAGGATTATGAGTCAGATGATGTGGTGATCCCTGGCAACTTCTTTCAAGAGGCACCTCAACTAGTGACATGATGTGCTAGGCCCGAGGAATGTGCAACGGTATGTGCTGATAATTGCATGGAACTCGTGCACCAGGGTAACCAATTATCAATAAATGGGGAGATACATAATAACGATGTCCCAGCAAGGAATGAGAGAGGAAAAATTATTAACCCTGACAGAAAAGCGGATGAATGTGTTGATCTGCTATTAAAAATGGGATGCAAAGTTCCTAACATAAGTCTAACAAAGGCAAACATTCTTGCTCAAATCCAAGAGATGCAATAGGCCCAACTGAAGTAAAGGGCCATGAAATGTTCGAGAAAAGGGGAGGGAAGCTTAAGGAATGACGGGGTTAAAGCTTTCTCGAAAGGCTAATAATTGTTCTGTGCATGGAGTGATGTCTAGGGTGGCCAGTCTTGGGTTAGGGTGGTCTGTAGCCTTGGAAGGTGTGGAGTATTGTTTGCTCCGCGTTTGAGGAGGTAGGAAGTCAGGGGAGAGTCGTTTAATTTGGTAGAGGAAGGCTTGTTTCTTGGGTGGGGATTCTAGTATGTCATTTTCTTCTAGAGAGGGTCACGTTTTAAACGTTTGGTTGGTCCGTGTGTGCGTCTGCCCGGGGTTTTTAAGTTAGGTTATTCTGTTTGATGTAAGCTGTAATTGGATGTGGTGGGTACTCTTTTTCCTTCCTAAGCTTTTTCCGACTAGGTTTTGCTTAGAAAGGTTTTAATGAGGCCCGAGCACAACCCATCCATAATTTTATTTTAATAATATGGCTATATGCCCAAATTATAAAAAAGAAAGAAAGATTGACAAATACGAATTACTATATTAGGAGAAGAAAAGGACGAGGAAGAATCATCGGTCGGGAGTTCTTTTTTTTTATAAAACCTTGTTCCTTCATTCATTCATATAGATCAACCCCTTACCGCTCCATAATCAGGAGAACTACAAAAAGTCGAAGGAGAAATAAGGGATCTTAGTCCCTCTCCTTCCAATCTAGCGGCTTGGATGAGCCCTACAGGGGAGTTGTGATTCTCCCAAATTCTCCAATCAAAAATATTATTGTTAAGTCTAGAAGCTAGATAAGCTGGAAAGTTTGAAAAATACAGATTACATCCCATAAGCCTAACATTCACCTTCTTACAAAATCCAAAATAATATAAAGGAGAAGAAGTGGAGTTGTCATGCTTCTCGAGCAAGGTCTGTTTCATCTTCCTCATCACCTGGTTGCTGTTGATGATAATGACCACATTCTTGATATGCTATGAAGCAGCCAAGTTAACTCCAAATTTAATTGTGTCCATCTCCGCTAGTGTGGTAACAGCATCACTCCTAGTATTCCTGTTAAAGCACAGTTGTAATTCTCCAGAGTGAGAGATAAGAGCTCCACTACTCATCATTTTCCTACCAAAAGATCTATTACAACAGACAGACATAATAAACTCATGTTTTCTGACTCAAATGATGTCTTGCGGGGGATCATCTGTCTTATAATTCTGAGAACTCAATTGGTAAGCCTCTAGGAAGGCTTTGTTGGAGTTAATGCACTCTAGCACCGGGAGATGAGGATTGTGCTTGATTTTTTTGCGAGCATCATAAATAGCCCACATTCTGTTTATGACCCTTGAAGTTTTCTGTTTACCCCAATTCTGAGCTTGATCTATAATCCAATCCTGGATGGCAGTATGGTTTTGGGAAGGGATTATATCAATATTAATGAGGTTCTTCCATTCATCCTTAGAGGACCAACATTCAAAAATGCTGTGAAAAACAGTATCTACTTTTCTACATAAATGACACTTGCTACTACCACCTATCCTCTTAGAGATATTGGCCTGTCAAGGGATGATGTTATGCAGGAGTTTCCAAGCAAACAGGCGGGCTCTAAGGGGAGTGTACTTAGTGGCAAGAAGATTATGAAGAGTTAAGGCTTTGTTGTGGTATGTGGAGGTACTAGCAGAAAGAATATGAGTCATTAACATCTCATATCCTGATTTGACAAAATAGCCTCCACCATTGTTACCAGTCCACCTCCAGGAATCCTTGCAATCTTGAGGGATAGGAATTTGGAGGATAGCTTGGTGGTCAAGAAGGTGAAAATTAGCAACAATAAGATCTTGATTCCACGATCTTTTATCTTCAGAGAGGAGCTGGCTCACCTTGATAATGTCTGTGTTCCTATGGGGAGGAGAAATAGGCTTGGCTGGAGCATTTTTGGGGATCCAGTGGTGACTCCAGACACACGTATTAGCCCCATCTCCAATGACTCTCAGGGATCCGTTCCTAATGACATCAATTGCAGAAAGAAAAGACTTCCAGATTGGGTTATCCTTCCTGCCATTACTAGCTTGCAAGATATTACCATGAGGAAAATATAGGCACTTCAGAGATTTAGAGACAAGACTATTGTCATTATTCAGGATGTGCCACACTTGTTTAGCCAACATGGCTTTATTGAAAGTCTCATTTTCTTTAAAGCCCAGGCCACCATTATCTTTCTGGGTATAAACCGATTTCCATTTTTTCCAATGCATACCTTTTCTTTGGGCTTGGCCCACCCACCAGAACTGGGAGCATATAGAATTCATCTTATCAATAACACCCTGAGGGAGTTTGAATAGAGACATAGTATGATTTGGGATGGACTGAAGAACACTGACAGTTAGGATTGATCTAGCAGCCTGAGACATAGGTCTATTCCACCCTCTTACTTTCTTTTGTAGGGCCTCTAGCAGATAGCCAAAAGTGTCTTTTTTGTTTCTCCCTATCTTCAGGGGAAGGCCTAAATATCTGGAGAAGGTGTCCACAGGTTTGACATTAAGAATACCAGCAAGGTGATTTTTTGTGTTTTGAGGGAGTTTGGGACTAAAGACAATCTCTGATTTTGATTGATTAATAATGTGACCTGAGGCTTTCAGAAAATTGTGGATAATATCATAAAGGGCCTAAAGGTTTGTCTCAGTAGCTTTACCATAGAAGATAATGTCATCAGCAAAGGCCGGATGTGAAATTTGAGGAGCTTGAGTTGCTAAGGTAATACCCTCATATTTTTTCTCTCTCATGGCATTATTCAGAGATCTAGACAGAGCCTCTTGTGCTAAAATGAAAAGGAAAGGAGAGAGGGGGTCCCCCTGTCTAATACCCCTATGCTGGTCAAAGGTACTACCAGGAGAGCCATTAATAATGACCATACCCTTAGCCGAGGAGATGCAATTCATCACTGGAATCCTCCAATAGTCAGGGAATCCCATGGCTTTGATAATATCATCTATAAATTCCCAGCTAAGTCTATCATACGCTTTGCTGAGATCAACTTTACAAGAGAAAAGGCCAAGTTTTTATGCTTTGGAGTTGGCTATTTTGTGATGGATTTCACCAGCAAGGATGACATTGTCAGTAATGAGACGACCTTTGACAAAGCCTGATTGATTTTGGGATATGATGTGGGGGAGGATATGTTGGACACGATTTGCTAAAACTTTAGTGACAATCTTGTAGACAAAGTTACACAGGGCTATTGGTCTAAATTTTGTGAGGTTAATAGCACCTTTCTCTTTGGGGATCAGGGCAATGAAGTAATTGTTCAAATTAGGAGGGAGGGGGTTGCCAAGGAGAATATTTGTGACTGTCTCAATGACTTGATTGCCAATGATATGCTAGTAAGATTTGAAGAAAGCTCCATTGAAACCATCTGGTCCCGGGGCTTTATTGGAGCCTAATTGCCTCATGGCAAGAGTAATTTCATTAAGGCTATAAGGGTTATTTTGAGGTCTAAGATATTTTGTGGAGGGATCAGGTTTTCCACCTCTAATTTGAACCTCTCACTACTACCTCTGTCCGAAGCTTTGAAGAGATTACCAAAGAAATCTGTTGCAATAGCATTAAGCTTAGACCAGTCATACTGCATGTTACCTCCGTCATCTTCTGATTCTGACCCAAGCGAATTCCTTCTTCTTTTTTTTTAAAAAAAGAAAAGACCCATGCGTATTCCTTAACTATAAAAAATGTTTAAAATATGGAAGAGCGGCCTGCTTGTGTCATCACACACGTACATGGCTGTTTGGACAGAAACATTTGACATTGCAAGGCACTTTCAGAAAAAGTTTGCGAAGAAAATGAGTGCACAAATCCAACCCAATGCTGTGCTGCTGTAAGGACATTTTTCTCTTGTCTATTGTCCAATTGCCACTTGAGTGATTTAGATCGTGACCATTTATTAAAAACTAACAAAGCTGCCGTGCCGATTTATCTCTCCTCGTATGCTTTTTTTTTTCTCCCCACAAATTATATATGCTCGATTCCCACTTATATATCTGCTCTCAAAATGAGAAGATAATGTCAAGATCTGAGGTGAGTGCTCATTGGTCTATTTATGTGATCCATGTTACAGAGTTAGGAATCAGAAAATTAAGTATTACATATGGTAACATATGCAGCTACTATTTAGGTGTACATTTATACAGGGCGGACCGAGGTGGACAAAATAATTTTTTTTAAACAATAGTTTTAATAAAATAAAATTGAGTAAAATATTAAAAGTTGATAATAATTTAGTAGTATAGACATGTTCCTATATGTGAGGTTATAAGTTCAATTATTGTTGACCTAACTTTGGGTTTATAATGTTATGAAACAAAATTACTAACTTGATCTCATGTTAAAGTCTAACCCCATGTTTAACTATTTAAAAAATGAGTCTAATTTACAAATACTATGTACTTATTTAAAAATTCAAATATAACCTTAAAACTTAATATATATATATTAATGTTGGAAAAATTTAAGACCCCACATTTATATATTACCTTCAAATTTAGTATATGTTAATGCCAAAAAAAAATTTGGACCCCATAAGATTTGATTTCTGGGTCCGCCAGCGTAACATATGTGCGACTGTAGTAGGGAGGATGAATGTGTTCAAAGAAGCTAGGAAGGACGAATATGCCGAATCGTTCAGTACTATATGTGGTAGCGATCACTTTTTTCTCCCTTCATAGGGAACTGTGTCAGGTCAGGAGTTGTCGGATGGGGAAGCCGGCTAGGAGAGACCCGATAGAGGGGAAGAGACAGAATATCCAGACGTGAAGCAGAGGTAGAGAGATAAGGAAAAACTTGTATATTGATATCCCCTTCTAGTTACATCCCCTCCTATATATAATAGTAAAAGTCTATCAATTGAAATAACAAATCTATCTAATTAATGTAAATAGATAAATATCTAAATAAAATCTAACTACTCTTTATTACTAACTCAAATAATGAAGATAATAAAGCTAAACATAATCTTGTAAGTGGGCTGAAACTGGAAGTTTCTTGGTACGGGCTGGCCTATCCAGCCCACTGGCGTCGGTCACATTCCTCCCGTTTTTGAAAATGACCTTTTCCTCAAGGTTAAAAGCAGGAAAATCATGTTGCAATGATTCAACAGGTTCCCATGAAGTGTCAGCGGTTGGAAGGCCCTGCCACTCGACGAGAACACATGAGGAACAAACTGTCCTACGTGCAACTGCTCATGCCGGCCCTATATGCAACTTAGGGCAATCTGAGGATGATCGTCGGTGAATTCTCGCGGTAAGGCTACAAGCAATGCTAGAGGTGAGCCCGTGGCTTTCTTCAACAGAGATATATGAAAGACATTATGAACACACGCCTCCACAGGCAACTGTAGTCGGTAGGCAACTACACCGACTCGTGCGGTGACCGGGAATGGTCCATAAAATCGCTTCCCCAATTTGAAGTGGTGCGCCACTGAGGACTGCCGATAAAGAGTGGTGCGCCATGGCCCGTCGATAAGAGAGTTTCCTGCAATGGAAGCACAACATGGTGACCCTAGTTTTCCCTTGAGGACAAGCTTGTCTTCCCAGGGCGAGCAAAATCTTCAAAACAGGCCAAGATCACCAAAACCTCCCGGATGACCTCCATAGTGAAGTTAGGAGCACAACATTTTGCTAGAATCCATCCGGATCTAGTGGAAGTTGCTGTGACTTGGGTGCTCAAAGGTGGACGCAAGGAGCCCTTGGCAAAGCAAGGCACATTGCTGCTAAGCATGGGTGCAAGGTGCACCACTCCCGTTGTGAGATTGACGAGGACATGAGTTCAGGGGGTGGACACTCATGACACCAACGCGATGGGCGAGATGGTGGGCGCAAGCGTAGGAGTTCTACGTTGGACAATGATGATGATGGTCAAGGGGGTGCTAAAGGAGATGAAATGATGCAACACTAGCGGGTGGACAATGGCGAAATCGTGCATGAACCACAATGCAGGTTACAGAGTAAAGTTGTACGTTTTACTGAAATAGTAAGTTCCTAAATTCCCTAAGCTCCTATCTAAATCTCTAATCGAATCCCTACTCTACTGCTAGGCCTTTGTGCTTCATCGAGTTACCTTGTTACTGAGTGCTCGAGCTTTGAGAGAGAGAGAATCGCGCAGATAATGCAACAGTATGTAATTCGAATGTGAGAACGTATCTTTATTGTGGGGTTGAACCCCTATTTATAGTGTTTTACATTGTCAAATCGAGAGTTGCCAGCCTGTCCTTCTTTTTAATTGCCAGGCTGGCATTTACATATAAGTGGGATATTTAATTACCCATCCGGCCGGATCACACTCTGATCCGGTCGATATCCTTTGTTCTAAGCTGTTCCTTCCAGGCACATGGAACCGGATGCTCTATTCTTCCTTATTCTCGTACTTTTCCCTCTTCATCAGTCCCACAAGTTCTACTTTTGATTATATTAACGTAAAAAGTAGAACTTCCTCTTTCAGCGTGTGCTTTTGTTGCTTTTATTCTGACGCTATGGCTTTTTGCCTTCCGGCTGAGGCCTTTTATTCTTCCGGCTATCATTCCCCTTAGTCCCACAAGTTCTCTTTTCCTTTTCTTTGTTCTAAAAAAAAGGAAAAGAACTTTCTTTTTCTAATTGCTCTTGCCCGTGCCTGGCCCGTGCCTGCGCCTTTTCGATGTAGAATTTGCAGAGCCGTTTTTGTGTCAGCGCCTGTTCCAGGAAGATGCAGGATCTCCTTTAATTTTATCAACTGGGCGGGAATCGTTTTTTTTCCAAAGTCTAGCTTCGAACTCTTTCAGATATCTTCTTTCCTTTTGCCCAACTCCGTCGCCTCTCTTGCACCTTTTTTCGGACTTTCACTCTTTTCGCTTTGCTCTTGCTCTCCGCTTTCTTGTTCAATGGCGTCGTCTAGCTCGAAGAAGAACAAGGCAGCTGCGAATTTCGTCCCTGCTAGAGAGGCGATTCAAGGTACCTTTTCACCCCAAGGGTTTCGCCCGACTTATCTGAAATCTACCGCGCCTTTCTCGGCCGACCGAGAACCTTCTCCATCCTCCTGGATACCTCCTCCCTTCTCTCTTTTTGAAAGACGTCGAAGTCCCACTAGGTACTCGCATCTTCCTTCCTTCCGACGACTCACATCCCCACGATGATTTCGGGCTTGGATATGCCGTTTACGCGGACTTTTCTCTCGCGGCCTGACCGTACCCCCTCATCCATTCGTTCTAGGTTTCCTGATTCGGCGCTGCTGCATGCTTGCTCACCTACACCCGAAGGCAATTTCTTACCTCCATGCCTATGTTCTCCTCTGTGAGGAGAGCAAAATTCGGGTAGAAGCGACCGAATTCGCCCAATTTTACCACAAGGGACGATCCTGATAGCCTGACTATCAAGGCGAAGGCCGGCTTTTCTCTCTTCGATTAAGAAAGCGTCTTCCGGTGGAACTCCGATGG
Source organism: Limonium bicolor (assembly GCA_023374045.1). Taxonomy (NCBI): domain Eukaryota; kingdom Viridiplantae; phylum Streptophyta; class Magnoliopsida; order Caryophyllales; family Plumbaginaceae; genus Limonium; species Limonium bicolor. Next base: position 144,165,752 of record CM041780.1, on the reverse strand, counting down.
TTCGTCATTGTCCCACCACCAGGCCGATTTTTGGGAGTTCCCTACTGCCCTCATCCCGAAAGGCCAATTCAGCTGTCCTCCTTCCCCGCGCAAGAAACGCCTATCTCGAAAATCCTGAAGGTGATAAGCAAAAAACAGCCTACGGTCTCCGTATTTTTTACCCCGCGCGCCTGGAATCATTGAAGAAATATCACAGTAAGTCTTATTTGGTCAGTTTTATCTAATTTTACCTTCGACCTGTTTTCTTACTTCTCATCGTTCCGGCAGATTTCTTTTCTAGAGGAGATAAGGTTGGGCCCTTCAATAGCTGGAATTTTGTCGGCTTCAAGATGGGAGACGAGCAAGTTGATTATTACGCATCTGTTGATGCGGCTGTTGATGTGGCCACAAGGCTTCTTGGGAATGCTACCCCCTCCAAGAAGAGGCAAAGGGGTAATGAAGACAAGGACCATTCTCAGAAAAAGAGGACCACTGGGTCTCCAGCCCGTTCAGCGGTGATTTGCCAGGTACTTGGTACGTGAGTCCAGGGTCTGGGCGTCGCGTTTTTCCCTCTTACTCCTGATTCAGGCCAGGGGTCTGCCTCTTTCAGGGCAGGGGTCTGGTCACCCAACCCCCATTTGTGAATTGTTTCCTGACTTGGCAGGTATTTCTCTTCCGATCCGGCCCATGGTGCTATCTTGGAAGATACTAACCCACGTATTGTTCTCTCTTATTTGAAGGAAACTCTTGCCTTTCCTTTTTTGTTCATTCTATGCTGACCCTTTCTTTCTCAGGCTCTCAAGGCGCACCCATCACCGTTACTGACAACGAGGTTGCTCGCGGTCCGCCCACCCTTCTCCTGCTGTTCCAGCTTCCGGTACTCAAAGACTCCGGAAGAAAACTGCTCAAAGCCGAAGGCTGTTCTAGCGGAGGCTTCTGAGACTGAAAGTGACCGTGGGACTATTGGCACCTCAGTCCCACAAGACATCCCTGGGGTCGGTGATTCAGCATCTGAGGGGGTGAAGGAGTACCGAGCTGTGCCCAGAACCCAGAGCTCCGAAGTAAGCAGAGGGAAGACAGGCAAGGGAGGCCATTGCCGCCCCTCTCTTCTCCAGGGGAGGATGTTGCTGCTCCCTCCTCCTCTCCACCTCCCCCTGCTCAGGAGGGCTTTACCGGCCCTTCTCAGAAGGAGGGATGGTTTTACTACCGTGGGCAACCTTTGCGCAAGATCCCCTTCGATGTTGCTCGATATACCGACGCCTGGAAGGAAGCAATAAGACTTTCTGACCATCCGGATGGGATCTTCGCTCCTCCATCCATTGTTACCGCCACCAAGGAAAAACTGAGAGCTGGGGTTGGAGCAGCCGATGCTATCATGCGTCATCCATTCCCACGGGAGATGTCTTCAATCTGATGTGGCAAAGCATTTTTCGAGTAAGCGCCGCCTTCCTCCCATCCTCCATGCCTTTCTGATATATTTTTTTAAGTTTTTATGTTCTTTTTGTTTTTTTTGTAGGTTATGTCTATGGCTCAAAGCGCTGAAGTTCAGACTCGGATCTTCAGTTTGACCTGCAACGTGAAAAAAGTCGGGCCGATAATACTGAAGCCGAGTTAAAGCAAACCCGTTCTAACCATGATAGCTACATGGATATTGTAAACTATGAGATTGACCGCAAGGTGAAAGATAGGACAGACACTTTGAACAAGGAATTGCGGTCATCTCGCCATGAATGTGTTCGTCTTCGAGACGAATACGAATCAAAGTTAAAGAATTTGCGGGAAGAGATGTTTGCTCTGAGAAACCAGAGCCTCCACACAGAGGGTATCCTGAAGCAGGTACTCCACAAACCTTCCGGTGAAAAGAATGTCTTGATACCAGAGCATACTTTGTCTGACTTGGAAGTTTTGTTGCGGCAGGTACAAGCTGCTCACAAAAGGGACGTAGATTCCCTTACTTCAGACAAGGCTTACTTTGCGGGTGTGAATGTGCCCTTGAGAAAGAAATTAAATCCCTTGAGGCGGACAAAAAAGCTTTGACTGAGCAGAATGAGGCTTTGGTGGGAGACAAAGCCCAACTTATTCAAGAGCTCACCGCATTGACCGAGGAAAAGAATGCTCTGGATGAGCAAACTCGAATTGCTTTTGACCAAGAGAAGCAGTTTTGGATGAGAACACGACTCTTTCTGAGGGTAAAGCTGCTCTTGCGGCCGAGAAGGCTTCTCTGGAGGAAAGGTGAAAACCTTAGAGGAGGCCAAGCAGCTCTTGACGGATGAAAACACAGCTCTTTCTTCAGGCAAAGCTGCTCTTGCGGCCGAGAAGGCTTCTTGGAGGGGAAGGTGAAAGCTTTAGAGGAGGCCATGGCCCTCCGCAACCCGAAAGTGCTAAGGTTCCGGCCAAGGGTGAGTCTTACTGGTCTTTTTTCGCCGCTTTTATCTTTATGCCTTATTCTTACTGATTCGCTTTCCTTTCCCCCCTTCTTTTTAAAAACAGATCCTGAAAGTCTTTTAAGACATGTCGAGAAGCTCAGCGATCGTATTGATAAGCTGAATGAGGAGCTTTCTGCCGCGGGTTCTGACCGCGATCTTTACCGAGCTCAGGTGTTGCAACTTGAGGGGATGTTGCCAAACATACAGCCTACGCCCGTCAGGCCCAAGAAGAGTTGAAGAAACAAGGAACTGTTATTGCCCATCTAAAAAAGGCTTTCGGTTCTCAGAGCCGGAAGATTACCAACATTTGTCGTCAAGCCATCTCCAAGTACTTCCTGAAGAGGGGGGAAGTACTGGATGACGACTGTATAATGAGCTGGAGTTGACAATGTTGCCCGGAAGAGCAACTTTCTTGAAGACTTTGAGAAGTTTGGTCGTATCCCTGGTGAGACAGTCTTTGGGCCTGGTCAAGCTTCTTTCCTTCCCCCGATAGCGGCCTGCGCCAGGAGGTTGCGGGCTTTCGTCAAGCTGCTGGAAAATCTAACTCTGCAGAGAGTGTTCCAAAGAGTCTGCTGTAAAGAAGCCTGCTAAGGAATAGATGCTTTTTAGATAGCAATTTGTTAGCACAGGAATCTTGTATATTTGTATTTTGGATTACTATTTTTGGTGATGTTTTGGCGTTTTACCATTTCTTTTGCATCCCTTAAATGTTTTAAGTACTTCCTTACAGTTAGTTTCATACACTCTTCATTTGGCTTTATCCGGAGCGACCGGATTTCCAAATGCTTTGTAGATCTCCCTTTTGTTTATATGGAGATCATTATGCCTTGCTCTAAGCTTTTTACGAAATAAATTCCTAGTTTTTATAGGCATGCTGGCTGGGTGGTACATTTCAAGGCATGATAGCCTGTAGGCACACTGGCCGGATGGTACATTTCAAGGCATGATAGCCTGTAGGCACACTGGCCGGATGGTACATTTCAAGGCATGATAGCCTGTAGGCACACTGGCCGGATGGTACATTTCAAGGCATGATAGCCTGTAGGCACACTGGCCGGATGGTACATTTCAAGGCATGATAGCCTGTAGGCACACTGGCCGGATGGTACATTTCAAGGCATGATAGCCTGTAGGCACACTGGCCGGATGGTACATTTCAAGGCATGATAGCCTGTAGGCACACTGGCCGGATGGTACATTTCAAGGCATGATAGCCTGTAGGCACACTGGCCGGATGGTACATTTCAAGGCATGATAGCCTGTAGGCACACTGGCCGGATGGTACATTTCAAGGCATGATAGCCTGTAGGCACACTGGCCGGATGGTACATTTCAAGGCATGATAGCCTGTAGGCACACTGGCCGGATGGTACATTTCAAGGCATGATAGCCTGTAGGCACACTGGCCGGATGGTACATTTCAAGGCATGATAGCCTGTAGGCACACTGGCCGGATGGTACATTTCAAGGCATGATAGCCTGTAGGCACACTGGCCGGATGGTACATTAAAAAATTTGCTTTAAAGGAATACCTCATTTTATTACTTTTTGTAAGAAACGTTTTTATACATAAAACTTTTTGAGGCACTCGGCATGCCATGAGTGAGGCAACTCGTATCCTTCACTATTTTTCAAACGATATGAAGCTTGCCCTGTTCGCCGTTGTACTATAAATGGTCCCTCCCATTGGGGCTCTAGCTTCTTTGGTTGCTTTACCTCTCGAAGGACCAGTTCACCTGGAGCAAAGCCTCTTTCCCTTGTTTTCTGGTTAAATATCTTTCCACTTTCGCTTTATCCCTTTCCATCCGGACTTGGGCCATAGTCCTGGTTTCTTCAAGCAGGTCAAGGCCGTCTTTCACCCCTTCATTGTTGTTTTCTTCATTAAAGGATTCCCATCTAATCGATGGGACTATAACTTCAGCCGGAACATTGCTTCCAGACCGTAGGTCAGCTATATGGAGTTTCCCCTGTTGGGCCCTTTTCGGTTGTCCTGTAGGACCAGAGAACCTGAGGTAGCAACTCTGCCCATCTCCCTTTTTGCTGTCCAACTTCTTTTTTATAGCTTTGACAATTTGTCCATTCGCATTTTCTACCTGGCCGTTTGCTTGTGGATGGGCGACCGATGCGAATCTCAGGTCAATCTTCCATTCTTCACAGAATTCCCGGAAGCTTTTACAGTTGAACTGAGTTCCATTGTCTGTTATTATTATTTTTGGGATCCCAAATCTGCAGACTACATACTTCCAGATGAAATCTTGTGACTTTCTTGCGGTAATGGATACTGTTGGCATGGCTTCCACCCATTTGGTGAAGTAATCAATGGCCACATAAATGAATTTATATCTTCCGGGGGATGCTTCCGGAAAAGGTCCAACGATATCCAATCCCCACATGGCAAATGGGATCGGGGACAATATGGCTTCAGTGTGGATGGGGGCTATGTATTTTGTGGCCGTGTTCCTGACATTTTATGCATTTCCGTATGTATTCTTTTGAAAATTCCCTCATCCTCGGCCAATAGTACCCCAGCCTTAGGATCTTGTGGACTATTGCCTCTCTCCTTGGTGGTTCCCACAGGTCCCCTCATGTAGCTCCTCCATGAGCCTTACTCCTTCTTCTATGGTAACACACTTAAGTGCTGGCCTTGCGAATGATCTTTTGTAGAGCTGTCCTTGTTCTAAAAGAAAGATGCAGCCCTTCGCCTTGTTTTTCCGCTCCTTCTCATCTTGTGGCAAGTTTCCGCTTTGTATGTACTCAACAATGGGTGCCATCCAAGACTTGGCTATTGCGTCTGATTCAATGGTGCATACTCGGATCTCCTTCAGACTTGAGTTTGCCTTTATTTCCATCCAGACTTTACTGGGCATTCTTTCGGCCATACTGGCCAGTTTAGCTAACGCATCGGCCTCTATGTTTTCTGCTCGAGGAAGATGTCTTAACTCACATCTCTGAAAGTTTGCCTTCGTCTCTTGGACTTTGGCCAGTATTTTCCAAGCTTCTCCTCCTTGACTTCGTAATGTTATCGTTTTGTCGCGCCACTAGCATTGAGTCTGAGTATATTTCTAACTCTGCATAACAAACAAAGAGGTAAGTCCCACTCTTCCCCCTTTAGGGGGATGTATAAAAATTCCTATAGACACAATGAGAACCCTGTTTTATTAGAAAAAACCTGTTGCCCCTAAGGCAGTGGCGACCTCCAATCCCTGTATGAGGGCTTCATATTCTGCTTCATTATTTGTTACTTCAAATTCCAGCCGGAACGCAAAGTTAAGAGTTCTTCCATCCGGCGTTTGGACCACTATTCCGGCCCCCGCTCCAGTCTTGCATCGAGCTCCGTCAACTAGGATAACGTACGGGTTGGTTGGTTCTCTTTGTTCTTGGGCAAAGGTTGTTTCGGTTATGAAGTCCGCCAAGGCCTGTGCTTTTATGGCTGTTCGAGGAAGGAAGTGGATTTCGTACTGGGTGAGCTCGACAGTCCAACTAACCATTCGCCCGGACGCGTTTGGGTTGTTTGCTATCTGTTTCAGTGGCCAATTTGTTCTAACGAATATCCGGTGTGACTGAAAATAAGGTCGAAGCTTTCGGGATGCAACGACTAATGCAAACAATATTTTTTCAATGTTGGTGTAGCGGCTTTCCGCTGGAGTTAGGATTTTTCCGGTGTAGTACACTGGTATCTCTTTTTTCTCCTCCTCCATTATTAACACAGCTGCTATTGCCCAATCTGTGGCAGAGAGGTAGAGATACAAGTCTTGACAGGTGCCGGAACACCCAGCTTGGGTAACTCTTTGAGCATCTCTTTGATCCTGTCAAAGGCGTCTATACACTCTTGACCCCACTGGAATTTCTTGTTTTTTCGTAAAATGCTGAAAAATGGTATTGACTTTTCTTGGAGTTTTGAGCAGAATCTTGCTAAAGCCGTGAGCCTTCCGTTCAATGCTTGCACATCTTTAATGTTCTTTGGTGGTGACAGATCGAGGATTGCCTGAGTTTTTTCGGGATCCACTTCAATCCCTCTTTGCCCACGATAAAGCCTAAGAACTTCCCCTTTGTAACTCCAAATACACATTTTTCCGGATTCAGCTTGATTTGGAATCTGTCTAGGGTGTCAAAGGTTTCTTTTAAATCTTCCATGTGTTGTACCCAGGAATTACTTCTTACCACGATATCATCGACATATGCCTCTACATTCCGGGCTAACTGTTGTTTGAACACTTTGTCTATCATTCTTTGGAAGGTTGCACCCGCATTTTTTAATCCAAAAGGCATCACCTTGTAGCAAAAGGTTCCGGCCGAGGTAATAAAAGATGTTTTTTTGAATCCTCCTCATTCATTCTTATTTGATTATATCCTGAAAACGCATCCAGAAACTTAAGACAGAGCTTTGAGCCGTTGAAGCAACCAGTCTATCTATCGATGGTAGGGTAAAAGTCTTTAGGACATGCTTTGTTCAAGTCTGTGAAGTCCACACATTCTCCATTTGCCATTTGACTTTTTAACCATCACAACATTAGCCAACCACTTGGGATAGGACACCTCCCTGATGAATCCGGCTTTAAGCAGTTTTTGCACTTCAGCACGTGCCGCAAAGTCTCTTTCCTCTCCTATTATTCTTCTTCTTTGCCGGATGGCTGGGTGCTTTGGATCCACTCGCAGGTCATGCTGGATAACGCTTGGATCTACTCCTGGCATTTCGTCCGTGCTCCAGGCGAAAGTTACCCTTCTTTTTTCCAGGAATCTCATCAGGTGAGTTTGCTCCCCACTGCCGAACGCATTTCCTATTTTAAAAAATTTAGAAGGGTCAGTTTTTAAGTGTACCTCTCGTGGTGACTCTTTAGAGGTTCCACAGTCTTCTGCCTTTGATCCGGCTCTGGCGGGAGAGGGAGCTTTCCCTTGAATTCCTTTTCCGACCCCACCGTTTTGACCATCTCTTCTTCCGGCATTCCCTCCATGATGCGTACTTCGCATACCCGAGCCATCTTTTGACTTCCTAATGGTCACCGCCTTTCCAGACCTGGTTAGATACTTCATTTTCAGGTGGTGAGTGCTGCATATTGCTTTGAAAGCATTAATCCCTGGCCTGCCAAGATACATATTGTATCCGGAAAGTCCCGGTACAATGAAAGCTGTGAGCTTTTCAGTTCTTCGTCGTCTCCCAATCCCAATGTTAAGGTGAAGTCTATGCTCCCTGAAGACTTGGTAGAAACGCCCCCAACGAAGCCTCCAGGACCGCCGAATATGGTTTAATCTTACTTTCTGGAATCTCCAATTTTTTAACTGCCTCGGCCGATATGACATTCGCTCCAGCCCCGCTGTCTATCAGGATTCCTTCCATCATCCTGTCATTTACTTGCGCCGAATGACCAGTGGATCATTGTGAGGGTATAACACCCCTTCTTCGTCTTCGTCTGTAAAGAAAATCTGGGGAAGATTCTCTCGCTTGGCAATTTTTCTTTCCGGTAGCTCTTGATGTACCGCATGAATATGTCTTTTTCTCTCGCTTGGGGTCAACGGTCCTACCTCTGAAAAGAGACCTGAGATCATACCGACTGATTTGCCGTGATTAAGCTCAGGGTGGATCTCTTCTTCCCGGTGATTTCGAGAGGTGGACTGATTCTGCCTGCCATATTGCTTCTGCTGGCCTGCCATCTGCTTTCCTTTGCTCTTCTTGTCCTCTTCGATGATCCTCAACTCTTTGGCCAGAGTGGCGCAGTTTGCGGTTCTGTGACTTTTGCAGCCATGGTACTCACAGAAGGCTACTGGAATCTCCCCTGGATAAGGCTTCTTTGGTGGAGGCAGATACCTTCTTGACCGCCGCCGCATACCTGCCTGGATCAATCTGGACGGCAACTCGGGCGTTCTGAAACTGAGGCGCCTGGGATGGAGCTTTGTAGTAAGGCTTGTATCTTGAGCTTCCTCCCGATGAACTTCCTGATATGTTGCCAGAAGAGCCATTCCCACTCGATCCTCCTTTCTTGTCGTTAACCGCTTTGAAGCTATTTGCTAAATCTCTGGCCTTATTTTCCGCCACCTCTGACTTTAGAAACTCATGAATCATTTCGGCTAGCTCTCCATGGGTTTTTGGGGCTTTTGTCGCGATCTTCCCGGCGAGCCTTGGCTGTGCTAGCCCGTTTCCGAAAGCCTTGATTAGGATCTTTTCATCAATGTCATCGATTTCTGCTACTTGCTTATGAAACCTCTCGCTGAATTCTTTCACCGTCTCCCCCTTCCTCTGTTTGAGATCCATTAGTTCTATCGTTTCCTTCTTGATCTTCTTGCTTGCGGCAAAGTATTGCTGAAACTCCTCAGTCAATGCTTAAAACTTGAGATCGACTGCGGAGGTCTTGTTGAGATCCACCGAGCGCTCTTTTGGATAATGTTCCCGGAAACAAATTGCAGAGGGCGAGAGAACTTATCCCCTGTGTGTTCATTGCGAACATAAACTTCTGAACATGAAGAGCAGGGTCCCCCGTTCCATCATACTTTTCAACTGCAGGTGCAACGAAGTGAGGAGGAAGCTTTGCCTTCCTGATTTTCTCGGAAAAGGGTAGAGAGTCATGTCGATCGAATCATCTTCCTCGTCTCATCGCTGATGATCAGAGTTTTCTCTAGCTGCTCTTTCTTCCGGCTGTTGCTCGCCTCGGAGTCGCGATTCTTGAGGGATTCAAGCGCCTCAGTCATGTCCTCCCATTTCTTCTGGTATTCACTCGCTGCATCAGCTCCTGCTGCAAACTTCATTCCCCTCCACTATCCTTGCGTCGATGTTCTGACTAAGCTTTTCAGCATCTCCTCCAACGCTTGCTTGGAGATCATGTTTTCAGCTTCTGTACTGTTGTTTTCGGTTGTTCTTACGTTATCGGTCTCGCCCTCAGGTCGGGATGTCTTCCTTGTTCTTGGAGCCATCCTTGCACGCGTACTTCCTTGCTTTTTCCTGCAAAAGACACAACCTCAAAAGTTTCAAAGCTCGTTGTTCGCTCAAAATCAGGTTACCTCCGGTGGACTCGTGGTTGCCAAGAAAGATCTTGAGCCATTCGTTTCCCACAGACGGCGCCAAATGAAATAGTAAGTTCCTAAATTCCCTAAGCTCCTATCTAAATCTCTAATCGAATCCCTACTCTACTGCTAGGCCTTTGTGCTCATCGAGTTACCTTGTTACTGAGTGCTCGAGCTTTGAGAGAGAGAGAATCGCGCAGATAATGCAACAGTATGTAATTTCGAATGTGAGAACGTATCTTTCATTGTGGGGTTGAACCCCTATTTATAGTGTTTTACATCGTCAAATCGAGAGTTGCCAGCCTGTCCTTCTTTTTATGCCAGGCTGGCATTTACATATAGGTGGGATATTAATTACCCATCCGGCCGGATCACACTCTGATCCGGTCGATATCCTTTGTTCTAAGCTGTTCCTTCCATCACATGGAACCGGATGCTCTATTCTTCCTTATTCTCGTACTTTCCCTCTTCCGCACGGGAGTGAGGCAATAGTTAGACATCTCCTTGGTCCTCGCCTTTATCATCATCCATCACCGTCTTCCCCCATAGTCTTGGCATCCGCCATCATGTTGGCCCCCACAAACGCTTCAATGAAACTCTCTCTGAACTCCTCGACGGTAGTAACTCTTTCAGTGAGAGTTGCGTTGTCAGCTGTGGGAGTTGGTTTGGGAGCAGGGAGTTTTTTTTGGATGGAGGAGGTGGTTTGGAAACAGACTTGATCTGAAAGCATGGGGTTTTGTTGAATAGAATATGACCAAGTATGTCTGTTTTAGTGATGCGACTGGCTTGGGAGGGAACAAGGGTAATGCTGCAGTGGGTAAAGAGCTTTGGTATCCAAAAGGTGTACCCAGAGAGTGTCGGGGTGAAGAGATAATTGATGCAATGTGGTTTAGGATCAGTTAGGGTAGGTTGATACTTTTCTGGTGGATCAAACATTATATGATAGCAAGATCAAGAGGCCAAACAAACTAGTTTATTTCATTTCAAGGCACGAGGTTTTTAATTACCTAAGTAGGAAGCATTTGGTGAATATTCAAAAAAGCGGGTCGGTCTAAGGAATGACCAACACGAGTATTTGGTAAGAAATAGTCATAAACCTCTTGTGCAGTGACAAAACCTAGATCAGGAAACCCAGCTCTATCGTAGAATTATAACCATATGTGGGGATGGCTAAATGAGTTGCAATGGTTTTTGAATTAAGAAGGATAGTAGTTTCATGTACCTCGGTCATTAATTTGCCTTTGCGGATGACATAATTTTGGTAGAACTGGTAGGCTTCCTCCTCGTGGTATGTTTGGATGTCGTGTAATAGGTGGATCCTATTATGGAAAAGTAGCATCTCCTTGAACATAGAGAATCCCATCAAGTAAAGCCATTCGAGATCCAGAAGCTATTGTCTTTGACCAAGTTTCTTGACTCAGCAGAGTCATTAGTGGGAAAATAGTATACCGCAGATTGTGTATCAATCAGACCAAGTCTCGGTGTTATTGTTGGTGGGATGGAGTTGGATCGAGGACGAAGTCGCTCTCGAGTTGAAGTAGTTCTGGTGTCGGAGTCTACCGGAGTTGAAGAATTTTGTGGTTCTTCTTTTTTCTTTGGTATGGGGGTTGGGACTACTAATTGAGGTGTAGGGATCGTGATAGTAGGAGTGGACGCCGAAGATGTCATGGTGTTCTTGCCTCTAGAGTGCACATTACGGGTAGTAGGAGGGCGTGAGATAGAGGTTTTGGAACGATGGGTAATTTTGGGTGGTGGTGATTGTTCTGGAGCAGAGGGTGGAGCTTTTTCAAGTATAGGGTTTTCGAGGGGGTTTCCTGTATCAGTGGTGGGGGAGTTGGGTTGTGGATTTTCATTGGGTTTTTCGGCCAGTGGTTCAAGGGTGCCAAATTGAATTTACTCACGGTGGGGAGATTTGGTGATAGTGTCGGGTTTGGGTATTACCGGAGTTATTAATGATGTTGATTTCTTGGTTGGGGAGGGTGTTGTTTCTTACTTTTTTGGTGAAAGTCTAAGCGAGGGGTTTACCGAAAATGTCGGTTTAGTCGTGGTGTTGGGCAGAGGTGTGGTGAGCGGTTGAGTGTCGATAGACATTTCTAGTGCCAACGGGGTTGGGGCAGAGGTAGAGGTGGGTGTTTGTTTTGCTTGGAGGGTAGAGAGTTGATTTATCAAGGCGTGGAGAAGCTGTGGGTTGAGAGTAATGTTGGCCAGAATTTTGACACCAGAAAGGTTGGGTTGGGGGTTTGAATCAGGGTTGGATGCCATAGCGAAGAAGGACGGGGTTTGTGGGTTGCAACGGTGATCAGAATCGGGAAAGACGGGGATAGGCTTAGGGCTAGGCAAAGTGTGCAAGGTAGAATAAGGGAAAAGAGACGGTAACGTGTGAATATATTTTTGTCGCAAAGTTAGGGAAAATTGTTTGATTAGGCAAGAGGAGTAGTAGCGGATCGAGGGGCCTGAAATTCGTGGGTGGTTTTTCGTGAGGAGAAAAATAATTATCATGCTTTAGTGTTCATGTTTGACAGTTATACTAGTTCATCAGTCATACTCATGCAGTTTACCCAAAAATGAAGGAAAAAGGGAGAACGAGATACTACCTTAGCTGGGTCATGCGAGTCATCACAAGTTATGAACGCAGAGTTTCAAAGGGGCCTCATTGTAATGGTTTGGTGAATTTGTTTGTAAGTTGATCAGAAAGTGGGAATGTACTCTAGTTGTACCAACCCTTTTTCAACACAGTTTTTTAGGAAGTGGTGATGAATTTCGATGCACTTAGTCCATGAATGATGAACTGGATTTTTAGATAAATCAATAGCACTTTGTTATCATAAAATATAGTAATGCAAGAGGGAGGTATAAGGTAGTCCTGTAGTTGTTGCTGAATCCATAGTATCTGTGCACAGCAAGCAGCTTAGTAGACATATCCGGCTTCAGCAGATGATAGAGGTACTCTTTTGTCTAACAAAGAATTTGCAAAGTCAGAGTCACTGTAACCCATTAATGTGAAGTCAGGAGTACTCTGATACTAGTGGTACATGTCCTGAGTGCTTTTGAGATAGCGAAAGATTCTCTTGACATTTTGTTAGTGGGATTCTTTTGGATTTGCCTGAAATCTTGCACACAGACATACATCATAAAGAATGTTAGGTCGACTTTCTGTCAATTATAGTAAGGAGCCTATCATACCTTGTTATAATGTTGCATCAACAGATATCCCTTTTTCATCAAGATGTGGTTTTTCAGTGGCGAACATTAGAGTAGGAGTTGGCTTGGAGTCCTGCATCTTGTAGTTGACAAGTAGCTCTTGGATGTACTTTTGTTGATGAATTTGAGTTCCCTTTTCTTTTTGATTGATTTGAAGACCCAGGAAGAATTTTAATTCACCTAGTCCACTCATTTCAAACTCTTTTACTCATTAGATCAAAGAGAAAGGTACATAATTCCGGAACTATAGATCCATAAATTATGTCATCTACGTAGATCTGAACAATGAGTATTTCTTCACCTTTGGTGAGAGTAAAGAGATTTTTATTAACCTTACCTCGTACAAATCCATGAGACAGTAAATAAGATGAGAGACATTCATACCATGTTCTTAGAGCCTGTTTCAGTCAATATAGTGCTTTATCTAACTTATAAACATACTCTAGGTGAATTAGATCATCTAAACCCGGCGGTTGAGCAACATAAACATCCCTGTCAATGTATCCGTACAGGAATGCAGTCTTGACATCCATTTGATATAACTTCATACCTCGATGAGCAGCATAAGCTATAAGTATTCGAATAGCTTCAATTCGAGCGACTAGAGTATAAGTTTCGTCATAGTCGGTTCCTTCAGCCTTAGCATATCCTTGGACAACAAGGCGAGCTTTATTACGAGAGACATTTCCTTGATCATCAAGTTTCTTTCGAAACACCCACTTAGTACCGATTGACTTATGGTTGGTTGGGCTAGGAACTAGTTGTCAGACTGAGTGACGTTGCAGAGAGCGTAGCTCTTCTTGCATGGCTAAGATCCAGTCATGATCACCAAGAGCTTGATGGATATTTTTGGGCTCGATTTTGGAGATAAAGGCATTAAAGGCACAGAGATTTCGATGGACTTCGCTACGTGTTTGAATTCCTTTCTCAGGATCACTTAGGATTTGGTCAATTGGGTGAGCAGAGGCTTGTTGGAATTTTCTTTTGGAGCTCCGAGATTGGGTAGAGGTGATGTCTGGTGTGTGAAGATCTGGGGGAGTTGGTATGTTTTGGTTTTTTGTTGGCTGAGGTTGTGGGTCATCGGTGGGAATTGGTGAGGCATCCTTGAACGAATCATCGGGATCGTTATCGTTGTCGAAGAAGAAGTCTGTCTGCAAAGGTATTTGGGGAAAAGGAATGGCTGTTATGGGTATTTCGATGAATGTTGTGCCATGGGTATCTTCATGAAGCACTTGTGGGTTATTCTCGCAGTCACTAGAGTTTGGAAGTTCCTCAAAGCATACATGAGGACTTTCTTGAAGACATTTTTTATGCTTATTGAGTACCCTGTAAGCTCGGCTTTGTGATGAATATCCAAGGAAGATTCCTTTATCACTTTTGGAAGCAAATTTGCCTATATTGACTTTTCCATTGTTGTGAATGAAGCAACGACATCCAAAACGGCGCAGATGATTGACTGAAGGAGGACGTCCTTTGAGAATTTCATATGAGGTTTTACCAATAAAGGGATGAATGGATGCCCTGTTCAGAATATACGTAGTTGTGTTGATATCTCCAGCCCAGTATGAGGCAGGCTAGTTACTGTCAATGGGCATGGTTCTCGCCATTTCTACAAGAGTGTGATTCTTCATTTCCACTATACCGTTTTGTTGTTAAGTCGGGGAGCTGATGTCTGATGCACTTTGCCTTTGACCTGCAAAACTCAGAAACTGCATGTTGTAAAACTCAGTACCATTGTTAGAACGTAATGTTTTGACTGAGGTAGATAATTTGTTAGTAATCATGTGAAACAAGGATTCAATTCAGAGAACGTCTCAGACTTGGTGTGAAGAAATAGTACCCATGTCCAGCGTGAGTAGTCGTCTACAATGACTAGGACATATATCTTACCGCTTTTGCTTTGAACTCGCATTGAGCCACATAGATCCATGTGTAATAGATCTAATGGAGACACGGTAGACATCTCAGGTTTGCTTGGGAAACTTGCCCAAGTATGTTTACCTTGAATGCCGGAGGGGCTGAGTGAATCGGTCTGAAAATTGATCTTAGGAAGACCAACAACTAGATTACCATTTTTTTATTTTGTTCAGCAAATTTCCTTGAGCATGACCCAATCGGGAGTGCCACAAAGACTGATTTTTATCCTGTACACTAAGACAAATAATTCCATCTAGGTTAGGGTCTTCAAGAGACAGCTTGTAAAGGTTTGTCACCCTTATGCCCGTGGCTTTGAGAAGCCCCATTTGCTCATCAAAGATTTTGCAGTCTAATGCCGAAAAGGGAACAACGTTAGAGAGATCACATATTTGAGAGATACTTAGGAGATTGTGTCATAGACCATCTACTAGATTTACATTTTCCACTTTGAATGAGAAGGGATTACCAACAGTTCCAATACCAATGATTTATCCATGAGCATTGTCGCCGAAAGTGACTTTTCTCCCGTGGTGATGAGAGAGAGTCGTGAACTGGTCAGGGTCTCCGATCATATGTTGTGAGCATCCACTATTCAGAAATCAAGAGTCATTGTCCACGGCCTTCTCACCCCGTAAAACAATTATTGGTTAGACTTAGGAACCCAGGCAAACTTGGGTTCCCTCTTTGATGAATAAAGGTTGCACTTATGTCACACTTCAGAGAGAGT
The DNA here is from genome assembly GCA_023374045.1 of Limonium bicolor. Lineage (NCBI taxonomy): Eukaryota > Viridiplantae > Streptophyta > Magnoliopsida > Caryophyllales > Plumbaginaceae > Limonium > Limonium bicolor. Next base: position 144,150,509 of record CM041780.1, on the reverse strand, counting down.
ATGTATACGCTGCAAGTTAAAGGATAAATCCCAACCAAGCTTATGACATGAAGAATGAATATGTCCGTCCTATCCACAAATCATTAACGAAGGGAGGTGAACGTATTTCTTTTGCCAATGAAACTTGTTTTCTAATTTTTCTTTTTGAACTTTTCTCCATTAAAGATCGTTGGGTTTTGAAGCCATCTTGGGCAGGTTTACCTTACCTTTATTTTTTCAGCCAGTAAGGAGGACTCGATGACGAGACCGAATCCATATGTGCCATTTTAAGAGCGATGGTCAGGGAGTAGATTTCTTTCTCAAGTTTGGCTTGACTTTCATTTGACTCACGGAGTATGTTATCAAACAATTTTGGTTTTTCATGGTAGCAACCTCACAGACAAAGGTAATAGGTTTAAAATATTTCTGAGGGAGTTTGGAATGATCCTTTTCTTTAAGATTTTTCGGTAAGGACATGATTCGATCATCCAACAAACTGATAACAGTGTGTGCATCTCGTAACTCTCTTTCGAGTTTATCGACATATTGCTCAGCTTTTTGGAGTTTGAGACGGTCGTTAGTGACATGACCTTTCAACACATGTATTTCTTCATAAAGTAATGCTATTCTCTCTTCATCTTCTATTTGATCAAATTAAGCATGATTTGGATCTGTGAAATAGGTAGATAGATCTAAAGAAGGAATAGTGCATGATTTAGAGAAATTTGAGATAACGTCTAGAGAGGGAGCCTTACATACCTGATTCTTATGAGCCATGAGGCAGATTATTCCAGACGTCCCAGCCTCTAACCCTTCTGAATCAGAGTCACCCCATGCCGCATTAGCCACCAGTAATGATTGTTCTCGGTCATCTTTCTTCTTCTTCAGTGGACAATTGTTGGCATAGTGACCTGGTTTCAAGCACTTAAAACATACTCGCTCTCCTGTTCCTGTGTTCCCTTGATGATTTCAGTTGTATGACTGATGTTATTGATTTTGGTTTTGACCAAACTTGTTCGGACCATTCTTGTCTGATTGATCACGCATTAATCTTTTAATGTTTTTGACCATCATGGCCATTTCTTCAAAAGATTTTGTTGAGCCTTCCTCGATTATGCCATCGATTAGGGCATCATGAAGTGGTTGAATAATGTCCTAATTGCTAGGAGCAGTCTCGTAGTAGAACGAGTCATGCTGTCAAACTGGTGTCTTACTAGAAGTTTTCACCTGCAAAGCTAGATTAACATTAGAATAAGACACGGTGTGATTGGAAAGAGAAGTGTTACCTATGTTTTTGACATTTATCTTATATTGTTGATGGACTCCAGTTAAAACCATAGATCGGTCAAAGTCCATTTTTGTAAGCTTTTGGATGCTTTTGTAAAGATAACACTTTCAGCCCATTCTTCCCCCAGGCTATCCAGGAACTTGTTGTTGATATTTTCATTAGATTCTCCGATCTGAAGTTCTTCCATGGTAGCAGTAAGTTCAGTAAATTTGGCAAGCATGTCGCAGAGAGATTCTTCAGGTTTTCCTACGAAGTTCTCGTAGTCCATCTTCAGCTCTTGTATCTTTGACTTTTGAAGTTTGGTGTTTCCTTCATGAACAGCTCGAAGGTAATCCCAGATATCTTTTGCCACTTTGATGTGATATACTCTTCTTCTTTCGGGTGGAGAAAGACTGGTGTAGATTACTCGTACGACCTGGGCATTTAGCTCGATGCACCTTCGTTCTTCAGTAGTGTAAGAGCTTGGATCTTTTCCTTCAGGTACCAAGAAATTGCCTTTGGTCACCACAGTCCAAAGTTACTGGTTTAGCGATCGGAGGTGCAACTCCATCTCATTTTTCCACATGTTGTAGTTTGTGGAAGTTAGCTTTGGATTCTCCACTTGCATCTTGTTGTTGTTGTTGTTGGAGTTTGAGATTTCTGCCATTTTGAGAGTTTGTCAGCCAACGTAGGCTCCGATACTACTTGATAGGATCGTGGTGCTGACCGAGTTGGTTTGAGGTGTTAGTCTTAGACCAACTCTGCTTGGAGACAAGTATTTGCCAAGAAAGTAACGTGAATGCTTTTGTATAAACTTAACAAGACATGATTTTACTTATATTGAAATTCAAGGTGAATTACAACCTAGCTTCCTATCTTAGGATTCGACAGAGGTATTCTATCTCATCCAACACTCGCTCTACTCTAGAAGTAGATCAATACAAAATAAGGAGTAAAGGGAGTGTTTTATGTGCTCTATAGGTAATAAATACCTAAGCTGAAGTGACTAGGTCACACTAAGATCTCTCGTAAATACTGTGTCCCTCAAACAATCTTTTTCTCTCTTTTAGGGCATAAACTCAGATGTATACTACTCTCTTTACAAATGTGTCCTTATATGCAGTCAGGAGAAAGGCTAAAATATTGGATACTGATCGTGAAGTGAGGCTTAATTTTAGATGCGCAAGTATCAGAGTGGTCTTGCTTCTCCACGATCTCCATAGAGTGTGTCTTGCACGTCTCCTCAATTATCAGAGTTGAATGGTTCTGAACTTGTGCGTGTGCGTCAAGTATCGATCCGTGTTGACAGTAGAAGTCTTTGTGCGACGCTACTCGGATTGGAAAATCTTGAGGTCTAGTAGCTCTACAGTGCGGCTTTCATTAAGGAGGCAATCATCTACAAAACCAAGTCTTCAACAGACCAGATGAGGGAAACCCTAATACAATTTGACTCGGGTTGGACCATCCCTAATCCAGTTTGATCATGTTGACCGATTTCAAACCCTAATTGAATTTTGACTATGTTGATTGATTTCAAGCCCACATAATCTCTGACCCTGGTTGACCAGATTCAAACCCAATTCTAGTTTGACCAATTTTGAGTACAACTTGTTTGAGTAATCCCAGCCCAATTCAGTTTGACTTATTTCAGCCCAATTCAATTTAGACTCGGACTTATTCAAACCTAATTTAATCTTGAGCAATTCAGCCCAATTTACTTTGACCAGACTAATCAAAGCCCAAATTAAATTTGACTAACCGTAATCCAGCTTTTGACTTTGTTGACGAGTTCTTAAATCCCCAAATTAATTTTGACCTAACCTTAATTAATTTCCTGATTTACACTTTAACCCTTGAATTTTTAGTATTACCATATCTCCCATAATGTTAAGGAATTTATTAATTCGCCCATAATTTTTTAGAAATACTTATTCGGCCCTAATTCTTCTAGAAATACTCATTCACCCTTAACTCTTTTGAATCCACATTCTCGCCCCAGATTTTCGAATTTTACACTTCCACCCAAAACTTTTCTCCGATTTACACTCTAGCCCCAATTTTTCTCAAATTACAATCCCTACCCAAATTTCCTTAGAATTACAGTTTTTCCCCTAAACCCTTAATTAATTTCTAGAAACCCTAATTCTGTCAATTTTCCCTAAAATCAAATGAAACCCTAATTCTCAATTTCATTCTCAATTTTTGAAACCCTAAATTTTCCCTAACCCAAGTTCCACAATTTTTTCTAAATCCACCGAAACCATAATTTCATCATTTTTTTCTAAATTTCGAATCCTTAATGTACTTTCTAATATTTACGGTTTTAACCCAAAAAAATTCCTTTGAAATTTTAAACCCTAATTTGAATTTAGGGATTCTAATTCACGCATATCAACACCACAAGTTCAGATCTTAAAGTCCAATTACAGAGAGTTCATAAGCTACCATTTAACACAATTTTTGGAATCCTAATTTACAGAACAATGTTCATAGTTACACAAGGATTTAGCAAAGATTTTACAGAGTTTTAACCAGAAAATCGTGTCTGAAAATACAAGAAAGAACAAAGAAAATTTTCCTAGTTTCGGTTCTGGGTTCAAGCTAGAATCGAAAAGAAATTCATGGTATAATTTTCTACTTCTTTACCTCCACCGGTGTTGACCAAACAAAGCTTTAGGTCTCTAGTTTCTCATCTCTAGGCTTCGCCTTACCATATCTGGGGTTTTCTCCTCGTTTAGGTTATACAGAAACAAGAGAGGGAAGTAAGTGAAGGTGACACAAATTTTTGACCGCGATTTAAGAAAAACATAGAGCACTTACCTTCTCTTTGTTCTTTGTTGTTCAAACTCTAACCGGAATCCACAGAATGACCAAAATCGAGCAAGGGAAAAAAAAGAAGAAGAACAAACCAAGAGAGAGGGAGGAGGCGACGCCGAAAGGAGAGAAGAGAAGAAGATTGGCGACAGTTCGGGTTGGGACTAGAGGAAGAAATATAGATGTAGATTTTTACTTAATCTGTTAGGGAAGTAGAAGACTTAGGGAAGAAGAAGAAGAAGAGAAGCTTGTTGAAGAAGATGAAGAATAATCGTATGGGAGAAGATGATAGAGTGAGGTAACGGTTCCAGAAAAGAAAGAAGAAGAATTAGGTTTGGGTATAGGAGAAATTAAGAGAGGAATTAGTAAGATAGAGATTGAGAATTACCGTGAGTGAGTAAGGGAGGGAGCGGTTCTGCCGGTCTCTAATGGGCTGGTTGGCTCTCCTTTTTTTATGGGCAGGCTATGGGTTTAAAGAAGAATAAAATGGTGCAACTAACTTATTTGCCGGTTTTCTAATCTATTAATTAATTTTGTAAATGCTCGGCTTGTTATTTAGTCCCGAGTTGTTATATATTAATTTATAGCATCACTTTATGTATTATAGATTGTACAAATTCTATTAATTCCCCTGACTTATTATTTCATGCCGCGCACTTTAGGTTATACAAACTAATATTTATTAGATCCTCTTTATTTAACTTATTGGTGAATTATATTATTCACTTAATTAGAAATATTATACATTGTATTTTATTATGTAATTTCATCTCTAATTATATTCTTTTATTTCATTATTTTATGTGAGGTTTATTAATCTCTTAAAATCTTACGTTTGATTATAAAAATAATCCCTTAAGTTTATATATTTAACAATTCATCTCAATAATGTTTTCACCAAAATTAATTTTTTAACCTTAATTAATTTTTTAATTAAGCTTTATTATTTAATAAATCTGAAGGGATATTTTAGTTTACCCCCCTCAAAAGAATTCGTCTCGAAGTCGATTGTTCTCTAATCAAGTCTATCTAGGGAATCAAGTTCCCATGTGTACCTCTCAGTCATACGATCATGTGCATCATGCTATCAATGCGATGAGCACTCGCATATCATATTTAATCTAACACGTATAATCAATAACCATATCACTTCCAACCAACTAATGTACAATCACGTACTACTAATCACATGCACCAAAAAGGTGCTACCATCCGCACAACAATACATATAACCATACCATGTACATAACTTTACATTCACACAAACTACCAACCAAAATACATACAATCTCACAAACCCGAAACACAAAAACACCCCAATCCCACTATAAAGCCAAGTGACCCTACACCCCTTAAAAAGGGGTTACGCCCATATACCCCACACAAAGAGATGCTCAACCAAAGAACATCAGATACTTAGTCCTCACGGAGTACTCTCAATGTTTTTAGGATCACAATCCTAGTGTAGGATCGTAAGTGACCCCTAGCATTGGATCGTGGGATCGAATTGTAGGATTGCTCGATCCTACAAAAAGTGAGTTAATATTGTTCAAAATATACATATGTTATAACAACTTCTATTTAAAGCATAAACTTTAATTTGAATAAGAATATATAGCATTATTGAATCAAAAACAAAAATTAAGACCACAACTATGATAGTACACTTGCAAAATTGAAATATAGATAAGCAAACCGTATGAATTCTCATAATAATGTCCATAAAAATTACAGAATTTAAAAAGATAGGTTAAACATAAATCCGGACTTCATAGTTTTTATGTTCGTCTTTATTTCTTTCATCACCCTCCCAACAAACATTATGATCTACAAGTTCTTTATTTATAAAATCATGAGTTTTTATATCCATGCTCAATCAAAGGAGTAAGCAATGGAACACAAGTCAAAATGAGTTCAAACAGCTTATTGTTTCAATTATAAACCAAGAAGAAAAAATGATAAGCGTAATCAATAATATTTTTAAAATTTGCATTGGTTCTTTTGAGCTTCTTTTTTCATTTTCTACTATAGAGCTTTATAACTTTGAATTTTTCGATCATTACAATTTTATATAACACTTTAAATTTTATACATTTTTCGAACACATATGTACATATTGTAATCTTTGGTGATGGAGAGTAACAAGAAGTGATATTTCAATCTTAATCCTTATGCGCTCAATGACCTTAAATAAATCTTCATATAAAAGTTGTTTTAATAACATCCAATTGCAATGTTCAAAATCATAATATTTTTAAGGGTTATGGTGATAAGTGCGAAATATATCCATTTTTATGGCTTTAATTCTTCCTATTTTCATAACTATTCATGTCAATTTCTCACTTATCATATACTTTTCCTTAGATTTATGTTTTGATGAGAGCTGATGGATTTTATGTGTTAAATACAGGAAAATTACAATACACCGATTATACACGCCAATGACATCAACAACATGGAGAAATATATATAGCATACGTTCATCATCTACTCACGGTTGCAACATTAACATAATCATTCTTTAATGATTAGTACATGCAAAGGCTGTTGCACTTCACGATTCTTCACGTGCACTACTATAAGAGACTTGTCATGAGTAATTCATGATTGCGGCACACGATCACTCACGGCATGGTTAATTAGATTAATCATTGCTTATTCATTTTTTTGAATTTCATAAGTGAAGGCTTATTATAATGATAAAACGAAGTGTTTTATCTAATGAGAGACGGTGGTTTATAAACACAACATTAGGGCTCTCGTAAGGAGATGGACATCATTCACGCCCTGGACGCCGCCACACCAGAGAGGCTTCGGCCTCTCAATCTCTCCTTGTACACTCACGATTCCACCATTGTTACCACACCACACTTCTGACAGAGGATTAATGCAGAGACACGTGAAGACAGAAGGCAGAGCAGAGAATCTTCTTAATAGGGTTTCTTCTTTCCTTTTTGTCTAATATGTCAAAGTGTTCTTCTTTTGTTGTTTTTATTATTTTTAGAGTTATGTTTGAGTAGTTAGTTTAGCTCCCCGGGTTGGGGTAGCAAACCGAATCTTTATAGTTATTTTGTAATCTTTTTTCTCTGATTATAATTGCAGTAGTTTAATTCCTGTTCTTCATGTGCTTTAATTCTCTAGCTAATTATTAAAGCAATTCTTGTAGTTTTCTAATCAAAATGCGGCGCTGAGATTAGTTAACAAGACATAGGAAGTTAAACCGGATTAACGACTAGAAGCATGGTTTGCCTATAGGTTAATCTGTCTCCAATAGGAATTATTAATAATGCGATTGGTTAGAATTGGCTTGGGCATGGTTTGCGGCTTGTTATTTCTACCAGTTAGGATTCGTTGTACAAGGACCGGTCAACGGGTTAATTAAGATTCCTGAGTTTATTGCAGAATTAGGGAAGAATTTATTAATAATTAGAAAGTGAAGGTTTGCAGAACAATCCGGGATGCTTCTTTTTAGAGTTTCAATCTTTATTTATTTGTTTAGTTTAATTTACTGTTTTATTATTTTATGTTAGTTTGTTTAGTCTTTCTTTTTATTAAATTAAGTAAAACCTGAAAAAGTGGCATTTCCTGTTTTCTTAGTTTAGTTTTCTCGGTTAGTAAATAAATTGTCAATTAATTGAACGGGTCCCTGAGATCGACAACCCCACTCAATTCACTATTCCGCAAAACGATAGGTACACTGCCTAGGTAGAAGTATAGTAACATATATTTCTGCTAACAAGTTTTTTTTTTTTTTTTTTTTACTCTTTTTATTTTTGTTTTTCTTTATTTTGTCTATTCATAGTTACTTTATTTATATTTTTGTTTATTTTTATTTTTTTCTTTGTTATTATATTTTTATTTATTTGTTATCTGTTTTAGCGATTCTCTTTTATTTTGTTTTTATGTGTTATTCTATTTAGTTTTTGTGTTTCTTTTCTATTTTTAGTTCTATTTTACTTTTTATTTTTGTTTATGTTTTTGTAGGCAAAGATGGTTGATAACATGAATGAGTTGAGGAGAGTGTTGACACAGTTGGAAACGACGATTACAATAATGAACATTGAGCAGAATTTGAACAGGTATAATCAGCCGGGTACTCAAAGTTACAACCAGTTCAGGCGACAAGATTATTACCAGCCACAACAATCGTCTTTTCGACAGCCTTATTGGTGGGGAGGTGAGCAGACTATAATGCAGATGGAGGTCGAGCAATGCTACGCATATCAGGAGCCTCCTAAGGAGGATACGAGCAGGATAGAGAAGATGCTAGAGCAGCTTCTAGAGCAAAAGAAAATCACTAATGCTAGGTTGGACAGTTTAGATGCCAAATTTGCTGAGCAAGAAGCTATAACCAGAGTTGGGAAAGGCAACTTAATCAGATCTCGCAGCAGTTAGCACAACAACAAATGGAATTCTCCCATAGCCAAAGTTATTCGGACCTAGTATACCAATCTCAAGTAGAGACTTTGATGGGTGAAGACCATTCCAAGCCTATAATTTCTGAAGCTGAAGAGGAGTCTGATGAAGAGGTTGAGCGACATGCTGAAGAGTTCTATTGCTCTCCCCCCCTTCAACCTCAACTCAAATAGAGCAACCAGTATTTGAAGATATTCTGCCCGCACCTATCTGTGAACCAGTGATGGTACTTGATGTAGTTGATCCCAGAGACATTGAAGAAGTTGAAGCTTCCTCAACAATTGTCTGCCAACAAGAATCTTCCATTGAGCCTTTAACACTTGAGGAAGATGTCTGCATCCTCAAATTTAAGAAGGAAGAGCCGTTACCACCAAGTCATCAGCAACTCCCCACCTTGCCTCATGAAGCCTCAACAACAAGAGGAGGACATTTATGTCCTCGAATTTGAGGAAGAAATTTCATCATCACTGATCTCCATTTAGAAATACGTTACCGGCAGTATCTCCTCAAACATCAGGTTTTGTGGAGTATTTACTTTCCTTCTTTATTTGCCGAAGTAACGCTTTGTTTTGATCCAGGTAGTTTACTTTTAATTACTGTCGATTTCGTTTTCTTGGCAAAACTGTTGTCTACTTTTATTTTTGATCCAGGATAACAAAGCGGGAGTCTAGCCAAAGACTATAAAGACGGGCAGCTTACTGGGAGGCAACCCAGTTAAATTTATATGTTGTTTTTTTATTTTCTTAGGTTTATTTTGTTTTTCTTTTCTTTAAAAGTGGAAATGGTGCATGTGCTTTAATGCAATGCTTTAAGCGTTTTTGTGTTAGTTGTGAGTGTGTGCAGGTGAAATTTTTATTATGGTGTTTGATGTTCTCCAAGGTTGGACACTTGCCTGGACGCAAGGGTGAGAAATGATGCTACCCCCCTTGTTCGAGCTAAAGTGTGAGGAAGGGAACCTTCCTCAATCTACAATATCAGGGGAGTTTTAGTTCCTTTATTGTTAATGTTTGTGTTCAGCCTACAATGCTTTTGATGCTTATTTATTTTATCAGTCCTTATGGTCCTGAATGAAATTCTTCATGAGTCTGGCATATTTTGAAAGGTCTTTTCTTGATTTTTATTTTTGAACAATGAGGACATTGCTCCTCTTAAGTGTGAGGAAGTAGAGACCTTTCCCTGAAAATATGCAGTTGCGCTTAAATGCCACACTTGTGTTTGTTTGTCTTCTTGCTTTGAGATAATGGCTTCCCTGAGTGCTTATAAATATTGAATTCTTGGGTGAGAATGTTTGTGGAAGTTTGAAGTTGAGCCAGGTGACAACATTAAGAATTCTCTTGCTTAAAGCTGTTTGTCTAATCTAACTTGTTTTTATTCAAACTAATTCTGTTTTCACTGAAATTTGGTGGATTAGTTGATTGTGTAAACTGAATTAGTTTAGTTTGGGATTTTGGAAATGATGTGAAAGTTTGGAATGAAAGGATAAGGCAAGGTACTCCACTGATCAGAAATTTTCCTAACAAAAGCAGGCCTCGTTTATCCGGTTATTAAGTCCTAGGGGGTCTTAACACCTATCTACCTAAGGTCTCGGGATCTGGGATAGTTGGCCCAACACCGTTACAAGGATAGAGAGAAAGTCTGGGTTACGGAATAACTCTGCAATTCTCAATAATTTGTTTGTTTTGTATATATTTCTTCATATGGAACTTTTGAACAAAATTGAGAACACTATGTTTCTTTACATTTAATTAATTTATAATTCACAATGATATGAACAACATCAACTATAATAAAGTTGTGATCGATGGGATCGTAGGATCGTACTATAGATCTAGAGTGTAGGATTGTCGGATCATGCAATGGAATCGTGATCCTTTGATGATCCTATATGGCTCCGATCCTGCCTGCGATTCGGATCGTAACTATGAATTTGGATCATAAAATCGTAGAATCGTGGGATCGAATCACGATTATGTGAACATTCTTCTAACTCTCATATGGATTCCTTTACGCCATGGTTCAACCACAAACTATGACCATCTTGCCGATCGTGTTCTTGGCATGTCTCGTTTTAGAATCCAATATACGAAGTGAGGTCTCATTGTATCTCAGAGCTAGATCAAGCTCTAATCTCTCAGGCCCGAGTACATGTGATGGATAAGGTATGTATTTTTTGAGGTGAGAAACATGAAAGACCTTATGCACACTCCCTAACTCGGCCGGTGAATCCAATCTATAAGCCAATGGGCTCACACGCTCTGTGATGACGTATAGCCCAACATAATTAGGTCTCAATTTGCCTTTCTTCCCAAATCTGAAGACACCCTTCATAGGAGACACTCGGAAGATCAGTCACCCACCGCGAACTCTAAGTCTCTCGTCCTAACCGACATATGATTTCTGTCTATCCTGGGCAGCCTGCATATTCTGTCTAATCTTCTCCACATCTCGCTTCACCTGCTCAAGGTACTCCATTCCTAGAAGCAGATTCTCGCTGCCTTTATCCCAACACAACGGTATCATGTAGGGTCTACCATATAACACCAGAAATTTTGGCATCTTAATCGAACCTGATAACTATTAAATTATACGTGAATTAGATAAGATGCAGCCTTTCTATCCAACTTCCCTGAAAATTCAATGCACATACACGAAGCATGTCCTCTAATGCCTTAATGGTCATCTTTGTCTGACCATCTGTCTGAGGATGGAATGTTGTGCAAAGCTTGAACTGTATGCCCAAAGCTTCATGTACCTGTCTCCATATTTGGATAAGAACCGTGGATCCCTGTCAGACATAATGGTCTTAGTACCCCGTGATATCGAATAAATCTCCTCCTGAAACAGCTCTGCCAGCTTGGGTACCTTCCATGTATCTTTCATCGGAATGAATTTGGCTACTTTTATGAGTTTGTCCACAATCACCCACATTTGATTCAATTCTCCCTTAGTCGGTGGTAACCCAACTATAAATCCATCGTTAGATCTTCAAACTTCCCACATGGAATAGGCATTGGCAGTAGCAATCCCTCCGGGCCTCTTATGCTCAATTTAACCTTTTGACAGGTCAAACACTACTCAACATACTCAATTATGTCCTTTTTTATTCCAACCCACCAGAAATTTACCTTCAAATCTATGTACATCTTTGACAATCCTGGAGGGTAGATAAGGACGAACAATGTGCTTCCCGTAGAATTCTATTCTTTAACTCTAAACCACCCTGGGGAACACACAATCTACCACATACTCGGATCAATCCATCATTGCTAAGCTCAAAAGGATATTTATATCCGTCGGCAATCCCATCAGTTAGCTATCCCATCTGTCAGCTTCTATCTGACCGATTGTAAATACTGGTCCCCCTTTTATGCACTCAGAATCTCATCAAGTAAGCCAGTGCTCGTAGCCAGGGGCGAACCCACATGAGGTCCCATGGGGGTCTGGACCCTATAGCTACTTTATGAAATAAAAATTTAAATGTCCAAACATATTATAAGTACAATGAAATGATATAAATATCAAGTTGTGAAAGTAGTTTAGTGGTTAAAGTCTCTTATTACTAAAGGTCAAGAGTTCAACTCTTGTTAGTTATCACTTTGTTTAATTTTTTTTATAGAAACAGATACACCTAGTTTGAACTCTGAATCAGCCTAGCCATCAGATTAGTAATCTATGTTTTTATTCTCTATGATAGTGGACCCCATAAGGTTAAAATTATGGGTCCGCCCCTGCTCGTAGCCATAGCATATAAAGTATGTACCCTACAAATCAAAGCATCAACTAAAACATTTGCTCTTCTTTCCTTACATCTCTCATCGATATCATAATCCTTCAGAAATTCCACCCCTCATCTCTGCCTCATATTGAGCTCCTTCTCAGTAAAACATGTTGTAAACTCTTGTGATATGAATAGATTGTGATTTTTACACCATACAGATAGTGGCGCCAAATCTTCAATGCGAACAGCACCGCGCCCAATCCCAAATCATGAGTAGGGATGGCAATAGGTCGGGTTTGGGTCGGGAGATGCTCCACCCGACCTGTCCCCGTTTTCACCCGCACCACCCAACCCGACCCGTCACCCGCAACTTCATCACCCGTCACCCGTTTCACCCATCACCTGCGGGTGAAACGGGTGAACCCGTCACCCGTTTATATTTTTTTCAGCAATTTTTTTTTAATTTTTGACATTATATAACCAACTTAATTTAAGAAAAAATCATTCATATTTGTTCAATAATACATACCACATCATCTAATATCAATAACATAGTCAAAAGATGGATTATTAACCAAAATACTTCTAAATTATCTCAACAAATATGAGATAAGTATATTTTTTTTATTTAATATAAATACATACGGGTGGCAGGTCGGGTGAACGGGTTGGGTGACCGGCTGAAAAATTTTCACCCGACCCGTCATCCGCACCCTTTTCACCCGTCACCCGTTTTTCACCCATTTATTTTGGGGTTTTCACCCGTTTTTACGGATCATGTGGTCGGGTGAAACGGGTACCCATCACCCATTGCCTTCCCTTATCATGAGTGGGATAATTCTCCTCGTGTGTCTTTAGCTGACAGGCGGCATACACAATAACCTTCTCATGCTGCATAAGAGCTCATCCAATGCCTATCCCTAAAGCATCACAGTACACGTAAATCCATCAGTTCCCTCAGGTATAGTCAATACAGGGGTAGATGTCAGTAGATCCTTCAGGGTCTGAAAAGATTTCTCACAATCCTCTTTCCATACAAATCGAACTTCTTCTTCATCAGGATTGTCATAGGCTTAGCCACTCTGGATAAGTCCTTAACTAACCTTCGATAATATCCTGCCAAACCTAAGAAACTACGATTGTCCGTCACTGTAAAAGGTTTTGGCCAAGTCTTCATGGTATTAATCTTCCCAGGACTCACTGAAATTATGTTGGCCGGTGTAATATGTCCTAAGAACGCTACTTGATCCAGTAAAAAATAGACTACAAGAGCTTGGCATACAATTGATTCTCCCTCATAATCTCTGAGACTCGTCTAAAATGGGTTTCATGCTCTTGTTTGGACTTGAAATATATCAATACATCGTTGATGTAGACTACGACAGAGGTATCTAACTACTCCTAGTATACATAGTTCATCAGATCCATGAACTTTGTTGGTGCATTAAACAACCCAAACGGCATTACAGTGAATTCATAATGGTTGTATCGTGTCCAAAATACACTTTTATCCATACACCTCTACAATGCGTATCTTGTGATACCCTAATCTCAGGTCGATCTTTGAGAACACTGAAGATCCCTTCAACTAGTCGAATAAATCCTCAATCCGTAGAAAAGGGTACTTATTCTTTATGGTTATTGCATTCAACTCCCGGTAGTAGATACACTTTGGAGTCATTCATCCTTCTTCTTAACAAATAACGTTGGGACCCCTTGGTGAGACACTAGGCCGAATCACCCCTTATCAAGAAGATCCTTTAGATGTGTCTTCAACTTTGCTAGCTCTCCTAGAGCCATACGGTAGGCGCTTTCGCAATAGGCCCGGTAACTGGTAGTAGGTCGAAGGTGATTCCATTTATCGCACAGGCGGCATGTCTAGCAACTCGTCTGGGAACAATCAGTAAAACTCTGACACTACTAGTATATCAATATCCATCTTATCTTCATGCCGAGTATCCTGGACATAGTATAGATATGTTGTCTCACCCTTCCTTATCTTCTTAAGTACCGTTAGGGTAGATACAATCTTGATTGTAGGCTCTCTAGGAACACTGAGATAGGAGACAGTCTTCCCACTTGGGCCTCTGAGCAATAGTCTGTACTCCGCACAATGCATTTGGCCCTTATATTTCTCCAGCCAGTCCATGCCAACAATGATGTTGAATCCCAACTCAGTGAACTCGATCAGATCTAACGGAAAGTTCTCATCTTTATACTGATCTAAAGTCCCTTATACTGGTTATGCATCGTATCATCGTATCTCTCGTTGATAGATGGGAGTGTAACTTGGAAATCAGGAGATGAATATGAGGTTAGTTGCAGCTTCTTTGCAAGGGATATTAAATGAAGGATTTGATGCCCATGAGCTCCAAAGTTTGAAGAGCACCAACACACTAATGCTCACAAGAAGGTGATTGTGATTAACATTGCCCTTAACAACGCTTACACTTTATTCACGATGTTTAGGTACCTCCATCCCTTGTTATTCAAGTCATGGAGTATGGGATTCATATAACACATGAGTTTAAAAATGGATAATTAAACTCAAAACACCATTTTATTACTTCACGTGACTGATACAACATTCCGAGGTACATAATTATTTCTTTTCTAGTCTACTCTCACTAAAGGTCAGGTTCAGACTTCCGAGATTTGTATGGGTGGTGTTTACTAGTGATGGCGGAGTTGTATTCACTTGATCCTTTTAGTACTCCCATGGTACAATAGCCTTAATTTCCCCCAAAAATTAACACGTCCCTAGACTTCAAAATAAGATTATGAGCTAAACCCATCCTATTTTGATCTCCATAGAGGAACTCAGAATCAACTCCTATAGAGAGGACACTACAGGAATCCCCTTAACAATAGACTCAAATGTTTCATCTCTATCTTGGTGTAGTCTTAAACGTCCTTCTATCTTGTAGAAGTTCACTACACATATATTTGTAGTTATTCCCGGAATAGGATACGGTTCATAATGTTGTGCTATTCTAATCTCTATATTAACTAGGGTTTGAAATTTTTTGGGTATACTAGGAACTCTCACTCTATCACTCATCCTAACCTACTGGTATGTTCGAGTTTGTAGGTCCCAATCTTTTCCTAGCCAGATCATTTGTAATTTCAATTTTGATCCTTTAGTGTATCTGGTGTATAAAATCCTCCTATTCCTTTTCCCAAGGTTTTATACCTTTCTATAATAGTAATATGCTCATCGTTCGTAAGAAGTTGCTTAAGTAGGTTCATGCCAGGTTTAAGCACTCAGACCTTCTCTCCACGAAACTCCCGTTCATCACCAACAGGCTTAGGTAATCTTGGTCTTGAGGGTATAGGAAAGCATATATAAAAAGGTATAAAGATATGAAAGTACTAGAATAAGTCCTTTCATTACATTCTTTCTAACATACACTCTTCAACAAATTAGATAATAGGCATACAATCATGTAAAAATAATAAGTAAAGATGGTGAGATACCTGCTCCAGGTTGAGCACCAGCCTCAGCCATCTGATGTTTCACTATACTTTTTTTATATAGTTTGCTGGAAATTCCAGTTACAACTGGTGATACTTTGGCAATCTGCCATTGTCACCTAGAAAGACATACAATATGAAAACTTTGAAAAGAAACATACAAAATGGAATTCAGGACTGTAACAACACAATATAATTTCTTGAGGACATGATGGCATGGTAGGGCATCGATAATTGGTGTCGACACCATTCGAAAGTTACCGTTTTGCTAAGTTGGCTACTTTATCCCAGCATGGTGTTATGCCTTTGAAGACAACTTTGTTTCATTGGTACAGAGATGGATGTTGATGGTGTGGAGGAAGGTGGACGCCCATAATGAGCTACCTCGCTTGTTCCAGATTATTCCTTACCAAGCATGAAACCTTGTTGCCATTGACTGATCTCCTTTGGCCCCGTACGGTTCCTAGCATCAGCAAAGGTTTGACTAGGTGAACTCCCCGCGGCGCTACCACCACATTAGTCGGGGTACTCTGTAGAGCTCTAGATGGTCAATAAGCTCTACTGTCAGGGTTAGCAAAGCATTCAAACACCCTGTTGTCGGGCTTCCGGCAGAAGTGACATTTCACCAACTCCCCCTTGCAGTCAACTCTTGGATGGTTATGATGGCAAAGCCTGCACATGTACCTTCGTTGGTACTGACTGGTGCCCTTATGAGGTAAAGCTTGTAACGTTCGGGCATTCACAGCTGACGTGCTAAGTTGTGGGACCTTCTTTTTCCCTGTACGGATCTACTACCCCTGTTGCCCCTTTCTTGAATTGAAGAATTTCATCTTCTTCTTGCTACTCTCTCAATGAGAGAACCCCTCATCTAGTCTATCCTTTTCCGCCCCCTTACGTCCATTCCTTAGGGTATGATCATGAATGTGGAGCATCAATTCCGTCTTAGATGCCGCGTTATAGCACTCCTGGACTGTACAATAGTCCTTTGCTCCCATGGCTACCTGTATGAGAAAGGACATACCTCCCAGAAATTTCTCCACCTTCACTGTCTCAGAATAATCCACTCTAGGGAGAAATCCTTGTAACTCTACAAACTTCACATAATACTAGTCGATAGACATGTTGCCCTGGATCAGTGGCTCAAACTCTTTGTGTTTCTTTCTTTTGAGATGCTGGGGTAGTACTTTCTTCAAAGCAAATCAACATAAGTTGTCCATGTGAAAGCAGCAGTCCCCAAATGTAGATCTTTCACCAGTCTCCACCATGCACTAGCTACATCCTTATGAAAGTATGTTGCAATTAAAATCTTTCGGTCATCTGGAACCTATAGCACTTTGAACGCCTTCTTAATCTCCACTATGTATCACTCTAGTGCTACTGGGTCCGGCTCTTCAGAGTAGGTCGGCACCCACATTTAGTTATCTTCTTGACCCAATTCAGTTCAATTACAGGTACAGGTGGTGGTATACGGGGGATGTCTGCTCCGCCAAGGTGAACTCCTAGATGTGTAAGTACTGCGTGAAACAAAGTATCCATTCTTGTTCAATCAAACCCTTCATGCTATCCTATGTTACCTAGTTATGATCATAAACTCAATGAAAGAGAGAGAGAGAGAGAGAGATAGAGAGAGAGAGAGAGCTTTTTGCAGGAGTCAAGCTTAGTCTGATTGCTAAATATAGCGTGTCTTATTTCATGGGGGTACTCCCCTATTTATAGCATTTTTACATCTGATCCCAAGTTACCAGCCTGTCTTTTTACATACATAAATATAGTTTTACCCTTATCTACCGGTTTTAAGATGGCCGGACGTCCTTACCCTTTTGTTGCGGCCTTGTCTGGCCACAGGCAACCGGCCACATTATATTCTACCTAGCCTGGTTCGTCCGCTCTTAGGTGACCGGACAAACGATTGCTTTATACCTATTTTAGCTCTGTTTCTGTGCGGCCAGAGCCTTTTTGGGCTGGTACAATTTCTTCCCTTCTCATCAGTCCCACAAGTTTTATCTTTTTGAATTTTTGATGAAGAAAGTAGAACTTCTTGTGCCTTTTTTGTAGAAAAATTTTGCGGTTGCGGTCACTCGCGTCCCTACTTGCTTTTTCCTTTTGCCTTTCCTATCTCATCTCAGTCCCACAAGTTCTTTTTCTTCAAAGTGAAGAGAAAGGACTTTAACGGCCCTTGTGGAACTCGTGGCTCGTGTCTGGCCCGTGCCATCCTTTCGAACCTTCTCGCCTGTTTTCGATGTGGAATACACAGGGTTCCCCTTTTCGGTTGTTGTCAGAGTTGCTTTTTAGGAAGCGTGTAGCCTCCCCTTATTTCTACAAAAAGCAGTTTTTTGTTTGTACACATATATATATTTTATTTAATTTTTGAGCGGGAATAACCTTTCCTTTAAAGTCCCAACTTTTGGGTTTCTTTCTCTTCCTCCTCCGCCCTTACGCTCTCGCTGCCTTCTCTTTCATCTTCCTGCTCTGTGCTCTCTGTTCTTGCCATTGTCGCCACTGCTAAACATTCGAACTTCTTGCGATGTCTTCTTCCGCTGCAAAGAAGTGCAAGGCTCCCGCGAGCTTTTCGCAGTCTGTCGAAGTAATCCAAGGTACCCGTTCTTCTAGCGGCTTTCGTCCTACTTACCTTCAGTCTTTGAAACCTTTCTTGGCTGGTCGGGAGCCTTCTCCTTCTTCTCTAGACTTTTCTTGCTTTCTCACTGTCTTAGAAACGTCAAAGTCCCACTAAGCACTCAAATTTACCTTTCATCTTATAACTCCCACCCCTATGACGATTTCGGTCTGGGGTATGTGGTCTACGCCGACTTCTTTTCCCGTGGCTTGACCGTTCCCCCACATCCTTTTGTTCTGGGGTTTCTGCTTCGTCGTTGCTGTTCGCTTGCTCATATACACTCAAAGGCCGTTTTGTATCTCCACGCTTTCTTCGTTCTATGTGAAGAAAACAAAATTCGACCATAGGCCACCAAATTTGCCCAATTCTTCACAGTTAGGGTTGATCCTGATAGCCTAACTATTATAGCGAAGGCCGGATTCTCACTTTTTTACTACAAGAAGGTGTATGGGTGGAATTCGCGGTGGTTCGTCATCGTTCCCTCGACCGACCGATATCTAGGTGTTCCATACTGCCCTGAAGTTGTAAAAGGTCAGCTTGGCTGTCGCTCTACTCCCCCTACTGAATTGCCCATCTCAAAGGTTCGGAAGGCGCAGAGTCGCCAACCACTGACGGTTTAAGGATTCTTCACCAAAGCGCGTTTAATCGTGCTAAAAACCTACTAGAGTAAGTGTCAGTAACAAAATATTTTTGTTTTCTCTGTTGCTTTTCTTACTGTTTTTGCGCATTGCGAGTAGATTTCTTCCGGAAGGGGGACAAAATTGGTCCCTTCAACATAGGTGTGCGGCTGAGCAGCTTTTGGGAGACACATCCTCCTCCAAAAAACGTTCCAGACAAGCAGAGGTTGACGAGGCCAGGAAACAGAAGAAGAAAAAGAGTGCCGAATCTCCAGACCGAGTGAACGCTGGATTGTCAAGTACTTGGCACGTGAGTCCAGAGTCTGGGTGTCGTGTCTTTCTTCCTCTCACCCCTGGTTCGGGTTTGGACCTTAGTTCTTGTCCAGAGCGGGAGTCTGGTCGCACGACCCCAATATGCGAATTGTTTCCTGACCTGTCGGGCTACTTTTCCTCAGATCCTGCTCAGAACATCATTTTAGAGGATGCGGGCCTTCGCACTGATCCTCCGGCTAAGCCAGGTTTTAATCAACAGATGTCTTTATCAAATTCCTTGCCCTTCTTTTTGTTTTTTAATAATACCTCCCTGTACCAGGCTCTGTAGATGCCCCAATTGACATTCCTCATACTGAAGCCGTGTCTGGCTTTTCTCCTGTTGCTGTCTCAGGCCCTGCTTCCGGCATACAGAAGGTTCAAAAGAACACCGTGTCAAAGCTGAAAGTTCCTTTGCCGGAGACGTCGGGGGAGCAGACTTCTGGGGAACTTGGGTCCTCATTCGACATTGCTGGTGCTAAGGAAGCGGTGCGGCAGAGGGTGATGGAATACCGGCCGGTACTAGAGAATCCTGAACTCCGTAGCAAACAACGGGAGGATATCACTGCTTCTCCCCCTTTGCCCCCTCCTCTCGCTCAAGAATCCTTTACCGGCCCTTCTCAGAAGGAAAGATGGTTTTACCATCGTGGCCAACCTTTGCCCCTAATCTATTGTGATTCTGCAAAATACTCTGCTGCCTGGAAGGAAGCCATAATGAAATCCGGTCATCCGGATGGAATCTTTGCTCCTTCGACCATTACTACCGCAATTAAGGAGAAGTTACGAATAGGAGAAGGGGGGTAGATGCCATCGTGCGGCATTCTCTTCCGATTAACGAAGTGTTTGACTTTATGTGGCAAGGCATCTTTCAGGTCGATACACCTCTCCTGTTTTGAATAATTTTATTTACAGTCTTTATCTTTGCTACTTTTTAGAGAAAATACTAACCTTTGGTGAATTGTTTTGTCGTTGTTGTGCTCCTTCTTTTTTTTAGGTGATGTCTATGGCTCAAAGCGCTGAGGTGCATACGGGCAACCTTCAGTCCCAACTTCGTTATGAAGAGAGTCGTGCTAACAATGCTCAAGAGGAGCTGAGGCAAACCCGTTCCACCCATGACGCCTATATTGACCACGTTCACTACGAGATTGATCTCAAAGTGAAGGAAAAGACCGAGGTGTTGAACAAGGAACTACGGCTGTCTCGACAAGAAAGTGTTTGTCAATGTGACGAGTATGAACTGCAACTGAAGAGTCTACGAGAGGATAATTTTTCTCTCAAGAGTCGGAATCTCCAGGCTGACGCCGCTTTGAAAGAGGCACGAAATCGACTTGCTACTGAAAAAGATGAGCGGGCACGGGCTTTCTCTGATTTAGAAGTTTTGCTAAAGCAGGTGCAGGCCGCCCATCAGAAAGAGGTGACTTCCCTTCTAACCGATAAGACTTTCCTTTTTGACGAGCGGAATGCCTTTAAGAAGGAGGTCGAGATGCTTGAGCTAGAGAAGCAGGCCCTTTATCGTGAGAACAAGGCCCTAGTACAGGACAAAGGCAAGCTCATTCAAGAGCTTAACTGCTTATCAGAAGAGAAGGCCGCACTGGAAGAGCAGACGAGAGCTTCTTTTGAACAAGAGAGGCGGTCTTTACTTCAGGATTACTCCACACTAGAAGAGGAGAAAAAAGCTCTTGCTGAAGAAAAAACTGCCTTGGCCAACGAGAAAGCCGGGTTGGAGGAGTGGGGAAAAAATTTGGAGAGTGCCACGACTTGTCTTCAAATTGAGAACACTGAGTTGTCAAATAATAAGGGTTAGCCTTTGGTTTTGAATTTTTGTCATTTTCTTCTCCTGTCTTTATTCCTTACTTGTCTGGATTTCTGGCCAGGTCCAAGCTCCGACAATCTTTTGAAGCACATCCGAAAATTAAGCAACCGAGTGAACAGTGTCAACGAGGAGCTTTCTTCAGCAGACACTCACCGTGACCGGTATCGGGCCCAAGTCTTGACTCTTGAGACCCAAGTGCCTAAGCTCACATCATTCTCGCGACAAACCAAAGAGGAGCTACAAAAGGGGGAGGCTCACATCATTCTCATCTGAAGGAATCTTTCGCCTCCCAATGCCGCAGGATTACCAATATCTGCCGCCAGACCATCTCAGAGTTCTTCCTGGAGAAAGGGGAGGTTCTAGATGATGATCTGTACAATGGTTTAGAGTTCAATACTGTTGCTCAGAAGTCCAATTTTTTTGAAGAACTCAAGAGATTTGGTCGTCTCCCAGGTGGGACATGCTTCGATCCTGGTCAAGCGTCCTTTCTACCGGCCAGAAGTGATGTCCAGCCATCTGTTAGGGGAATGCAGCATTCTACAGGGATATCAAAATCCACAGAGAGTGTTGCTAATAGTGCTGACAAGTTAGCTATAGAAAAATAGAATTCTTGTGTAGATTTTTTTATTTGGTATGTATTTAGGGAACTCCAAACTTTTGTAATAGTTGCACTTCCGTAAATGAATTTTCCTTATTTGGGAAGAATTTAAGCTTATCCACCTATTTCCTTTATTGCTCCGCTGCCGGAGCGACCGGTCTTTTATTGTGCCTTTGTCTTTATTCTCCCTTCTTATTTCTTTTGATACCCTGCTTTTTCTGAATGGAGCCTTTGGGTGTAACATTTTGTTATTGTTTTCTTACGTTAGTTTTGTTAGACAGATGTTATTCTCAAGGTATAAAAGCCTGCGGCTTGCTGATCGAACCTTATTTTCAAGGCATTATAGCCTGCGGCTTTGTTGGCCGGATCTTACTTTCAAGGCATGATAGGCTGCGGCTCATTGGCCGGATCTTTCTTTCAAGGCATAATAGTCTGCGGATCGTTGGCCGGGTCTTACTTTCAAGGCATGATAGCCTGCGGCTCGTTGGCCGGATCTTACTTTCAAGGCAAGATAGCCTACGGCTTGTTGGTCGGGTCTTACTTTCAAGGCATGATAGCCTGCAACTCGTTGGCCGGGTCTTACTTTCAAGGCATGATAGCCTGCGGCTCGTTGGCTGGGTCTTACTTTCAAGGCATGATAGCCTGCGGCTCATTGGCCGGATCTTACTTTCAAGGCATGATAGCCTGCGGCTCGTTGGCCGGATCTTTCTTTCAAGGCATGATAGCCTGCGGCTCGTTGGCCGGATCTTACTTTCAAGGCATGATAGCCTACGGCTCGTTGGCTGGATCTTACTTTCAAGGCATGATAGCCTGCGGCTCGTTGGCCGGATCTTTCTTTTAAGGCATGATAGCCTGGGCCTTTTTGGTCGGGTCTTACTTTCAAGGCATGATAGCCTGCGGCTCGTTGGCCGGTCTTACTTTCAAGGCATGATAGCCTGCGGTTCGTTGTCCTGGTCTTACTTCTTTTATTTTTTCAAAAAATAATACCTCATTATTGAAGAATCGTAGGTATTACACATAGAATTTTTTTAAACATTCCCCATGCCAAGAATGTGGCAACTCGCATCCTTCACTATTTTTTAAACGGTATGAAGGTCGTCCAGTTCTTTGGTGTATGATGTATGGTCCCTCCCATTGGGGCGCTAGTTTCTTGGGTTGCTTGACTTCACGAAGAACCATCTCCCCTAGAGCAAAACTTCGCTCTCTTATCCTTCGGTTGAAATACCTTCTACTTTAGATTTATCTCTTGCTATTCTTACTTCGGTGGCCATTCTACTTTCATCGAGGAGATCTAGATGGTCCTGTGTCCCTTGGTTGTTGATCTCTTCATCATATGACTCCCACCGGATTGGTGGCACCACAATTTCTGCTGGAATGATGGCTTCCAATCCATATGTTAATCTGTAAGGCGTTTCTCCTATTGGTCCTCTTTCTGTTGTCCTGTGTGACCTGAGGACTTGGGGCAGCAACTCCGCCCATTTTCCTTTTTTCTCACCGAGCTTTTTCTTTATTGCTTTAACTATCTGACCATTTACGTTTTCAACCTACCCATTTGCCTGGGGGTGAGCCACCGATGCAAATCTTAAGTCAATTTTCCATTCTTCACAAAATGTTCGAAAGCTATTGCAATTGAATTGTGCTCCGTTATCTGTTATTATTGCCCTTGGAATTCCAAATCTGCACACCACATATTTCCAAGTGAACTCTTGCGATTTTCTGGCCGTGATAGACACGGTGGGCATTGCCTCGACCCATTTTGTGAAATAGTCGATGGCGACATACATAAACTTAAACCTCCCAGGTGATGCTTCCGGGAATGGTCCCACAATATCTAATCCCCACATGGCAAAGGGAATCGGACAGAGGATAGACTTCTGTTCCGCTGGGGATTATGTATTTTGTTTCCGTGTTCTTGACACTTGACACACTTTTGTATATATTCTTTGTAATGTTCCTTCATTTTTGGCCAAAAGTACCACAGCCTCAAGATTTTGTGTATTGTAGTTCTCTCTCCTTGGTGGTTTCCACAGGGTCCATCATGTATTTCTTTCAAGAGTTCAGCTCCTTCGGTCATGGTAACACATTTCAGAGTTGGTCTTGCGAAAGATCGTTTATATAGCTGATCATCTTCAATGAAAAAGGATGCGGCCCTTCTTTTATCACTCTGGCCTCCTTTTCCTCTTCCAGCAACTTCCCTTGGCATATATATTCTATAATTGGAGTCATCTAAGACTCCGTTATTGCACTTGGTTCCATAGTAAACACTCGGGTTTCATCTATGCTTGATGCAGTTTTTATTTCCAGCCATATTTTATTGGCACCCTTTCAGCCATGGTTGCCAATTTCGCCAAGGCGTCTGCTTCAATGTTCTCCTTTCGAGGAAGGTGCTTTAATTCGCACCTTAGGAAGTTTGCTTTTAGTTCTTGGACTTTGAGCAAATACCTCCGAAGTTTCTCTTCCTTGACCTCATAGATGTTGTCGTTTTGTCTTGCTACCAACATAGAATCCGAATATACTTCTAACTCTGCGAAAGGTAAAGATTTGTAAGTTTTATTTCGACAAGATTTTATAGGAAGGAAAGAAAAAAGAGAATATCTTCCTATCGGACCTGTTGCCCCTAGGGCGGTAGCCACTTCCAAACCGTGAATAAGAGCTTCATATTCGGCTTCGTTGTTGGTGACGTCAAAGTCTAGCCGGAAAGCATAGTTTAAATTTTGTCCATCCAGCGCTTGTACTACTACTCCGGCTCCTGCCCCAGTTTTACATCGGGCACCATCAACCAAGATAATGTATGGATTCTGGGGCTATCTTTCCTCCTTTGCAAAGCTTGTCTCCGTTATGAAATCCGCCAAAGCTTGGGCCTTAATTGCTGTCCTGGGTAAGAAGTGGATTTCATATTGTGTCAGCTCTACTGTCCAGCTCACCATTCGGCCAGAAGCATTTAGGTTGTTCGCTATTTGCTTGAGCGACCAATTGGTGCTAACGAAGATTCGATGCGACTGATAATATGGCCGTAACTTTCTTGATGCTACTACCAAGGCGAACAAAATCTTTTCTATGTTCGTATAGCGCCCTTCTGATGGGTTCAAATTTTGCCAGTATGATAGACCGGTATTTCCCTTTTCTCCTCTATAATCAAGACAGCCGCAACCGCCCAATCTGTTGCTGACAAATAGAGGTAGAGATCTTGGCCAGGGGCAAGCACACCCAACTTAGGTAGATCTCGGAGCATCTCCTTGATCTTTTCGAATGCATCTATACACTCTTGTCCCCACTGAAATTTGTTGTTTTTTTAGGATGTTGAAGAATGGGATTAACTTTTCCTGTAGCTTGGAGCAAAATCTGCTTAATGTCGTGAGCCTCCCATTTAGTGCTTGAACATCCTTGATATTTTTAGGTGGAGAGAGATTGAGGATCGCTTGACTTTTTTTGGGTCGACCTCGATACCCCGTTGTCCGACAATGAAGCCAAGGAACTTTCCATTCGTTACACCGAACACACATTTCTCAGAGTGTTGAACGTTTCTTCCAAATCTTTCATGTGTTGTTCCTTTGATGGACTTTTCATGACAATATTGTCGACATATGCTTCAACATTCCGAGCAAGTGGTTGACCAAACACTATCGATCTTCCGCTGAAAACTAGCTCCTACATTCTTTAGGCCGAAAGGCATTACCTTGTAGCAGAATGTCCCAGCCGAGGTGATAAAAGATGTTTTTCTCTGAATCTCCTTCACTCATTCTAATATGATTATATCCAGAGAATGCATCTAAAAAACTTAATACTGAACTTTGAGCAGTTGAAATTACCAATCTGTCTATTGAAAGTAGCGGATAAAAATCTTTAGAACATGCTTTATTTAAGTCCGTGAAGTCTACGCACATCCTCCATTGTCCATTTGCCTTCTTTACCCTAACGACATTAGCAAACCATCGTGGGTAAGTCACTCTCTGATGAATCTGGCTTTGAGAAGTTTTTCTACTTCGGCTGGAGCTGCCAAATCCATTTCTTGTCCAATTACTCTTTTCCTTTGCCTGATCGCCGGATGCTTTGGATCCACTCGGAGTTCATGGATAACGCTTGGGTCTATCCCAGACATTTTGTCTGTGCTCCAAGCGAACGTCGCCCTTCTTTTTTCCAGGAACCTCGTTAAGTGAATCTGTTCTCCACTGTCAAATGCAGTTCCTATTTTAAAAAACTTAGAAAGATGAGATTTTAGATATACCTCTCCAGGGGGTCCTGAGTCGCTTGGTGCCCTTCTTTGTCTTGACTGCTTGCTCTGGAGGAAGCGGCAATTTTCCATTGAACTCCTTTTCCGATCCCGCTGTTTTGACCACCTCTTCATTTGGTAGGCTGTCCATTATGTAGACCTCACATATTCGAGCCATTTTCTGACTCCCTCTTATAGTAACCAATTTCCCATTTTTGGTCAAATATTTCAATTTTAAATGATGGGTACTACATATAGCTTTGAAGGCATTGATCCCTGGTCATCCAAGGTACATGTTATACCCAGAGAGGCCTTGGTACAATGAAAGTCATGAGCTTTTCCGTCCTTCTTTCGTCTCCCTGACCCAAAGTCATTGTAAAATCTATACTGCCGGAAGATGTGGTAGAAACTCCTCCCACAAATCCTCCTAAAACTGCTGAATACGGCTTGATCTGGTTTTGACACTTCTAGTTTTTTAACTGCTTTTGCCGATATGACATTAGCTCCGGCTCCGCCGTCAATCAGGATTCCTTCCATCATTCGATCATTTACTTGTGCACGAATGACAAGCGGGTCATTGTGAGGGTATAGCACTCTGTTATACCCAAAATTTCAACCCCCCCGGAAGAGAGTCTCTACTAATAGGCTAGTAGCGAGGGTTCCCAGTTCGATCGGCACATCTCAGAGTACTAGGGGCAGCTTAATCATCTCTAGGGGCATTTTCGTATTTTTTCAAGGCTCCTAAGCCTCTTATAGGCTTTCTCTCTCCTCCAAGGAAGGGTCAAATCAATTCAAAATGCTTTGAAATTTTAACCCATGATAGAGGATGACATTTTAAGCATAATGGCGTTGGAATTTTGATTTTTTGAATTTCCAATAATTTTCTAGCAATTTCTGATTGAATCTGATGAGAAATTGAATTTAAAAATTCCAATATCCCAAAAAATTCGATTCTACTTTAGAAAATCAGAAATATCATTCCTTTACCATGTGTAAAATTTCATAATCAAAGTCCTTTTGGAAG
Source organism: Limonium bicolor (assembly GCA_023374045.1). NCBI lineage: Eukaryota > Viridiplantae > Streptophyta > Magnoliopsida > Caryophyllales > Plumbaginaceae > Limonium > Limonium bicolor. The sequence goes on along the minus strand of CM041780.1, from coordinate 144,123,656 downwards.
CTCTTGAGCTAAATGCCGGTAAATCTCGGTTTTTACCGGATTTTTCTATCTTTAAGAAAGCCTATATAAGGAACCTTATCCCATGATCAAATCAGAACCTCAAGAACCCTAACACCACAAGAACTCAGCCGTCACAGGTCCCCCACGTTTTTACACATCCAAGCACCAAAATCACATCAAAAATCCCCCGAAATCACTATCTAAACACACTTTTCAACTCCCAACACATCAACAGTCATCAAACATCAACCAAACCACCTCCAAAACGTGAAGAACATAATCAACTATCAACAACCAGAAGCTCGGGTCGAACTCAATCCGGAACCAGCATCATCGGAGTCTCCGAAGAATCCCACGCGAAGAATCATCTTGAATTCGAAGGTAAAAACAGGTTATAATTCTACTTTTCTAACTCCCCACGACCTTATTAACTCTCTGTTAAATTTTGGGCTCAAACCAACCCTTTTCGGGTTCTGTATGGCTAATTACTTTTGCTTTTGCCTTGTTACTTATTCGTCAAGTTTCGTGCATAATTCGACTTCAAATTGCAATCTTTCAATTATTAACGTATTGTATACCTTTCAGGCTACACGTGCATAATCTTTTAGCCGAAAACACCGTCGGGAACCACCCTAAAACCCCTGTCTGTGGGTCGTCCGGGACCACGGATGGGTTGTCCGTGGCCACGGACACCCACGGACGGCGGCGAGATTTTAAATTTTTCAATTTTAGGTTTTTTTCTAAACAATGTCCGGGCCCACGGACATCCTGTCCGTGGCCCCGGACTTTTCGAATATTCGTTTTCTGTTTAATTCGACTTTTATTTCCACATAGATTAACTAGGGTCCGTGGGTATGGACATTAGGTCCGTAGTCACGGACGGAAACAAAATTTGACATAATTCTTCCTCTGAAACTCTAGTTTAGGTAATTTCAACTTTCACTTTCATTTTCTGTCAAAAAATGCTAAAAAAACAAAAAAAACAGAAGCTCGCGCACTTAGGTTAAAACAACTCGTAATAGGCCGTAATTAAACTAAGTAGAGGAAAAACGACTTCTAGGGGTAATGAAAGTAATTGACCCTAATTGAGTCAAATACCAAGCCCCCAAACCCGAACTCTAGCTTTTCTAATTTACTCTAGGTTAAAATTAGGTGGCGACTCATAATAGGTTCCAGTGAGCTAGCTTAGGTTTTAATAATTATTGTTATATGACATAGTTATTAATCTTAGATTATAAGTGGACCTAAAGCCCGGTTAGATCCTAATCAGCTTTAATCAACATAGGATAGGGTATAAATCAGAGGAGGATCACACACTAGCGACTCTGCTGGGGACAAAATTCTTAATTTAACTTGTTTAATTTTAAGAAAGAGGGCTTTAACTCAAAAATGTTTATTTATGGCTTTATTACACTGTTTGTTTACTTTCGCGTGCACTTTAATTTTCTGCACCTTTGCATCATATGAGAGCGAGGGTCCACACAAACTGATTTCACCCCGGGACCCGCTTAAGGGTCCCCTGTCAGGGACTCACACCCTTTAGGTGATGTGAAAAAGTGGAGAAGCCCAAAGAGAATCGCGTGCAAGCCCTATTCCTTTGTGTTGACCTTGGCCCATGCCCCAAGCACCTCTCCGGATCGATCCAACCCAGTTTGATTTAAACGTCTAGTGGGACATGAGAATTTGTGTGGGCCTTGTTTGCTTGTATGATCGGCCCCACTACCCATCCTTGAGATTGATAGGAACTTCTCCTATATCAACCTAGCCCAACCCGAATTGGTGGCTCTATTGTTTGCGGCCCAGAGGTCCTGTTTGGTTTAATATGTGAGTCATTTGGGCTTCGGCCCAAAAGCTTAGACTTAGGTGATTTCTCTTCTGGCCCAATTTGAATTATCCAATTAGTTCTAGGCCCATAAAAAGAAATTCACCTGAACTTGAAATAACTCACAAGTCCTGAAAATAAAATCTATTTCGGATTAGCAACCATCTTCTTTGGCCCAAAGAAAGTTAGGCCCATTTGTGATTTATAGGCTGTTCCAGCCCATGTGCTTTACCTCTAGCCTAAACACATTCTGGCCCAAGCACCCAATTCTCAAAATATTCTGGCCCAAGAGCCACATTCTTCAAACATTTCTAGGCGCCTCCCTTCCAATTCATTTCGGGCCTCAGTGCCTACCCACAATCTTCAAAACACTCTAGCTCAAGTGTTTTTTCTTGCAGCCCAAACAAGTTTTACCTAAAACTTCTCTACGGTCCAGAATTTTTAGCTCACTCCACTTTTGTTTTCCAACAGATAAGCCCGGATCCCAAGTATGGCAGAGGGAGGAAACCCAGTCAACAAGTAGGCCCAGTTTGCAGCCTTAGAGCAAAGGTACATGGCTGCCTTTGATGCCATGGAACAGAAACATAGGTCCACCACTAATGACATAGAGGCTAAGTATGTCCCCATAATCGAAGAGCTGAAAAGCAAAATCAATTCCCTTGAGGTTGGTCATTAGGAAAACATTTTAGGAAAGATTGCTGACTCTGGGAACGAGCGTGACTACATCGAAGTTAACTCTGTTGAGGCCCAGGATGCACATAGATTTGTAGGGCAAGTCGTCCCGGACCGCCAACTAACTGCAGAATTAAGGAAGGCCCTAAAACGATCGAGCGCATGGAAAAAGCAAGTAAGCCAGCTGGTTTCGATTACTCTTCTATGGAATCGTACCCCGAGGCTAATCTCCCTCTAAAGTTGAAGCTGCCCACGCTTGCTCTATATAGGGTTCCTCAGCCGCAGGTCCATCTAGTGATGTTCGACAGGGAAATGTCCATCCTTAGGTTGAATGACATGCAGAATGCCAAGGTTTTCGCCCGTTATCTCGATGAAATACCTCAACACTGGTACTTGACTCAGAGGATGAACGCCAAAACCTATGAAGAGGTTTGTGAGGCTTTCCTGCACCATTTCGAGTATGCTAAGAATCTTGAAGTCACCAAGGCCGACCTTGCCAGCACCCGGCAGGGAAACTGTGAATTAATGTCCGACATCATCAGACGGTGGAGAATGAAGGCCGCTGTTATGCCAACGAAAGTGGATGAGCAAGAACAAATTTGAATGATTGTGGACATATGCAGAGCAATACAACAATGAGCTGAGTTGCACATATTTCCCTAGTTTTGACATGCTGATGGGCCAGGTAAGAGTCATGGAAGAAAAGATTCACAAAGGCGAGCTAAAGCTAAGAGAACCCAAAGCTTAGGGTATGGGTGTCGAGACCTTTAAGTCCAGGGTCAGCCAAAATAGTCTTAGCTTCACGACAGGAGAACAATGTGCGCCAGCTCAGTGTTTCAAAGCAGAGCACCAAGACCACATCTCGACCTAGGCGGTTCCCCGCACCGAGGCAGGTTACCGACATCGGCCGACCCCTTAGTCAAGCACTCGTGAAGCTACAGGAGTTGGACCTACTACAGCCTCTCACGCCTTATCCCGGGGTTACCCAGTCCGAGGAGTACCTCAATCAGTTTTGCCAGTTCCATCAACTACCAGGGCATAATACTGACAATTGTAGGACGCTGAAGCATAAGATTGAAGATCTCATCGAACACAAGGGCTCCAGTTTGTTGAGTAGGCTAGAGTCTAGTTGCATGTTGCTTTCTTAATTTTTCTTTTCATTTTTGTAAGGAGTTTATGATGTTCCATTTTAATGAGGTTTAGAAGTTCAAATTTCAGTTTCTTGTCTTTTCAATTTACAATCTCAATAAAATAAAAAATGTTTGTACGTTTTGCACCTTCAACCAAATCGACTTTCAAAACTAATGTTCATGAAACGATCATTTTCCGACAATTGAATAAAACGACTTGTCTTTTGCTTCTAAAAGGTGAACATGCCCGTCCTCACACCATATACTATCCCATAATATCCACAAAGCATTCAAAATCCACATTTGTTTAAGTGTTGTCATAAACCCCAGGTCAATACTGGGCGCAATCAGAGTTCAGGATCGTCATCTTTAATCTTTCATTTAAGCGTGTGAACCAGTCTCTAGTGAAATCCATGAGAGTGTCTTGAGCGGAAAACCATGAGTGAACGAGCGTGTCATTTTTACGCGACTCCGATAAGATTACATTCAAAGGTAAGGTAAATGGCATAACTCCGACCTAAGGAGATAATTTGTAAATTTACTCTTAGACCTGCGAAAAGTAGCAAAGAGCGGATACACAACTATCAGGAATGATGAAGCACCTAGGTACAACACCATATAGCCAAAAGCTTGTGAACCCGGACATTAAACCCTAGGCACCCCCGCTGAGCCTTCCACATATCCCTTTTCGATATTATGAACTCCACAAAATAACCCAGCCAATGATGAATGTCCGACCCGGTGACCAAAGGAAGTGAGGAGTCCAACTCTCAGATAACAATCTAATCAGTCCAAAGAAAGTGATGCCGCTATCAGCATGATGATGAGCGATCCGCAAGTGGTCCCAATGTGACACAAGATCCAGAGAGCTCACATCAAACAGCTCTCAAAACTCAAAATCGGGAAACACAAGAACCCCGAAGGCAAAGTCAAGAAAGGATAAAACAAAAGCAAGCCTGAAGTGCCTCGAAGATATCCAAATGATGAAAGGAGAAATGGTGTAAAGGATGACTTCAAAAGTCCAAGTCCAGAAGCTCGAAAGTAACGTCAACATGAAGCAGCTAGATGACTTCAAGACAAGGAAGATGATTCTGAGAGAAGACGCAAGGTGTAGCTTTGGTCACCCCTTTAGCTCCACATACCGAAAATATCCCTCCATGGTCCCGTTGTCTTTCATCACACCCTATAGCCACGTTATAAGCTTTAAAGACTTTTGACTTGATAGTTGTATGTCCAATCACGTGAAAGTAACAGATCAAATGCGTAAATCCATCAATATCGAATTCAATGGTCTAGAAGTTTTGACCGTAAGAGAGGAACGAGTGCAAGCACAAACACGCCGAGTGTAGGTTAGGAAGCACCACATAAAACATAAGCCTTGACCCTATGAGGACGAGACTTGTTCGCATGTTAATCAAAGAAAATACTAGGGGCAATTGGTCGGAACGATCGATTGCCATTGTAACACCCCTACTATTAATTCAATCATTACCGTCCAATCTCCTCGTGCTTCCCGAGTCACGCAGCGGATACATACTTACATACATCGGGTGATACAATGCCGTTAGTCACCCACGTGACTAACAAGGCTACTACTGCTACATACAGCATCGGTCTGATGGACCGGAATATCCGAGTACCACTTAATACAATACATACTCTCATTACATACTGGATACTACAATACTCCATTCGATACATTACTCCATTCAATACATACTCCACAATTCCGTACAAGATAATACACTACGCATACCGAGTTTACTAGGTTCCAAAATCAATACAGTACTTCTCCCCGAATTCATACACACTCACTAGAAGTCAATCTGCTACCCATTCCTCACAAACTAAATACTTCTAATTAAGGCGCGCCACCGGTCCCTTACCTTGACCGTATTTGCTCCGGGTACCTGCACACTAAAAATGTTCCCTGAGGGGGTCAGCTTACGCTGAATATGATAACCGCATACCCCGCGTACTAGCGAGGGTACGCCGACCATTTGGCCGAATACATGCAATTCATTTTGCATTACATACATGCATACATACTTTCATACATACATACATACATACATACATGCTTTCATTCACGGTACTACAATACTACACAAGGTACCACATACATACGTACAGTACAATACATGCTTGGAAGACAATACAAGTCAACCAATACTTACTTACCATCCTCCAGAATACACATACACAATACATACTCGTTACATACTCAATACGCAATACGGAGATACACTTCTCCAATTCATACAGAAGGCTTGTTAGCTTCTTTACACATCCGGGTTAATCGGGTGTTCAATACTCATTTACTCAAGGTCAATGACTTACAACAGTCAAGACCAATACACATACGATACTTACTTCTTACATACTTTACTTCCTGTTAAGTCGGTATGACCTCCGGGCAGGGATTACTACATCCCACCACCGGCTTTAGGGTGGCCCACTAATCCAGGATACTACCCATACAAAGGGAATTGGTCCAAGGAAAAGATCATAGCCAGGATTCGGTTCCAACCTCTTGTGGTTCCTTATCCTCACGCGTGGGCCGAAACTATATCGGGCTTCTACTCATTCCATTTTACTCAATACTCATGTTAGGAGTTAGGTTGTTAGGAATTAGTAGAAGTCCATAATCCCTTCCATACATACTTACATACACAAGTACTCATACTTACACATACACTTCATTTCCATTCATACACTTCATGAATTATACAAACTAAATGTTCAGAGCATAAACAAGAACAATATAGTTCAAACACATATAAGTGCAATATAAATCCGATTCATGCATTTATCTTGTTGGTGATCACATAAGCACACAAATCGGGGTAACCAAGTTAGGATACAGGGCATGAGGAAATCATACCTTTCAACGTTGTACTTGTATCCCAACGTTCCTCCGGTGTTCACAAATCAAATCCTATGATTTACATACAATCGAATAATTAATCTAACTATCATTAATTTAATTCGATTATCTTACGTTTCCTAACTCATACTTACTAAGTCTTTACATTCCTATACTCACATTTTTTTACTTACTTTTCATGTTTAACAATGGTATACTTACATATATATGCTCATATGTATAGGTGGGTATACATATACATATATATATACTAATCATAACCTTTTGTTTTTTTTTTTTTAAGTTTTGACCCGACCGACCCACCCTGGGTCGGACCCATGGGTCGGTCGGGCTGCAGAGACTCCAATTACAGAAAATTCCAACCCGACCGACCCAGCCAGGGTCGGTCCTTGGGTCGGTCCGTTACAGAAGCAATTCCCGTCAAAAATTCCTACTCGACCGACCCAGTCAGGGTCGGTCCCCTGGGTCGGTCGGATGCAGAAGCTTCCGAGATTGCAATTTTTCGGGCGACCGACCTTGCTAGGGTCGGTCCTAGGGTCGGTCCAGCCCAGTACTTATTTTAATTGCTCATTTTGAACTTCAAACTCTACTCAATCCACACCAATCTTTTCCTACTCATTTCCACATGTTTCCTACATGTTTAAGCACTAATTAAATCCTCTAATTCACCTTAGTCCATCCATCAAATTCATTACTAAATCATCAACCAATTTACACCATTTCCTCACTTCCTCTCAACACCTATAACAGTTTTTCATTCTCTAATGCTACAGATTTTACTACAACTCCTACCATCCAATACTTCTACTACCAATACCATTACTAGCATCCCAAATACATTTCCAAGCAATTACAACATCTATACCCAAGTCCAACATTCATTTTACTAAGTCTTGTACTCTCATTCTTCCTAATTCCTCCAATGAAATCCAATACCTCTTGCTACAGATTTTGTTTTCTTCTCTCTGCTACAGATTTTTCCCTCAACTCTTATACTCCAATACTCCCTTGCATAGTGCTACTATTAGCATCTTAAATACCTTACTCATATCCTAGTTCCATCCTCTTCACAACCTCATATCCAAATCTGTTTCAAGATACTAAACACTCCTTTTAAACTCTCCAAATACACCTAGCTACCACCTAGGTTACTTCCTCTTCTTAAACACTTAAGTCCTCTCATTCCTACACAAAATTTGACATAGTCTCCCCTGTAATTCTTACTTTGCTCACACACTACTTCAGCTCACAATGGATCATTTTCACAACCTGTTTATACCACACATTATACTCACATTTCAACTCCACTACAACACCATAAAATTCCTGCACATACACATTCTATACCCAATGTTTTCCCAAGTTTTTAAACATCATTAAAAAACTTCAAAACTGTTATAATATCATTCCTCATTATACTACAACATACTTACTACTCATTACTCAATACATTACTCATTTTTACTACTCAAAAACTGTTACAATACAATACACAAACCAACCCAAGGTAGGAGTATTTTACCTTGTCTTGTTAGTTTCTCTTTCTTTCCTTTCCTTCTCTTCTTCCTTCTTTCTTTCTTCCTTGTTCTCGGTTTTTGCTCAAGGAATGGGCAATGCTACATCACCCCATACCAATACACACAACTACTTAGTACTCATTTTATACTAACCCTAGAATTTAGATGTTTTAGAGTTTAGTTTAGAAAAGAGTATTACCTTCCCACCAATGAATGAAGTTCTTGTCTAGCAAGAGAGCAAGATTCCTAGCCCTTAAGAGAAGCCAAAATCGGCTGGAATGCAAAGAGCAAAGCAAGGCTTACTTTGAATTTTCGTTTTGCAAATGAGGGCTAGAAAAAAAGATGGGTTTTCAAGAATGTTTTTACCTCAAAATGACAAGGAGGTGAAGGTGAAGGTGCTTCTAATGGTGGTACTCAAGCTCCAAATGCAGCACACCCATGGAGATGAAGTTGGTTGTTTTCGATTTTTGAAAGGAGGAAAGTGTTCTCCTTTGCAAGGGGATTCCAATGGTATAATTTTTATTGAATTTGGACAAGATTTGAGTGCCCAAAGAGAGGAGAGAAGGAGAGGGCTGTAGGGGCTTCAACAAATCGCCATTGTCATCGCAGGAGGAGGAGAAATGAAGAGAGGAGGAGGGTGAGTACGTGAGTGAGGGAGTGTGGTAGGAGAGAGAGTGTTTTTTTTTTTTTATTTACTTTAGTTGTCTTTTAGTAAATAAGAAGACAACAATTAGAGTGTGAGAGGGGGGGGTCCAATCGGTTACTCACATGCCCCTCTACAGATTTTTGCTTTTTATTTGCAAAAGTGGACACACTAACTTTGCTTATTTGCATTCTCACCCACAACTTCCCGGTTGTTACAATTTTTACAAACCGGAACCCGTTTTCCGGAATTTTCTCGTTTAATTATTTTATTGATTATTAAGCTTCCATAAATGCTTAATAATTATTATTTAATGATTCACAATTTTTACGGGTCTGTTTGACCACTTAAGGTCCCGTTCTCGGGTTTTCTCGAAAAACGTGCGCTAAAGTTCTATTAGCGTTTTAATGTATTATTTGGATCCATTTTCTTCGGGAATTGTTCCCATAAATTATTTAGGCCTTATTAAGGCTTTAAAATCCATATAATACGCTAACCGAGGTCTCATACCTCCTATGGTTATTTAACGCTTATTTAGCGTTTTTCGCTTTTTAAGCGTTTCTGTATTTCTTTTGGATTTATTTTTCCTTGCCAATATTACTTAGGCGTCATTAGGCCCTTAAATACGTATTGAATTAATTTTAATCCCTATATTTAAGTTCGGGGTATTTCAATCTACCCCCCTTAAGAACTTTGTCCTCAAAGTTGTTCGAGGTTATAGGTTTACAATGCTTACACCTTCTTACATATCTAATAAAAGTCACACATTCTTCCTCCTTACAATTCCAAATCCACTACTCACGGTCTCTACATTCCATGCCATACAAATGTACTATAATTACTCCAATCCACATTACTACCAACCATCTGGTTCCACATTACAAGGTTCATACATACATACAGTGCAAAGCTATCCCCAAAGCAATGCAATACACGTTACAATCCCGCAGGCACTCAGGTCATCTAGACACAGGACTCTTCTACGTCCCGCTGCCCTTGGAATAATACAATACGATACTCTACTACCTTCTCAGGCATATGCTTAGCAAATCCTTCATCTTCAGGCTAAGAAAAATTCTTTCGCAACTACTACTTAGAAATTTTCCAAAAGCATACAACTCCAAATTCCAGTTTGTACTTATTGCTTCTACCATATGCGTGATTCTTGTGACCACTTGAGGGGAGCTTCAAGAATCATTCGACCCTGATGTGATCAGCATCAGTGTTGAACTATCTTTCCACCCCAATTTGTGTTCGGTTTCCCTTGATCTGATCAGGATCAAGTTCGACATCCCACATCCGTTTCAAACAACAGATAATTCAATCATTTTCATTTTCTACCTTTTTACTCTTCCTAGTCGTAATTACAATTTCATACAACTCCAAAGGATGGAATTCAGTCCATCAACCATTCTCAATCTACTTCCCAAATACTTTCCTCGGAATTTGATGCCTAAATGCTCATTTCATCAATTCTCTACTATTCTGACTAGGGAATACAATACTTAAGAAATTCAGCTGTCCTTAATTTACTTCCAATAACATACTTACGAATACACCACTCGTGGGCTACATTCCTCTACTACTCATAGACGATCCGTACTACTTCTTTAAGAATACAATACTTGTGGAGCTCCGTCCACTACTCATTCTCAATTGTCTCAAGACAATCACCTAGGGAACTCAATTTCCTCTAGGTTATACATCGGTTTTATACCGACTCAAGCATCGTAATGCCATGTCTAACTTCAAATAGGCGCACGCTACAGGGATTATCGTTTCCCCAAGAGTTACTATACTCCTCTTTACTAATATTTTTACACTGGGGTTACAAGATGGGTATATTCATCCTATGGTATTCGCATCTCTTGTGCCCGATTACCACAGTTACAATATGAATGAATACGTATGTTTATTTAACATAAGTACCAATCATCAATTCGATTCTCATTTGTGCTATGCACATTATAGTTTCTGTGTTTTGTTCATGAAACTTACATTAAGCGGTTTTCGCTCTACCCCCCTTAAAAGGGATTACGCCCACGTAATCTACCATATGTTACTATTAAACATTGGTTTACTCGATTTGGGCAATCTGAAGCGTTTAGCTTCACTACGATATACTATACAATATGCTCTGGTCAAAGGGTCTTAACCATACCAATGGTTTAGTCTTTGCACCGAGGATTCCTATATGAGTTTATTTAACTCATAATTAATTCAGTTCTAGCCTATTAGGCTTCAAGGCATTAATAGCCATTCTTTCATACTTACTAGGTGTATTACATTTCCTAGCTAGGGCCCACTAGCTTCTGCTGCGCGACCCTGATAACTTGGGTTACTCACCCTTCATGTTATCCTTAATGTGCTATACATCACCTTTTTATCCCTCTATTATGGAAATAAGGTTTACTAACAGTGTGGTATTCTTTTACCGCTGTTTGAACTCAATGAGTTTTAGATTGTAACCAGCTCTCTGGTAATCTATTACACGTACTATTCGTACTCCCACGGTTATTCCCTAAGTTCCTCCGACTTGTTGTCGGGCGAGGTTAAGTCACTACCTAGTTGCAGTGCTTCCTCTGTTGTCACTAGCTTCTGAATAATACCAGTTCTTTTGGTTCAGTACAAGTGTTCTTTGCTTGTATGACCTTGCATTCTCAATGCGTCGGTCCAAGTGACTTCTTCAGTCTTTTTCACCTTTATTCCAATGGAATTCACATCTTGTGATTGTTAGTGTGCTTACACTCTTCGTGCTTCTTTGGCCTTAGGCCGCACGGTTTGTTGCTAAGCTTGCTTGACTGGCTTATGCCATGTTGTTGGTGAGAAGAAGGGTTTACTACGGTTTACATTTCCCATATTCCTAGCTATCGCATTAGATCATTACTGCGCGAGTGCAATACCAAAACACTCAGTCATACAGAGTGCAGAGGCGTAAACGCTTGGCAGTAAATCACTTATGTGATAGGGATGAATATTTCTGCTTGTCATCTCATACTTATACTTCGTGTCATTGTCCAACTACTTCCTCATTCCGGTCGCTTGTTGCGCACCGTATTCTTACTCACTATACAACATCGTTTTTACGGTCTCCGTTACTGTGGTAGCTTACCTTTACTCCTTGCCATTATCGTTGGCACCATTTCCTTATGGTGTACAAACACTAGGAGGTTCCTAGTCATATGTATGACGGTTGTCGTAGTATACCGCAATACTATTATCTTCCCATTGTGGGGATGTTTTATTTCAATTTAGGTTTCATGTGTAGGTTAGCTTACCTCACATTACTTCCTCATTCATGATATAGTTTACCAAATAACTTGGTTGACCAAAGATGGAGTGGTTTATCGGGTTACAAGTTCTCTTGAGCGCCGGTCATTCATGGTGTGCAATATGCACACTCATTGATTGTTTTGACAATTACTGTCTCCATAGTGCTGAGCATTGATAATAGGCTCTAGCTATGCGGTTTTACTTTTGCATGTACATTACCGGGACATCCCCAAAACTTCAAGGTTTTCTGGTCCCGTTCTCTAATTAAAGAGTATTCTATCACTGGGTGGAGGTGGAAGTTCTCGTTGAGTGGTGTGTTTCCACTCATAGGTCTCATGACAAGGTTTATCATGTAAGTATTTATACTATGGTTCACCACATGATTGGGTGCCTAAGGAGTATACTTACTCCTTCGAGCTTTGAGGCTCTTAAACGATGTGCTTCTACAGTCCACAGCCTCTCGTAGGCGTAGTGGTTTGGAAATCTCATTTCCTTATTCGTTGTCTCTTGGCAATATCTATATGCACAAGTTTTGTTGTTTATGGTAGACGGAAGCCTCTTTCTAAGGGTTCACATCATCACCGCATGGGTGGTTTTCTGTTAATGAGAGGTATCTTTCCTCAAGTTTCTCGTAGTGTCCAAGCGTGGACTAGGCCATTGTTGGCGTTATTACCATTCCTGTGCCTCTGTGCTACCATTGCTACAGAAGGCATGAAGGGTAATTAGAAGCTTTGTCAACTGTATGTAGAGTGATGCTCTAGTGACAGTGACATTGAGGTAGTCATTACTCCAAGTCACTTATGATGTTGATCTATTACTCATGTGGGGCAAAATCCTTTGCAGATCTTGTTATTTTTCCAAGGTGGTTCTGCAACCATTTAAACTTATACCAGGTAACTGGTTTATGGCTTTTGAGCCTATTGCTGCAAGCTATGCTCTTTGCAAGCTGCTTATACTTGTTTCCACTCCTTGTATACCCCATAGGTTAGAGGTATTACTGGGCTCTATGGCAAGTCGTGGCATCACGCTTCCGTTCATAAGAGACCCTTTGGCAATCTGGTGCTAATCAGTGCCTTCTTGTGGTTTAGGGTATTTCCTGTCAAGTGAAATCCCTTCTGTGTCCCAACTGAGTGTTCGTTCTAGCTCCCGTGCTCTTATCATAACACTTTGTTCGACTAATGGTTATATCCGGCTAATGGTTATGATATGTTGTCCACTGTACCGTCTTGTGGTATCGTTCTTGAGTTGTCCCTTTTTGGGTTGTAACATCTCCCATTCTTGGGTAGACTGTTTACACTTGCTCCTAGTGCTTAGGACTAGGTTTGATATCCCTTCAATGATGGAGTATACTTGTGGTAATCTTGGGGTTGCTCTTTGAGAATTCCGCCTCGTTGTTGAGCATTGTTAGGTTCACGTTAGGCATTCGCCTCACTGTGTTTAGGCTGGGTATTCCATCCAGCTTTCAGGTAGTTGCTTGGGTTATTTGAGACATATCCAATGTCTATACTTATTAGTCTGTGCTTTTTGCACTCCCTAGTTCTTATTCCTCATCTTCAGATGGATTCTCTGAGTTCCTTTATGCTTAATTGTCTGAGGTGTCCAGTTGTTCTGTTTGAACTTACTGATGGTCCGTAGAACGGAGTCGACTACTTCCCGTGTTTCGTACACTACATGTATACATACGTGGGGTACCATGTTGATACGTTACCACTTACCCAACTATATGTCAGGCCGCAAGCTCCTTCGGAGTGCAGTTGTCCCACATCCCGTAATTGGGTACACTCGTAGTGTTCGTCACACGCCTAGGTGAAGTATTCTATTGTCAACTCCTCTTGTATCATTCCATGATACTCACCGTAATTCTATTGATTTGGTTCTAAAATCCAAGGTTTTAAAAGGAGGTTTTGGTTTTGAAAGAAAACTTGGTTTGAAAATAATGGTTCGGTGTTAAAAGTTGTTCTGCATGGCATAGCCATGTTGAGGTCTTGACCAAGTCTAGTTTCTCGCTGACTGGTATGTACTAAGTACAGTGGTCGGGCCGTTAAGCCTTCCAAGGTTCCATACTTCTAGTTGTTAGGATGTGTGATCCTGTAGTTGTTTCATTACAGTCACCGTACATTACTATGTACTTGTGACGTGTTAGTGCTCCTTCACATATTCATGTTCTCACTGCACTTGCCGTGGCAAGTGCGTGGTACTGGTGGTTTTCGAGTAATCCTATACCGATCACGGTATGGTTTCCATTCACAATTGGTAATCTTGCTTACTCTTCCTTTGATCTTGTTGATCATTTACTTGGGTGTGAGCCTCGATTTTAAACCCTATCCTATGTGGATTAAAGTTGATTAGGATCTAATCGGGTTTTAGGTCCACTTATAGCCTAAGATTAATAACTATGTCATATAACAATAATTATTAAAACCTAAGCTAGCTCACTGGAACCTATTACGAGTCGCCACCTAATTTTAACCTAGATCAAATTAGGAAAAGGAGAGTTCGGGTTCGGGGGCTTGATATTCGACTTAATTAGGGTTCAATTACTTTCATTACCCTTCCTAGGTCGTTTTTCTCTACTTGGTTCAATTACGGCTTTCTACAAAGTTGTTTTTAACCTAGGTGCGCGCTTCTGTTTTTTTTATTTTTTAACGTTTTTTGACAGAAAATTAAAGTGGAAATTAAAATTACCTAAACTAGGGTTTCGGAGGCAGAATTAGGTCAAATTTTGTTTCCGTCCGTAGCCACGGACCTAATGTCCGAGGCCACGGACCCCAGTTAACCTATATGAAAATAAAGTCGAATTAAACATAAAAGAAAATTGTAAAGTCCGGGGCCATGGACAGGCTGTCCGTGGGCCTGGACATTATTAGAAAACCTAAATTTTAAAGTTTAAAAATCCCGCCGCCGTCCGTGGGCGTCCGAGCTTACGGACAGGGAGTCCGGGACCCCGGACATGACGTCCGTGGGTGCGGACCGCCCTCGGACGGCGGTGTTTGAGGCTGTTCCCGAAGGTGTTTTTGGCTCAAATTTTATGGGTGTAGCCTGAAGGATGTACAGACGTTAGTGATTGAAAGTTGTCAATTTGAATTCGAATTAGGCACGAAACTTAGCAAACAGTTATTGGACAGAAGCTTAAACAAACAGCAATACAGAAGCGTAGAGGGGTTAGTTTGAGCCCAAATTTTGAGGCAAGACAGATAATACCGTGGAGAGTTAGGAAAGTGGGATTTCTACCTGTTTTACCTTCGGATTCACGGTGATTCTTCACACCGGGATTCGTCGAGTGCTCCGTTGATGGCAGACCCGAGAGGATTTCGAACCAAGCTTCTGGTTGTTTGTGGTTGTTCTTTGCTGTTCTTCACGTTTTGGTGGTGTTTTTGTGGGGTTTTGATGATTGATGATGTTGTGGGAGTTGAAAAATATGTTTTGGTGTTGATTTTGGTGAGATTTCGGTGTTTGATTGTGGCTCTGGAGTTCAAAACGTGGGAGAAAGAGAGACGGCTGCCTTCTTTGAGAGTCTAGGGTTCTTGAGGTTCTCCTTTGATCATGGGATAAGGTTCCTTATATAGGCTTCCTTAAAGATAGAAAAATCCGGTAAAAACCGAGATTTACCGACGTTTTAGCTCAAGGGCTTCCAAAAGGAATTTGATTATGAAATTTTTACACATGGGTAAAGGATGATATTTCCGAATTTTCTAAAGTGGAATCGAATTTTTGGACATTGGAATATTTTTAAATTCAATTTCTCGTCAGATTCAATCAGAAATTGCTAGAAAATTATTGGAAATTCGAAAAAATCAAAATTCCAACACCATTATGCTTCAAATGTCATCCTCTATCATGGGTTAAAATTTCAAAGCATTTGAATTGATTTGACCCTTATTTGGAGAGAGAGAAAGCCTATAGGGGGCTTAGGAGCCTTGAACAATTACGAAAATGCCCCTAGAGATAACTAAGCTGTCCCTAGTACTCTGAAATGTGCCGATCGGACTGGGAACCCTCGCTACTAGCCTATTAGTAGAGACTCTCTTCCGGGGGGGTTGAAATTTTGGGTATAACAGATTGCCCCCGTCAACTAGACTTTGTAATGGAAATGAGAAGGCTAGTTGATGCTTGAGTGATACCCCCAAAATTTTGGATCTTAAAAGACCCCACATGAAATTGAAATCCGACAAGTTGTGTCGAGCTGTTTCTAAGGCGCTGACTACCTATGAGTAAAGTGGAAGGGATGTCAAGCGATTCTAAGGCGTTGACTACCTATGAGGATGATATGATGTCAAGCTATTCTAAGGTGTTGACTACCTATAATGATGATATGATGTCAAGCTATTCTAAGGCGTTGACTACCCATAATGATTGAAATGATGTCAAGCTATTCTAAGGCGTTGACTACCTATGAGGATGATGTGATGTCAAGCTATTCTAAGGCGTTGACTACCTATAATGAATGAAATGATGTCAAGCTATTCTAAGGCGTTGACTACTTTAAAGGAATGAAGTACGCCGAGCATTCTAAGGTGTCGGGAACCTGAGATTGAATGGAATACGCCGAGCATTATATAGGTGTCGGGAACCTGAGATTAAATGGGACACGCCGAGCATTATAAGGTGTCGGGAACCTGGAATACGCCGAGCATTATAAGGTGTCGGGAAACTGGAATACGCCGAGCATTATAAGGTGTCGGGAACCTGGAATACGCGAGCATTATAAGGTGTCGGGAACCTGAAATACGCCGAGCATTATAAGGTGTCGGGAACCTGGAATACGCCGAGCATTATAAGGTGTCGGGAACCTGGAATACGCCGAGCATTATAAGGCGTCGGGAACCTGAAGTTTGAATGGGATAATGTCAAGCGGTTCTAAGGCATTGACAACCTAAAATGTGGAAATTGAGATAATGTCAAGCGATTCTAAGGCGTTGACAACCTAACAAGTGAAAATTGGGTGGTATGCAAATGCAATGATGTTGAAATGCTAATGATGCTGATGATGCTGACGATGCTGATGATGCTGATGATGGTGACGATGCTCGGATGCTTCTGGGGACCGAAACCCGTTCCAATGCTCCTGGTTGGTATTCTATGGGGACTTATTGCCTCTGCCCACCAACTGGGGTGCTGGGATAACTTCTAGATTACCAAAGGGACTTATTGCCACTGCCCACTAGTTGTTTCTCCAAGAAGTTGACATCAAGATGGGGACTTATTGCCTCTGCCCCGCCAAACTTAGATCACGCTCTGTCTCGTACTTGTCTCGCACCGAAGATGATACTAGGTCTCGTACTGGGTCTCACGCTGGATGATGATGCTCGGTCTCGCACTGATGAGGTGGTGGGTCTCGCACTGATGAAGATGATGGGTCTCGCACGGGCGAAAATGATGGTCTCACACTGATGAGGATGCATGGTCTCGCACTGAAGTCTCGTACTGAACGGATGAAGAAAAAGCTGGATTCGCACTGATTCTGGGTCGCGCACTGAATGAAGATGTCTCGTACTAAAGTCTTGAAAATGATGGGTCTCGCACTGATTTGGGTCCCGAACTAAAAAAAGAGTTAGAAAGATAAAGGTCTCGTGCAAATGATGAAAAATGATTACCGGAGTGCCAAACATGGCAATGTATGCAATCAAAATATATAAAGATACTCGTTCAAAACAGGAAACTGTTGGAAAGGTGCCAAACTTGGCAATGTTGAGGTGTTATGCAAAAGTTGTAAAATGCAACTAAAGTGTTTGTTGGAAGCTTGCCAAAACAAGAAACTGTTGAAGAATGTGCCAAACATGGCAATGCTTGAGAAAACTCTGCTGAAAAAGGAAAGTGAAATGATTCATTTCCCGACTAGAAATTTTATATCTGCAATTTGTTTTTTAAGAAAATGAACATGCCGTTGGTGGAAGTGTGTGGGTTTGTTGTGGTGCTAAAGGCTTTGCCGGTGTTCAAGATTTGTGATAGACCTGGGATTGGGTTATGATTTTGGATGGTGGTCAGGGTTATGACGGGCCTGATGTTTTTGTGGAGGTAAGGCCTGATGGGCTTGAAAGTGTATGTGTGGTGGTAAGGGCTTATGTGTGCCTGATGTTTTTGTGGAGGTAAGGCCAATGACATGCTTGAGGTGGAATGGTGGTGGTGATGTTTGAGCTCTGGGTTCGAATTGGTGTTGTCATAGCAATTGTTGGAACAAACAATTGCCCCCAGTACTTTTCTTTAAGACAAACTGAGCTAGAGTTCATGGCAATCGATCGGAATGATCGATTGCCCCCAGTATTTTCTTTTATTAAACGTGCGAACGAGTCTCGTCCTCACAGGGTCACGGCTTATGTTTCGATGTGGTGCTTCCTAATCTACACTCAGCGTTTTTGATGCTTGTACTTGTTTTCTGCTCACGGTCACAACTTCTAGACCATTGAAATCGATATTTGATGGATTTACGCATTTGATCTGTTACTTTCACGTGATTGGACACACAACTATCAAGTCGGAAGTCTTTAGCTTATATAACGTGGCCATGGGGTGTGATGAAGGGACAACGGGACCATGGAGGGATATTTGAGGTATGCGGAGCTTAAGTGGGTGACCAAAGCTGCAACTTGCGTCTTCTCTCGGATTCATCTTCCTGTCTTGAAGTCGTCTAGCCGCCTTGTGCTGACGTGGTTTTCGAGCTTCTGGACTTGGACTTTTGAAGTTGTCCTTTACACCATTTCTCTTTTTGTCATTTGGATTTCTTCGAGGCACTTCGGGTTTGCCTTTTGTTTTATCCTTTCTTGACTTGCCTTCGGGTTCTTGTGTTTCCCGGCTTTGGGCTTCGAGAGCTATTTTGATGTGAGCTCTTTAGATCCTGTGTCACTCTAGGACCATTTGCGGATCACTTCGTCATGCTGATAGCGGCGTTGATTCTTTGGATTAATGAGAATGTTATCTGAGAGTCAGGCTCCTCGCTCCCTTTGGTCACCGGGTCGAACTTCATTCATTGGCTAGGTTATTTGTGGAGCTCATAATATCGAAAAGGGATATATGAAAGGCTCAGTGGGGGTGCCTGGTGGTAGTGTAATGACAGGGTTTACAAGACTTTGGCTATGTGGTGCCTGTACCTAGGTGGCTTCGTCATTTCTGATAGTTGTGTATCCATCTTTGTTACTTTTCGCAGATCTAAAAGTAAATTTACAAATTATCTCCTTTGGTCGGAGTTATGCCGTTTACCTCACCTTTGAATGTGGTCTCACCGGAGTCGTGTAAAAATGTGACACGCTCATTCACTCATGGTTTTTCCGCTCAAGACACTCTCGTGAATTTCACTTAGAGACTAGTTCACACGCTTAAATGAAAGATGAAAGATGACGTACCTAAACTCAGATGCCCCCAGTATTGATTTGGGGTTAATGACAACAATTTAAAAGATATGGATTTGGAACCGCTTTGGGGGATTAGGATGTCTTGGGATGAGCTGTGGGGTTGGTAAGGCGTGTTCAAAATTTCGGAAACAAAATACAAGTCTTTGCATGCCATTGTCGGGGAATAATGTTTCATGAACCATTTTCTCAAAAGAAACTTGTGTGAAATAAAATCTTTTTTTACCCTTTAGACTCGAAAAAGTCATCCATTTGTGAACATGAGAAAGAAAATGAAAAAATTGATGCTTCTTATCGGTGGTTTGAAGACGATCATTCTTTAAAAACTTTGAGCAATGCATTTGAAAGATGAATGTTTAGCAAGTCATGCAGGTAGAATGCATGGGATCCCTAAACTTTCCCTTGAATTTGAACTCTGCTGAAACCGTCTGATGTCGGCATGCTGAAGACTCGAGCTTTTGACTGCTAGGATGTCGTTAAGATGACCGTGACCGTCTTCTTCTTGACTCTGTGTGGGCCTGAAGGCCCTAATCTGGAGGTGATATGTACAGGCTGAAGGAAGCCATATGAACTATGAATGGGCCACTGGGCCGAGAGGAGAGAAACTTTGAAGTCTAAGATTTGTTTGATGTTCCTGTTGGGCCTTAAGCCAGAAACTACAATGAATGAAAAAATATCTTGAATTCGAATGAGTTGAAACCTAAACAAGTAGTTTTGAGTGGGCCTAAAGGTATGACACCTAGATCTAGGACTTTGGGCCAGGGCCCGAACAAAGGTTCACCTAGACTAGAATGGGCCTTAGGCCGAAATGGAAAAGCCTGACTGATAGATTTGTTTTTCATGGGCCTAGAGACTAAATTGATAATTCAAATTAGGCTGAAAAGAGAAATCACCAAAGTCTAAACTTTTGGGCCGAAGCCCAAATGACACACATATCAAACCAAACAGGGCCTCGGGGCGTAAACAATAAAGCTGCCAATCGGGTTGGGGGCTGAGTTATGTAGGAGAGGTTCTTATCAATTTCTAGGCTGAGTAGTGGGCCAATCATACAAGCAAAACAAGACCCACACAAGTTCAACATGTCCTCACTAGACGCTTTGATCAAACCGGGTATGGATCGATCCGGAGAGGTGCTTGGGGCATGGGCCCAGGTTACCACAAAGGAATAGGGCTTGCACGCTATTCTCTTTGGGTTCCCCACTTTTTCACATCACCTGAAGGTGTGCGTCTACGGTCGGGTCTTTGACTGACCAAAATTGGGCTTGGTAAGGACACTGCCAGGAAAACGCTTGGGGCTAAGGCCCAGGTATTAAGGGGATGTGGTAGAAGAGACATCCTCCTCTTTCCCCCGCTTATTCACATACCTAAAAAGGTGTGAGTCCCTGACAGGGGACCCTAGATGGGTCCCGGGGTGGAACTGGTTTGTGTGGACCCTCGCTCTCATATGATGCAAGGGTGCAAAAATTTAAAGTGCGCACGAAGGTAAACAAACAAGTAAGTAATAAAGCCATAAATAAACAATTTTCGAGTTAAGCCCTCTTTCTTAAAATTAAACAAGTTAAAATTAAGAAATTATCCCCAGCAGAGTCGCCAGTCTGTGAGCCTCGATTTTAAACCCTATCCTATGTGGATTAAAGTTGATTAGGATCTAATCGGGTTTTAGGTCCACTTATAGCCTAAGATTTAACTATGTCATATAACAATAATATTAAAAAAACCTAAGCTAGCTCACTGGAACACTATTACGGTCGCACCACCTAATTTAACTAGATCAAATTAGAAAAGGAGGAGTTCGGGTTCGGGGGCTTGATATTCGACTTAATTAGGGTTCAATTACTTTCATTACCCTTAATAGGTCGTTTTTCCTCTACTTGGTTCAATTACGGCTTTCTACAAAGTTGTTTTTAACCTGGGTGCGCGCTTCGTTTTTTTTATTTTTTAACGTTTTTTGACAGAAAATTAAAGTGGAAATTAAAATTACCTAAACTAGGGTTTCGGAGGCAGAATTAGGTCAAATTTTGTTTCCGTCCGTAGCCACGGACCTAATGTCCGAGGCCACGGACCCCAGTTAACCTATATGAAAATAAAAGTCGAATTAAACATAAAACAAGAAAATTGTAAAGTCCGGGGCCACGGACAGGCTGTCCGTGGGCCCGGACATTATTAGAAAACCTAAATTTTAAAGTTTAAAAACCCGCCGCCGTCCGTGGGCGTCCGAGCTTACGGACAGGGAGTCCGGGACCCCGGACATGACGTCCGTGGGTGCGGACCGCCCTCGGACGGCGGTGTTGAGGCTGTTCCCGAAGGTGTTTTTGGCTCAAATTTTATGGGTGTGTAGCCTGAAGGATGTACAAGACGTTAGTGATTGAAAGTTGTCAATTTGAATTCGAATTAGCACGAAACTTAGCAAACAAGTTATTGGACAGAAGCTTAAACAAACAGCAATACAGAAGCGTAGAGGGGTTAGTTTGAGCCCAAATTTTGAGGCAAGACAGATAATACCGTGGAGAGTTAGGAAAGTGGGATTTCTACCTGTTTTACCTTCGGATTCACGGTGATTCTTCACACCGGGATTCGTCGAGTGCTCCGTTGATGGCAGACCCGAGAGGATTTCGAACCAAGCTTCTGGTTGTTGGTTGTTCTTGCTGTTCTTCACGTTTTGGTGGTGTTTTTGTGGGGTTTTGATGACTGATGATGTTGTGGGAGTTGAAAAATATGTTTTGGTGTTGATTTTGGTGAGATTTCGGTGTTTGATTGTGGCTCTGGAGTTCAAAAACGTGGAGAAAGAGAGACGGCTGCCTTCTTTGAGAGTCTAGGGTTCTTGAGGTTCTCCTTTGATCATGGGATAAGGTTCCTTATATAGGCTTCCTTAAAGATAGAAAAATCCGGTAAAAACCGAGATTTACCGACGTTTTAGCTCAAGGGCTTCCAAAAGGAATTTGATTATGAAATTTTACACATGGGTAAAGGATGATATTTCCGAATTTTCTAAAGTGGAATCGAATTTTTTGGACATTGGAATATTTTTAAATTCAATTTCTCGTCAGATTCAATCAGAAATTGCTAGAAAATTATTGGAAATTCGAAAAATCAAAATTCCAACACCATTATGCTTCAAATGTCATCCTCTATCATGGGTTAAAATTTCAAAGCATTTTGAATTGATTTGACCCTTATTTGGAGGAGAGAGAAAGCCTATAGGGGGCTTAGGAGCCTTGAACAATTACGAAAATGCCCCTAGAGATAACTAAGCTGTCCCTAGTACTCTGAAATGTGCCGATCGGACTGGGAACCCTCGCTACTAGCCTATTAGTAGAGACTCTCTTCCGGGGGGGTTGAAATTTTGGGTATAACATTGGGTTAATCACTCTTCTGAGTAACTTCTCAGTGAGGTTGACATAGCTGTCATTGATCATGGTACTTCTCCAATCCTTGGAGCTTCCCCTTTGACTTGGTTGTGTTGTTCCTTGTTGCTTATTCCCACACGTTTGTTGTGGTTACTGAGCCCGATTTGGTTTAGGCACTACAGTTGTAGTTACGTCAGATTATATCTTGTGAATATTCTTGTAGCTGCCTGAGCTATGTTGGCCAGGTTCGTAACCTCTTTGGCGTTGTAGTTTTGGAGTCAGTCACTCCCGACTATGTCCTTAGCCAGCTAGCTCACCGTTGGTGGTGTTGCTTGGCTATTACTGTTGTCCCGTAGACTTGTGTCTCGGGTTTCATTACTGCTCCTGTTTCCATTTCGTTGCACGGTTAGTGCTTCCTTTCCTGTTGCTGGTTGTTTAGCTAAGTTCTGCGACTGCTAAGCATGTCGCCCCATGCTGTTGCAAGTTATAGCCTCCTTGTGGTTGGAGTGTTTATACTACCGCTATTAAGTGCGGCTATTGTTGTTCAACCGGGATCCACTTCCGGGTCTTCCATTTCTTGGAATCTACCATACGTCGGTTCTTGTTTACTGTGTGATTGCTTCACAACTGCCAGATCGGGTTTTCCCCGAGTATGAGAAGGCTTCTCTTCCTCTGGCGTCCTTTCCCAAGTTATACAATGGGGTTTGCGGTGGGCGGGACTGGTGTTGTAGGTATCCGGTACTCACCGGGAGTTCCTAACTAGCATCTCTCTAATGCTATCACTCAGCCCTTAGCCCTAAGCTCCTAATTCCTAACTCGGTATTCCTAAACTCGGTATTTCCAGTCATCAGAGCGATACTTCGCTCTGATACCACTTTTTGTAACACCCCTACTATTAATTCAATCATTACCGTCCAATCTCCTCGTGCTTCCCGAGTCACGCAGCGGATACATACTTACATACATCGGGTGATACAATGCCGTTAGTCACCCACGTGACTAACAAGGCTACTACTGCTACATACAGCATCGGTCTGATGGACCGGAATATCCGAGTACCACTTAATACAATACATACTCTCATTACATACTGGATACTACAATACTCCATTCGATACATTACTCCATTCAATACAATACTCCACAATTCCGTACAAGATAATACACTACGCATACCGAGTTTACTAGGTTCCAAAATCAATACAGTACTTCTCCCCGAATTCATACACACTCACTAGAAGTCAATCTGCTACCCATTCCTCACAAACTAAATACTTCTAATTACAAGGCGCGCCACCGGTCCCTTACCTTGACCGTATTTGCTCCGGGTACCTGCACACTAAAAATGTTCCCCCGAGGGGGTCAGCTTACGCTGAATATGATAACCGCATACCCCGCGTACTAGCGAGGGTACGCCGACCATTTGGCCGAATACATGCAATTCATTTTGCATTACATACATGCATACATACTTTCATACATACATACATACATACATACATGCTTTCATTCACGGTACTACAATACTACACAAGGTACACATACATACGTACAGTACAATACATGCTTGGAAGACAATACAAGTCAACCAATACTTACTTACCATCCTCCAGAATACACATACACAATACATACTCGTTACATACTCAATACGCAATACGGAGATACACTTCTCCAATTCATACAGAAGGCTTGTTAGCTTCTTTACACACCCGGGTTAATCGGGTGTTCAATACTCATTTACTCAAGGTCAATGACTTACAACAGTCAAGACCAATACACATACGATACTTACTTCTTACATACTTTACTTCCTGTTAAGTCGGTATGACCTCCGGGCAGGGATTACTACATCCCACCACCGGGCTTTAGGGTGGCCCACTAATCCAGGATACTACCCATACAAAGGGAATTGGTCCAAGGAAAAGATCATAGCCAGGATTCGGTTCCAACCTCTTGTGGTTCCTTATCCTCACGCGTGGCCGAAACTATATCGGGCTTCTACTCATTCCATTTTACTCAATACTCATGTTAGGAGTTAGGTTGTTAGGAATTAGTAGAAGTCCATAATCCCTTCCATACATACTTACATACACAAGTACTCATACTTACACATACACTTCATTTCCATTCATACACTTCATGAATTATACAAACTAAATGTTCCAGAGCATAAACAAGAACAATATAGTTCAAACACATATAAGTGCAATATAAATCCGATTCATGCATTTATCTTGTTGGTGATCACATAAGCACACAAATCGGGGTAACCAAGTTAGGATACAGGGCATGAGGAAATCATACCTTTCACCGTTGTACTTGTATCCCAACGTTCCTCCGGTGTTCACAAATCAAATCCTATGATTTACATACAATCGAATAATTAATCTAACTATCATTAATTTAATTCGATTATCCTTACGTTTCCTAACTCATACTTACTAAGTCTTTACATTCCTATACTCACATTTTATTTACTTACTTTTCATTGTTTAACAATGGTATACTTACATATATATGCTCATATGTATAGGTGGGTATACATATACATATATATATACTAATCATAACCTTTTAGTTTTTTTTTTTTTAAGTTTTGACCCGACCGACCCACCCTGGGTCGGACCCATGGGTCGGTCGGCTGCAGAGACTCCAATTACAGAAAATTCCAACCCGACCGACCCAGCCAGGGTCGGTCCTTGGGTCGGTCCGTTACAGAAGCAATTCCCGTCAAAAATTCCTACTCGACCGACCCAGTCAGGGTCGGTCCCCTGGGTCGGTCGGATGCAGAAGCTTCCGAGATTGCAATTTTTCGGGTCGACCGACCCTGCTAGGGTCGGTCCTAGGGTCGGTCCAGCCCAGTACTTATTTTAATTGCTCATTTTGAACTTCAAACTCTACTCAATCCACACCCAATCTTTTCCTACTCATTTCCACATGTTTCCTACATGTTTAAGCACTAATTAAATACTCTAATTCACCTTAGTCCATCCATCAAATTCATTACTAAATCCATCAACCAATTTACACAATTTCCTCACTTCCTCTCAACACCTATAACAGTTTTTCATTCTCTAATGCTACAGATTTTACTACAACTCCTACCATCCAATACTTCTACTACCAATACCATTACTAGCATCCCAAATACATTTCCAAGCAATTACAACATCTATACCCAAGTCCAACATTCATTTTACTAAGTCTTGTACTCTCATTCTTCCTAATTCCTCCAATGAAATCCAATACCTCTTGCTACAGATTTTGTTTTCTTCTCTCTGCTACAGATTTTTCCCTCAACTCTTATACTCCAATACTCCCTTGCATAGTGCTACTATTAGCATCTTAAATACCTTACTCATATCCTAGTTCCATCCTCTTCACAACCTCATATCCAAATCTGTTTCAAGATACTAAACACTCCTTTTAAACTCTCCAAATACACCTAGCTACCACCTAGGTTACTTCCTCTTCTTAAACACTTAAGTCCTCTCATTCCTACACAAAATTTGACATAGTCTCCCCTGTAATTCTTACTTTGCTCACACACTACTTCAGCTCACAATGGCTCATTTTCACAACCTGTTTATACCACACATTATACTCACATTTCAACTCCACTACAACACCATAAAATTCCTGCACATACACATTCTATACCCAATGTTTTCCCAAGTTTTTAAACATCATTTAAAAACTTCAAACTGTTATAATATCATTCCTCATTATACTACAACATACTTACTACTCATTACTCAATACATTACTCATTTTACTACTCAAAAACTGTTACAATACAATACACAAACCAACCCAAGGTAGGAGTATTTTACCTTGTCTTGTTAGTTTCTCTTTCTTTCCTTTCCTTCTCTTCTTCCTTCTTTCTTTCTTCCTTGTTCTCGGTTTTTGCTCAAGGAATGGGCAATGCTACATCACCCCATACCAATACACACAACTACTTAGTACTCATTTTATACTAACCCTAGAATTTAGATGTTTTAGAGTTTAGGAAAGAGTATTACCTTCCCACCAATGAATGAAGTTCTTGTCTAGCAAGAGAGCAAGATTCCTAGCCCTTAAGAGAAGCCAAAATCGGCTGGAATGCAAAGAGCAAAGCAAGGCTTACTTTGAATTTTCGTTTTGCAAATGAGGGCTAGAAAAAAAGATGGGTTTTCAAGAATGTTTTTACCTCAAAATGACAAGGAGGTGAAGGTGCTTCTAATGGTGGTACTCAAGCTCCAAATGCAGCACACCCATGGAGATGAAGTTGGTTGTTTTCGATTTTTGAAAGGAGGAAAGTGTTCTCCTTTGCAAGGGGATTCCAATGGTATAATTTTTATTGAATTTGGACAAGATTTGAGTGCCCAAAGAGAGGAGAGAAGGAGAGGGCTGTAGGGGCTTCAACAAATCGCCATTGTCATCGCAGGAGGAGAAAATGAAGAGAGGAGGAGGGTGAGTACGTGAGTGAGGGAGTGTGGTAGAGAGAGAGAGTGTTTTTTTTTCTTTTATTTACTTTAGTTGTCTTTTAGTAAATAAGAAGACAATAATTAGAGTGTGAGAGGGGGGGGGGTCCAATCGGTTACTCACATGCCCCTCTACAGATTTTTGCTTTTTATTTGCAAAAGTGGACACACTAACTTTGCTTATTTGCATTCTCACCCCACAACTTCCCGGTTGTTACAATTTTTACAAACCGGAACCCGTTTTCCGGAATTTTCTCGTTTAATTATTTTTATTGATTATTAAGCTTCCATAAATGCTTAATAATTATTATTTAATGATTCACAATTTTTACGGGTCTGTTTGACCACTTAAGGTCCCGTTCTCGGGTTTTCTCGAAAAACGTGCGCTAAAGTTCTATTAGCGTTTTAATGTATTATTTGGATCCATTTTCTTCGGGAATTGTTCCCATAAATTATTTAGGCCTTATTAAGGCTTTAAAATCCATATAATACGCTAACCGAGGTCTCATACCTCCTATGGTTATTTAACGCTTATTTAGCGTTTTTCGCTTTTTAAGCGTTTCTGTATTTCTTTTGGATTTATTTTTCCTTGCCAATATTACTTAGGCGTCATTAGGCCCTTAAATACGTATTGAATTAATTTTAATCCCTATATTTAAGTTCGGGGTATTTCAATCTACCCCCCTTAAGAACTTTGTCCTCAAAGTTGTTCGAGGTTATAGGTTTACAATGCTTACCTTCTTACATATCTAATACCAAAAGTCACACATTCTTCCTCCTTACAATTCCAAAATCCACTACTCACGGTCTCTACATTCCATGCCATACAAATGTAATATAATTACTCCAATCCACATTACTACCAACCATCTGGTTCCACATTACAAGGTTCATACATACATACAGTGCAAAGCTATCCCCAAAGCAATGCAATACACGTTACAATCCCGCAGGCACTCAGGTCATCTAGACACAGGACTCTTCTACGTCCCGCTGCCCTTGGAATAATACAATACGATACTCTACCTTCTCAGGCATATGCTTAGCAAATCCTTCATCTTCAGGCTAAGAAAAATTCTTTCGCAACTACTACTTAGAAATTTTCCCAAAGCATACAACTCCAAATTCCAGTTTGTACTTATTGCTTCTACCCTATGCGTGATTCTTGTGACCACTTGAGGGGAGCTTCAAGAATCATTCGACCCTGATGTGATCAGCATCAGTGTTGAACTATCTTTCCACCCCAATTTGTGTTCGGTTTCCCTTGATCTGATCAGGATCAAGTTCGACATCCCACATCCGTTTCAAACAACAGATAATTCAATCATTTTCATTTTCTACCTTTTTACTCTTCCTAGTCGTAATTACAATTTCATACAACTCCAAAGGATGGAATTCAGTCCATCAACCATTCTCAATCTACTTCCCAAATACTTTCCTCGGAATTTGATGCCTAAATGCTCATTTCATCAATCTTCTCTACTATTCTGACTAGGGAATACAATACTTAAGAAATTCAGCTGTCCTTAATTTACTTCCAATAACATACTTACGAATACACCACTCGTGGGCTACATTCCTCTACTCATAGACGATCCGTACTACTTCTTTAAGAATACAATACTTGTGGAGCTCCGTCCACTACTCATTCTCAATTGTCTCAAGACAATCACCTAGGGAACTCAATTTCCTCTAGGTTATACATCGGTTTTATACCGACTCAAGCATCGTAATGCCATGTCTAACTTCAAATAGGCGCACGCTACAGGGATTATCGTTTCCCCAAGAGTTACTATACTCCTCTTTACTAATATTTTTACACTGGGGTTACAAGATGGGTATATTCATCCTATGGTATTCGCATCTCTTGTGCCCGATTACCACAGTTACAATATGAATGAATACGTGTTTATTTAACATAAGTACCAATCATCAATTCGATTCTCATTTGTGCTATGCACATTATAGTTTCTGTGTTTTGTTCATGAAACTTACATTAAGCGGTTTTCGCTCTACCCCCCTTAAAAGGGATTACGCCCACGTAATCTACCATATGTTACTAAACATTGGTTTACTCGATTTGGGCAATCTGAAGCGTTTAGCTTCACTACGATATACTATACAATATGCTCTGGTCAAAGGGTCTTAACCATACCAATGGTTTAGTCTTTGCACCGAGGATTCCTATATGAGTTTATTTAACTCATAATTAATTCAGTTCTAGCCTATTAGGCTTCAAGGCATTAATAGCCATTCTTTCATTACTATTAGTGTATTACATTTCCTAGCTAGGGCCCACTAGCTTCTGCTGCGCGACCCTGATAACTTGGGTTACTCACCCTTCATGTTATCCTTAATGTGCTATACATCACCTTTTTATCCCTCTATTATGGAAATAAGGTTTACTAACAGTGTGGTATTCTTTTACCGCTGTTTGAACTCAATGAGTTTTAGATTGTAACCAGCTCTCTGGTAATCTATTACACGTACTATTCGTACTCCCACGGTTATTCCCTAAGTTCCTCCGACTTGTTGTCGGGCGAGGTTAAGTCACTACCTAGTTGCAGTGCTTCCTCTGTTGTCACTAGCTTCTGAATAATACCAGTTCTTCTGGTTCAGTACAAGTGTTCTTTGCTTGTATGACCTTGCATTCTCAATGCGTCGGTCCAAGTGACTTTCTTCAGTCTTTTTCACCTTTTATTCCAATGGAATTCACATCTTGTGATTGTTAGTGTGCTTACACTCTTCGTGCTTCTTTGGCCTTAGGCCGCACGGTTTGTTGCTAAGCTTGCTTGACTGGCTTATGCCATGTTGTTGGTGAAAGAAGGGTTTACTACGGTTTACATTTCCCATATTCCTAGCTATCGCATTAGATCATTACTGCGCGAGTGCAATACCAAAACACTCAGTCATACAGAGTGCAGAGGCGTAAACGCTTGGCAGTAAATCACTTATGTGATAGGGATGAATATTTCTGCTTGTCATCTCATACTTATACTTCGTGTCATTGTCCAACTACTTCCTCATTCCGGTCGCTTGTTGCGCACCGTATTCTTACTCACTATACAACATCGTTTTTACGGTCTCCGTTACTGTGGTAGCTTACCTTTACTCCTTGCCATTATCGTTGGCACCATTTCCTTATGGTGTACAAACACTAGGAGGTTCCTAGTCATATGTATGACGGTTGTCGTAGTATACCGCAATACTATTATCTTCCCATTGTGGGGATGTTTTATTTCAATTTAGGTTTCATGTGTAGGTTAGCTTACCTCACATTACTTCCTCATTCATGATATAGTTTACCAATAACTTGGTTGACCAAAGATGGAGTGGTTTATCGGGTTACAAGTTCTCTTGAGCGCGGTCATTCATGGTGTGCAATATGCACACTCATTGATTGTTTTGACAATTACTGTCTCCATAGTGCTGAGCATTGATAATAGGCTCTAGCTATGCGGTTTTACTTTTGCATGTACATTACCGGGACATCCCCAAAACTTCAAGGGTTTTCTGGTCCCGTTCTCTAATTAAAGAGTATTCTATCACTGGTAGTGGAAGTTCTGTTGAGTGGTGTGTTTCCACTCATAGGTCTCATGACAAGGTTTATCATGTAAGTATTTATACTATGGTTCACACATGATTGGGTGCCTAAGGAGTATACTTACTCCTTCGAGCTTTGAGGCTCTTAAACGATGTGCTTCTACAGTCCACAGCCCTCGTAGGCGTAGTGGTTTGGAAATCTCATTTCCTTATTCGTTGTCTTGGCAATATCTATATGCACAAGTTTTGTTGTTATGGTAGACGGAAGCCTCTTTCTAAGGGTTCACATCATCACCGCATGGGTGGTTTTCTGTTAATGAGAGGTATCTTTCCTCAAGTTTCTCGTAGTGTCCAAGCGTGGACTAGGCCATTGTTGGCGTTATTACCATTCCTGTGCCTCTGTGCTACCATGCTACAGAAGGCATGAAGGGTAATTAGAAGCTTTGTCAACTGTATGTAGAGTGATGCTCTAGTGACGTGACATTGAGGTAGTCATTACTAAGTCACTTATGATGTTGATCTATTACTCATGTGGGGCAAAATCCTTTGCAGATCTTGTTATTTTCCAAGGTGGTTCTGCAACCATTTAAACTTATACCAGGTAACTGTTTATGGCTTTTGAGCCCTATTGCTGCAAGCTATGCTCTTTGCAGCTGCTTATACTTTGTTTCCACTCCTTGTATACCGCATAGGTTTAGAGGTATTACTGGGCTCTATGGAAGTCGTGGCATCACGCTTCCGTCATAGAGACCCTTTTGGCAATCTGGTGCTAATCAGTGCCTTCTTGTGGTTTAGGGTATTTCCTGTCAAGTGAAATCCCTTCTGTGTCCCAACTGAGTGTTCGTTCTAGCTCCCGTGCTCTTATCATAACACTTTTCAACTGTGTTATCTCAGACACCTTCAAGGATTGCTCCTGGGTGCCGTTGGATCACGCCGTTACATCCGGCGATGGTTATGACATGTGTTGTCCTATATACCGCCTTATGGTGTTTATTAAGCTATTCCCTTTAAATTATAACGTCTCCCGTCGTTGGGTAGGCCGTTTATACTTGCTCCTAGCGCTTGACTAGGTTTAATATTCCTTCGATGATAGATTTTACTTCATGGTAATCTAGTTATTGCTCTTGGGCGTTCTATCCCATTTGTTGAGCATGTATGTGTTCATGTAGGCGATTGCTTACTGTGTTTAGGCTGGGTATACTTTCCAGCTCATGTATTTATTGATGTCCTTGAGACATATCCAATGTCTATACTACTAGTATGTGCTCTTTGCACTTCATAATCCTCGTCCTTATTCAGATGGATTCTCTGAGTCCTTGATACTTGTTATTTAGTGGAGTGATTCTTCTTGATCGCCTGAGGTGTCCAGTTGTTCTGCTTTGCATTTACTCATGGTCCGTTAGAACAGAGTCGACTACTTCCGTGTTCGTACACTACATGTATACATACGTGGGGTACCATGTTGATACGTTACCACTTACCTAACTATGGTCAGGCCCGCAGCTCCTTCGGAGTGCGGTTGTCCCACATCCCGTAATTGGGTACACTCGTAGTGTCGTCACACGCTAGGTGAGTATTCTATTGTCACTCTTGTATCATTATGATACTCACCGTAATTCTGTTGTTTGGTTTTTTAAAATCCAAGGTTTAAAAGAAAGGTTGTGTATTTGAAAGAAATCTTGGGTTTGAAAAATAACAGTTGGTGTTAAAAGAAGTTCTTCATGGCATAGCCATGTTCTGGGGTTTTAACCAAGTCTAGCTTCTTGCTGACTGGTATGTTCCTCGTGCAATGGTCAGGCAGTCAGGCCTTTTGAGGTTCCATTCTCCCATTTTTTGGATGTGTGATCCTTTAGCTGTTGTTACGGCCACAGTACATTACTATGTACTTGTGGTGGTTAGGGTTCCTCTACATGTCTCTGTCCTTACTGCACTTGCCGTGGCAAGTGCGTGGTACTGGTGGTTTTTGGGTAAACCTCTACTGGTCACGGTATGGTTTCCATCCGTGTTTGGTAGTCTGTTGACTCTTCCCTTGATCTTATTGATCTATAATTGGGATACTTAATTTAAGTAGTTCCTCTGTGATCTTGACATGACTGTCATTGATCGGGTACTTCCAATCCTTGGAGATTCCCATTTGATTTGGTTTAGAGTTATTCCTTGTTACTCATTATTGTGGTTATTGAGCCTTAGTTTGTTTAGGTACTACTCTTGTAGTCCTATCGGATTATATCCGTGGATGCTCTTGTAGCTGTGTAAGCTATGCGGCCAGGCATTGTAACCTCTTGGCGTGTGGTTTTGGAGTTAACTGTTCCTGACTATGTCTTAGTCAGCTAGCATACCGTTGGTGGTAATATTAGTATTACTACCCGTAGACTTGTGTCTCGGGTTCTGTATTACTCCTTTTCCATTTCATTGCACAGTTAGTGTTCTTTCCTGCTGCTGGTTGTCTAGCTAGGTCTCGCGACTGCTAAGCACGTCGCCCCATGCTGTTGTAAGTTGCAGCCTCCTCGTGGTTAGAGTGCTCGTTCAACCGCTGTTGAGTGCGGGTATTGTGGTTTAACCGGGATCCATTTCCGGCTTCCAATCTTGGAATTACTATATGTCGGTTCTTGTTTACTGTGTGATTGCTTCACAACTGCCAGATCGGGTTTTCCCCGAGTATGAGAGGACTTTCTTTCTCTGGCGTCCTTTCCCAAGTTATACAATGGGGTTGCGGTGGGCGGGACTGGTATGTAGGTCCGGTACTCACCGGTAGTTCCTAACTAGCATATCTCTAATGCTAATCACTAGCCCTTAGCCCTAAGCTTCTAATTCCTAACTCGGTATTCCTAGACTCGGTATTTCCAGTCATCAGAGCGATACTTCGCTCTGATACCACTTTTTGTAACACCCCTACTATTAATTCAGTCATTACCGTCCAATCTCCTCGTGCTTCCCGAGTCACGCAGCGGATTCACTTACATACATCGGGTGATACAATGCCGTTAGTCACCCACGTGACTAACAAGGCTACTACTGCTACATACAGCATCGGTCTGATGGACCGGAATATCCGAGCACTACTTATACAATACATACTCTCATTACATACTGGATACTACGATACTCCATTCGATACATTACTCCATTCAATACAACACTCCACGATTCCGTACAAGATAATACACTACGCATACCGAGTTTACTAGGTTCCAAAATCAATACAATACTTCTCCCAAATTCATACACATTACTAGGAATCAATCTGCTACCCATTCCTCACAACTAGGTACTTCTAATTACTAGGCGCGCCACGGTCTCTTACCTTGACCGTATTCGCTCCGGGTACCTGCACACTAAAAATGGTCCCCGAGGGGGTCAGCTTACGCTGAATATGATAACCGCATACCCCGCGTACTAGCGAGGGTACGCCGACCATTTGGTCGAATACATGCAATTCATTTGCAATACATACATTCATACATACATACATACATGCTTCCATTCACGTACTACAATACTACACGAGGTATACATACATACGCACAGTACAACACATGCTTGGAAGACAATACAAGTCAACCAATGCTTACTTACCACTTTCCAGAATACACGTACACAATACATACTCATTACAGATTCAATACGCAATACGGAGATACAATTCTCCAATACATACAAGGTCCAGTTAGCTTCATTAAGCACCCGGTTTATCGGGTGTTCGATACTCTTTTACTCCGGTCGATGACTTACAATAGTCAAGACCAATACACATACAATACTTACTTCATACATACTTTACTTCCAGTTAAGTCGGTATGACCTCCGGGCAGGGAATACTACTTCCCACCACCGGGCTTTAGGGTGGCCCACTAATCCAGGATGCTACCCATACAAAGGGAATTGGTCCAAGGAAAAGATCATAGCCAGGATTCGGTTCCAACCTCTTGTGGTTCCTTATCCTCACGCGTGGCCGAAACTATATCGGGCTTCTACTCATTCCATTTTACTTTACTCATGTTAGGAGTTAGGTTGTTAGGAATTAGTAGAAGTCCATACTTACTTCCATACATACATAATACACAAGTACTCATACTTACACATACACTTCATTTCCATTCATTCATTTCATGAATTATACAAACTAAATGTTCAAGAGCATAAACAAGAACAATATAGTTCAAACATATAAGTGCAATATAATCCGATTCATGCATTTATCTTGTTGGTGATCACTAAGCACACAAATCGGGGTAACCAGGTTAGGATACAGAGCATGAAGAAATCATACCTTTTTACCGGAATTTACTTTACCGGGTGTTCCCTTGTCCCTTTGGTTCACTCTTGTTCCTCGATCCTTATTCTTGAACCAATGACTACATGTCAAATGATTCAATTAATACTAAGCATTACAATACATACATAATTACTCCCGTACTTACCCGTTATCCCGTTATTTCGGTATAACTTAATATTCTTTATTTCACAACTTTCTTACCTTCTTTACTTTAGCATTAACGCCTTACTCATGCACACATATATATGTATGTATATATATATGTATAATATATGTGTATATGTAATGTATATATATATATATATATTATATATATATATATATATATATATATATATGTATATATATGTATATATATATATATGTATATGTACATATGTATTTAATTATCATCTAATTAAATTTTAATTTTTTTTTTTTTACAAAGGCCGACCGACCCACTCTGGGTAGGTCGCTGGGTAGGTCGGCTGCAGAGAGCACCCGAGTTACAGAATTCAGCCCGACCGACCCAGTCTGGGGTAGGTCGCCTGGGTAGGTCGGCTGCAGAACCCCTTTTAATTATCTACTTTGGGCTCCAAATTCACCTCAATTCTCACCCAATCTTTTCCTACTCATTCCACATGTTTACTACATGTTTAAACACTAATTAAATCCTCTAATTCACCTAAGTTCATCCATCAAATTCATTTTCACTTCTAAATCAACTTACACAATTTTCTCACTTCATCTTCAACACATGCAACAGTTTTGTTTCTCTTTTGCTACAGATTTTTAAAACTCAATCCTCCATCCAATACTTCTACTACCAATACCATTACTAGCATCCCAAATACATTTCCAAGCAATTACAACATCTATACCCAAGTCCAACATTCATTTTACTAAGTCTTGTACTCTCATTCTTCCTAATTCCTCCAATGAAATCCAATACCTCTTGCTACAGATTTTGTTTTCTTCTCTCTGCTACAGATTTTTCCCTCAACTCTTATACTCCAATACTCCTTGCATAGTGCTACTATTAGCATCTTAAATACCTTACTCATATCCTAGTTCCATCCTCTTCACAACCTCATATCCAAATCTGTTTCAAGATTAAACACTCCTTTTAAACTCTCCAAATACACCTAGCTACCACCTAGGTTACTTCCTCTTCTTAAACACTTAAGTCCTCTCATTCCTACACAAAATTGACATAGTCTCCCTGTAATTCTTACTTTGCTCACCACTACTTCAGCTCACAATGGCTCATTTTCACAACCTGTTTATACCACACATTATACTCACATTTCAACTCCACTAACACCATAAAATTCCTGCACATACACATTCTATACCCAATGTTTTCCCAAGTTTTTAAACATCATTTAAAAACTTCAAAACTGTTATAATATCATTCCTCATTATACTACAACATACTTACTACTCATTACTCAATACATTACTCATTTTACTACTCAAAACTGTTACAATACAATACACAAACCAACCCAAGGTAGGAGTATTTTACCTTGTCTTGTTAGTTTCTCTTTCTTTCCTTTCCTTCTCTTCTTCCTTCTTTCTTTCTTCCTTGTTCTCGGTTTTTGCTCAAGGAATGGGCAATGCTACATCACCCCATACCAATACACACAACTACTTAGTACTCATTTTATACTAACCCTAGAATTTAGATGTTTTAGAGTTTAAAAGTATTACCTTCCCACCAATGAATGAAGTTCTTGTCTAGCAAGAGAGCAAGATTCCTAGCCCTTAAGAGAAGCCAAAATCGGCTGAATGCAAAGAGCAAAGCAAGGCTTACTTTGAATTTTCGTTTTGCAAATGAGGGGCAAAAAGATGGGTTTTCAAGAATGTTTTTACCTCAAAATGACAAGGAGGTGAAGGTGCTTCTAATGGTGGTATCAAGCTCCAAATGCAGCACACCCATGGAGATGAAGTTGGTTGTTTTCGATTTTTGAAAGGAGGAAAGTGTTCTCCTTTGCAAGGGGATTCCAATGGTATAATTTTTATTGAATTGGACAAGATTTGAGTGCTCAAAGAGAGGAAGAAGGAGAGGGCTGTAGGGCTTCAACAAATCGCCATTGTCATCGCAGGAGGAGGAGAAAATGAAGAGAGGAGGAGGGTGAGTACGTGAGTGAGGGAGTGTGGTAGGAGAGAGAGTGTTTTTTTTCTTTTTATTTACTTTAGTTGTCTTTTAGTAAATAAGAAGACAACAAATAGAGTGTGAGAGGGGGGGTCCAATCGGTTACTCACATGCCCCTCTACAGATTTTTGCTTTTTATTTGCAAAAGTGGACACACTAACTTTGCTTATTTGCATTCTCACCCCACAACTTCCCGGTTGTTACAATTTTTTACAAACCGGAACCCGTTTTCCGGAATTTTCTCGTTTAATTATTTTTATTGATTATTACGCTTCCATAAATGCTTAATAATTATTATTTAATGATTCACAATTTTTACGGGTCTGTTTGACCACTTAAGGTCCCGTTCTCGGGTTTTCTCGAAAAACGTGCGCTAAAGTTCTATTAGCGTTTTAATGTATTATTGGATCCATTTTCTTCAGGAATTGTTCCCATAAATTATTTAGGCCTTATTAAGGCTTTAAAATCCATATAATACGCTAACCGAGGTCTCATACCTCCTATGGTTATTTAACGCTTATTTAGCATTTTCGCTTTTTAAGCGTTTATTTATTCTTTTGGATTTATTTTTCCTTACCAGTATTAATTAGGTACCATTAGGCCCTTAAATACGTATTAGATTAATTTTAAATATATTTAAGTTCGGGGTATTTCATAAGCATTACATCAAAACACAAAGTCTTATTTTCTACGTTTAAACATAATCTTCTTAGCATCCACATCGGGTCTTTCCGATCAGGAGAGTTATCTCCGTGGTGTTCTCATTTCATTGCCTCGCTAGATAGTACTCGGGATACGGGCTGCGGCGGGTGGGGCACCATTGCAAATTTTCCGGGATGCTCTCCCATCAAGTGCGAGAGGTTCATACCATCTTCACGTGGGGTTGCTGGACCTTCACCCCATCCGCTGCTCCGTGTTCTTCCTTAGTACTGTTACCCAGACCTCTCCCTGACATAAGTCAAGAGGACGGGTTAAACCTCAACTCGGTCTAATACCGCAGTCTCGGTCTTTGAATATTGAAGTGCCTCTACGGCTATGGTGTGCAAGTCTTAATCATTGCATCACCCCGCAAGGTCACGTATCCTCACAACGTTTCCCATATCCCCATAACTTATGCTCACTGTATAAATCCTACTATCTCTTGTCATCAGAGCGGTACTGCTCTGATACCACTTTTGTAACACCCCTACTCTAATCGACTCCTAATATTACTTAACAATATAATCGCAGCGGTAATCTCAACAAGTCAACTACTGGTGTCACCGTTCTTACTCGCCCATACGAGTAATAACGTACTTCCTGATATATCTTACATACGAAACATTTTCTCGCAGTGACAACAAGAGATAGATCTAAACTTCCCAAACCAAAATATATACATTCACAGTGAGCTTTCTAAGTGTCCAAAACCTATACACGTTTCTAGATTCGTATCAAAATGCAACAGTGCATGTTCGAATAACTGTAATCATACTACCCCGCGCGTCACTCTCTTTGCCGGCACCGGAAGTTGCATACCTGCAAAAATGGTAGTTTGTGGTATGGAATCAGCCCCCGCTGAGTATGTTATTACCTGACTGTCATGCACCCTCGGACCATTCAGTTATTTGGTCGAGAGCATGCACACCATTTTCATGCAAATAGTTTAATATTAGAACTGTAAAGCAACATTATATTTTGCAGTAAACTCAAATAACAAATAAGCCCCCGGCTCCAAACTCGCATCGTCATAGACCATGAAAGCGTTATAACGCTTATATGAGTATGTAGACTCCACTCCACAAACACCCGAAAGTTCATAGTTGAGTACGTCGACTCGTTCGAACAATCCTCAAAAATCCACACACGAGCACAGTGACTCGACTCATCCAGTTCACACACAGATATAAGTACAGTTTATTTAATTAATCCAATTCACAACACACTTATGAGTACAACGGCTTATACAATCAACACCACCAACATACCACACATAACCACACAGCATAACCAATGAACAACAAGGCGAAACAACGAGAATTATAAACGAGTATGAACTCTCGTCTTTGGCATGCACGCCAAATAATGTTCGCCTAATGTACGAGTTAATAAAATCGTTCGTAATTGTTCAGTCATGTCTAATGACAGCGTCTCATTAGAACGACGTGTCTCTAAGTTACCCATCTCTTTGGCGGGTCACCCACGGCAGTAGCCACTCCAGCGGTAGAGTCTCCGTCCTACGAACAATCTGTAGTTCGTTGGAAATCTATCCTAATACTTACGGTTACCACACGGTATCCTAGTATCGTTAATGGACCACATTTCACAGCAAGAGCCACATCCTCTTGATAACTTATCTATACCATCGCATCGTTTTATTACTTTCCTTAACACAATAGACTAAGGTCGTTAGTCCAATCCTGAGTATGTCGACTCGGGATCCAGTGTTAGATACGAGAGCGGCGTTAAAGAGGCCAATGCTCCGTATATAAGTCTCAGATAATATATATATCTTATTATCCTGATGCTACAACGTTTACTTACGTCCTTATGTTACACATACAAGATAGCATCACTGCCGCTAGTTCGTTTTATAATATGTTCTATATACGAACGGTACTGTTATCGCATGACAGTAATAGTAAAGCAGCATTTATACACAACTCAAGCATATTAATTCACACAAGCAGACATTCAATCTTATCACAGATTTTCACACAATGTCTGAAACTGAGGAAGTCCTCAGAGACAATCCAGCCACATAAATAACATACCGTTCACCCTGGTGTATTACGGTGGAGTTGAATCAGCATACATAATGCTATGATTAGCATACTGTATAACAACACAAAATTCTACGGTACCCCGTACCGTCACTAATAACTCCCGGTTAACCCCCCGTTATTAACTGTCAATGTTGGTCGGGCTTTCGGTTTAACTCGAGATTGGAAAAGTGTTACATTACATGCGTAGTCTTATCTCGTATATTAACATACTTATTGTTGGACTTGTTATCGCATGTAACTTAAACATATATTTGTAGATCGTATAGTTTGTTTCTCTATTGCATGTATGATTCTTCGACATGCACTATACATCTCACCTTAGTATTTATTTTTCTAAGGTTAGTTTTTCCAAGTGTAATGTTGTATAATTCATATGTACAAATACTTTGCATTATATAAATCCTTATTATTTCATGTACACTCTTAACATTAGAATTCCATATCCAATGTTTATAATTCCTTTCCCTTCATCTCATATCATTTTAATTGTGGTAACACATAGTTATTGAACTATACTATATTTTCCACACTATGACATATATTTATTTATATATATGCATTATAGGGCTATTTATTATATGGTAAGTCATTATTATATATTCTTTTGATGAATACCTCTTATATTATAAATGTTATAGCTCTTATAACATAAAAACCATATTATAAATTTCATTCCAAAATAGTAATATTTCCGAACAGCACCTATAATTCCCAAATATTTACAAAATCCACCACATAATTTATATAATTTATTAATGTTATATTATAGTTATATAACATATATTATGACATTTAAGTCATTAAAACAATTATAACCTATAGTTATATTTTGTTATGAAATCCAAACAGCACTAAACTCTCGGTTTTTAAAATTCCCACCAACTTCCATAATTTACAAATCAATCCCAAAAATATATTCCATTGTTACACTTATAATGTATACCTTATATTATAATCCTTAAACCTTAATATAATTATAACCCATAGTTATAATTTCTCCAAAATACCGAGCAGACCCCATGGTCTTTTTAAATTTAATTTCCACCACTTAACTTTCTATTTTCACCAATTTACTCCATTTTTAAACATATAGTTTCTAATATCACCAAAACTATATACTATACATATATCTTCATAAAACCTTATATAATCCCAAAAATTACCAAACCATACCAAAAGGTTATAAATATCATTATTAACCTTATACTTTCTCTAAATCTCGGTTTTACCACATATGTTACCCATGTGTAACAATGTTATGAAATATCTTATAGTATACCTAGATAATTCATATAA
Organism: Limonium bicolor; assembly: GCA_023374045.1. Classification (NCBI taxonomy): domain Eukaryota; kingdom Viridiplantae; phylum Streptophyta; class Magnoliopsida; order Caryophyllales; family Plumbaginaceae; genus Limonium; species Limonium bicolor. Next base: position 144,082,539 of record CM041780.1, on the reverse strand, counting down.
ACTCCAAATTTACCCAAATCAACTTCTAAAAATCCCTAATAATCTAAGGTTTGTACTAAGCTCCATTTAGTACCCCTAGTTTCGGAAATCACAATACCACCCCAAGACTTATAAATCTTTTACAATTTAATTACTATCTTAATATAAGGTAGTATTTTAATTCCTTAAATTCTCCAAACTTGGTCAAGGTCTCCTACATAGTCAACTTTGACTACTAATACCAATTGGGACCCAAACTTTCGGTAATTACCAACAACACCCCATACTTTTCTATTTTACAATTTTTACCCAAAACTTAATAAAATGTTATACTTTTATTAAATTCATTTAAAAACCCTAAATTGCTCTAAATTACCCACGGCTTTTCTAATTCCTTAATTACGAATTGGCCCCAACTTTAATTATAAGCATAAATAAAACTAAATAAGCTTATAAACTTAAATTAAAATGGCCTAATGACATGGCCTTATTACAACCTTGATCTTGCAAAATAAATTACACAATAAATGTCTCAAAATATAGCATTATATTCGGCCTCTCCATGGTTTAATTATTTTTCCACATAATGTCATAATTTGACCATTATGTTAATTAATCTCTTAAATGACTAGCTTAATTTATCTTAGCCATTTTTTTTACATTTTTAGGTCAATATGACCTATATATGTATATTCACTCTCGGCCATATATATATATATATTAAAGATTACAAAAATCATAAGTTTAAGGTGTTTATACCTTGATTTATCCTTGTATAGGCTCGGTCACTTGTAGGAAAATTCACCACTTGATTTAGACATGTTTAATACACAAAAACAAGATATGGTTACACTCCAAGCTTGAGCTTAACCATAAGGAATAATTAATGTAAGATTTAAGGCAAAAATCACCTTAAAAATGCGAGGGAAGTTCTAGGCATTTTCGACCTGAACCAAACACACCACAAGGTGTTAGATCCACCATATTGACATAGGAAATAGTTATATCTCGAAATACTACCTTGTTATTAGGTTTTACCTTGGAAAAATGCCTTAAAAGAGAGTATTTCTCTTGGATCTCGGTCACCCTTGCTCCAAATGACTAACCAACAGATTCTACATAAAAGGAGAAGAAGATGAGGCTATGACCAAAGTTTCACAGCCAAACTCGAAGGGAAAAAAGTTATGAGCTTAAAGCACATTTTTACCTTAAAATGTAGATTTGAACAACCTTGGTCCCTCTACTGGTCTCAACCGAGTTTAGCTCTTGTTCTAACCTTAGAACACTGAGAATAAGCCATAGGAATAGATGAGCCACGAAATTTAGGTGTTGGTGGTGAAGAGATGAGAAAAAGAGCCAAAAATGACATTAAAACACTTACATTAGGAGCTTAGGAGCTAGGTTTGTCTTCCAAGCTCAAGAACAAGTCTTGAGAGCTCCAAGGAAGAAGGAGAACTCGGCTGGGCAGTGTGGAATCGGACAAGGAAGGAGGAGAAGGTGGGAAAAGTAAGTAAAGTTTGAAATAATGTAAAAAGTAACATTATTTTCTAAAAGTAAATGCATTAGGTAGCATTATTGTCAATCAAGGAAATTATGCAGCCTCCTCTCTTATTGCCAGCCGGCTGCCATGGTCCAAGTGGGTCAATTAGTTGACCATTGACCATACTTGGTCAATTTGACTCATGCGGGCCCCACTTTAGGGTTTTATTAATATTTTAATATTAAATTTGTAAAAATTCGTAAATTTCTGGAATTAAATTCCTAATATGATATAATATGATTATATATCATATTTAAGGATAATTATAATTTTTAAGCCCATCAAAAATCAATTTAAAAGGCAATCTCACAAAAACGTGCTTTAAGGAGTTTTAGCGCACATTTTTGTGTCACAGGGTGTTCCTGAGCTTAGTTCTCTTTGAGAATGGTTTTATTGTGTTCCTTGATTTATTATAATAGAGGGTCCACTCTGGATCCTATTTGAGGTTATACAATCTTTATGGGTCTTAAAGCACATTTTTGGCTTTACCGATCTTAAGGCGTGTTTTGCCTTGTTGAGATCTTTTAGATTGTTCCCCAATATATTTAGATGTTTAATAATCATCTTAGATCATTAATAGATATTAATTTTATTTTAAAGATTAGGGGTATTTCAACTATACTATTATTTCACAATGTAATGATTATGTATTTCATCAATATCTACTAGATAATCCATTGTGATTAAGTCTTCCCCCTAACTTAACTAAGATCTACATCTTGCATAGGGAATCGTAGTGTGTGTAAAGCTGTTTTTATAACTTAATGAACTATTAAACTCAATATCTCATCTTAGTTCATATGACTTTTAATTACAACCATCTAAAAACTTGTCATAAGATGTTAAATGGCTTCTCATCTGAATAACTATACATAGTTAACTTAGATTTAACGAATTAATCTTAATTAGTATTCACAAGGTATATTATATGTTTTTATTACCTATACAATAAGGTGTTTAGTATAACTTTTTATGTATCCTTACTTACATTTAATTTCCTAAATGTTTTATTTTTACACACATTCCCCCCACAGTCTATGTACAATCCTTTTATACTAAACTTCAATAAACTTAAGTCTTAAATACGTTTTAAATTGTTTTACAACCCTAAGGTTTCAAAGGAATAACTTAATAAATTAATTCCCTTTATTATGTTTTAGGATAAGCATTACATATTAACATAAGGTAAAATTTATCTAAGAGTTAAACTCTGATTCTTAAGTGAAATTGTTAATTATGTAATAAGATAATATATTCTGAAAAATCCCCATACCTTATATTCAAATGATATATTAATATTTTCAATGTTGTAAGGTAGATCAATATGATCTCTTATATAACCTAGTTTCCTCTAACTAAAGGTTTTAAGGTTTTAAGTATCTAATTCCTATTTACAAACCTTTCATAAGTTCTAACTACTGAATACATCACCTAATTATAAACTCACATCCTGAATATTGGTAATAAATGTTTTTTATATGGCTTATCTAATTCTAAGAAACTTAAGGATAATTATTTAGATAAATTTCCAAATCATCATTTAATATAGATTATATCATAATCCTTTTAATGATTTTATCTTAAAACATTACATTATATTTCAATACCATAAATGTTAAGAGATGATTTAATCTAGACTTACTAATCCACTTCACATTTAGATGTAAAAGTATTACATTTATTTATTATTAACTATAGAATAAGATCTATTTGTGTAACATTTTATGTAATCTAATTACAAATATTCCTAAATTTTAACTTATTAATTTCTTAACCCAATTATAGATTTATATTGCGGTCATTGACTAAATATATACATGTATTTTAATACTGTTTATATAAATCTTAGAAAATCAAAGGTAACTCAATTTCATAACCATCAATTAATACCACCTCATATAATATTCTTTTATTAGTATCATGTAAAGGTTTAGTTTAACTCATTAATTCCTTCGTATTATATTTCCTATAAGGTATTTAATTATCTCTATTAACTTTTACACATATTAACATCTGATATATAGTTTATAAAATAAAGTATTTTCCTTAGTCTCAATTAAGTATATTAACCTCCACATTATATGATTAGTATAAATATAGATTAATTAAATTCCTTGTTTTAACATATGTTACTATTTTATTTTATAAATATATATATATATATATATATATATATATTTATTATTAATTTTACCTCACTTAAAAGTTGATACTCAAAAATATTTCTTAAAATTATGTATTAAATGTTAGTTTAGTCTTATTATATTATTTTCAACCTATAAAGTTTTATAATAAGCCATACTTTAATTTTTGTTACATTAAAAACCTTATATTATAAGGTAACTTATGAGAAACCTTAGAAATATAATTTTTAAACCTATTTATTCTTGTCAAAAAATCCCCAAATTAAATATATAGCTACTATAACATTTTAGACATATTATAAAAAATTTATTTCATAAAAATATCTTTTTAATTTAACCAAATAATTCCATAATACTCAGAACTTGTAAAAATTATAACTTACGTTTAAAAACTCAAAACCCATATTAATTTATATCAAAATAAACTAGGTTTAACAAGGAATCTGTGGTTAAAATTTCGTGTCAAAATACATTCGGGAAGGCATTTAAATAAATTCAACAAGTTAGGGTTTCTTTCTGAAATTAATATAAAAACTTAAACACTTAAACTTAAACGTTTTAATCCCGGCCGTCCGTTTCTTTTAACTACAATCGGACGGCTGCTGAAACCCGAGTTCTTCATCCGCCCCCAAATCGACTCGAGTACTAAATTCACAATTTCTCTCAATCCACAGAACAAAATCGAGTGATTCTTGTTCCATTGAACTCGAAATTTCCTTGCGGTTCTAATGATACCAATTTCTCTAGCTAACATTCCGTATACAGCAAGAACGATTCTGGGTTCGTGAGTTAGTTTTCTATGGGTTTCAAATTCGATTTTAGCAAAATTCTCTTAATCTAATACATAATAGATGAAATTGGTACATGGGTTAGGTCGACAATACAATACCGATCATCTATATTGGAGGAATTGAAAGGATAACTCACCGGAATTGCAATAACGTAGGAATTCGAATTCGGATTCTGGAAAAGTTCAAACTTTCGAGCTGTTCGTGAAGCCGACTTTGAAGCTCTATAAATTTCAGTACAGATCGATTCAGACTATGTGTGTGGGCTTAATCGAAAGAAGAAACTTATCTCTACATATTGATAACAAGAACTCACTCTAACTCGCAACACACAAGAAGAAATCAAAGTCGAAAGTTACAAGTTTATACCTTGCAGTTTTCTATGATTTTATGTGATGTTGAATCGAAAACTTAAGGCAACTATATCCTCCAAACGGTTACGAATCAGCCTTGGTCATCAAGATGAAAACTGTAGAGGTATTAGAGATCTTCAAAACAAGCTAAAGAAATCAAATTTTGGTTGAGAGACGAAGAAGTTATGATCAAACGAAGTTTACCTTAATTCGGTGAAAAGCTGGAATTCTGGGTACGAGTTTCGCAAGTGATCAACTTTAGATCAAATTTGCGGCTGATGTATAATGAATTAGGGTATGTGTGAGTAATGGTTGGAAAGAGGAATCAAAGGAGAAGAGAATGAAAAAGACGGCATTGAAAAATATTGAGAGATGAGTGAGATATAGCCGTCTAAATTTAGGGCAAAATCACTGCTTGAAGTTCCGATTTTTAAGCTAAGTGTGGGCGGCCTGTGACCGATTGACACGTGGCAGGTTTCAAAATTTTGACTCTAAACTTCAATCTAGCATAACTTTGGCTAGGACGATCCGTTTTTGACGTTCTTTTTATCGATCTTCATGGTTTTCCATAACCTTTTTATTGGTATAGGTTTCATGTGCTAGTTTTACCATTCTCAAAAAGTCAACCCTTGCAAGGCTTAATAAGCTTTAAGGTTTCTAGAATTTTATATTGACTTTTATGTTCCAAATCAATGCTCCCAATATTTCTAAAATCTTTATAATATAATTGGAGTGTCTAGGAATTTTTCCAAGATTTATTGACTTACAAATCTTGTTATTAAATTCATAATACTATATAATAATATATAATAATTAAATATTTAATTGTATTCTTTAGAGTTAAATAGGAGGAATCCCCTAAATTAATTTCCATAATTCCATATAATATTAATACTCATAATTCCATACAATAATTTAATATTCATAACTTTCATAATTCCATATAATAATTTAATACTTAATAGTATTAGTAAAGGTTTAATAAAAGAAATCCCCTAAATTAATTTAAATTAATTTAGGGGTATTTCAAATACTTCTAGGCTAATCCATGAGATTGTAAGATACTCCGAGAGAGGAGTGTTGGGGATTTGAGTAGTCCGGTAAAACGGACATTTGAGTACTTGAGGAGCTAAGTGTATAGCTCCGCTGTATTTGTAAGCCCGGTGGCGAGTCTTGTGTATGACTCTGCCCGGAGGCTATGAGTAATGAGTAACGAGTAATGAGTATGTATGAGTAAAGTAAGGAGTATCGAGTAATGAGTATGTACAAGTATAGTAATGAGTATGGAGTAAGGAATGTGTACGAGTAAAGTAATGAGCATCGGGTGACGAGCATGAATGAGTAAAGTAATGAGTATCGAGTAAGGACGTAAGTATGAGTAAGGTAATGAGCACCGAGTGATGAGTAGGTACGAGTAAAGTGATGAGTAACGAGTAAGAAGTAAGTACGAGTAGAGTAATGAATATTGAATAAAGCACGAACAGAGTAATGAGTAGGGTAACGAGGAAGTAATGAGTGAGTAACTAACACGAACGGTTGACTAACGAATTGTCTTCTCCCGTAGGTGTTGAATCTTGTGTATGTATGTAAGTATTTTGGATTGTATTGTCGTAGTATTAGTATGTATGTATGCATGTAAATGAACTCCATGTATATTCGACCAAAAGTAGTCGGCGTACCCCGGTTAGCACGCGAGGTATGCAAATTTCATATGCAACAATTTGCTGAGCCCCTAGGGGCACCGTTTTTATCTACAGGTACTTCGAAGCCGACCACCATTCGAGAGTGTAGGACGGGGCTGCTATATAAGCATGGGTAGTTGAGTAATAGGAATGGTATTGTATTGTAATACGAAATTGTAAGTCCAAAATATCGGTAGTTTGAGGATTGTAGTAGACTGGGTATAGTATTGTATTGGAGTTGTATTTGGAATTATGAATTGAGTATGGAATGGAAAGTAATGTATTGTGTAGAGTATTCGGTATATTCAAGTCATCAGACCGATAGTATGTAGTACTGTAACTGGCCTTGTTAGTCACGTGGGTGACTAACAGCATTGTACACCCGCCGTTGTGTATGTAATATCCGCTGCGAAGGTAAGTAATTGTAAAGTAATGACGGGATTAGCGGTAGGGGTGTTACAAGTGGTTTATGGATGAAGATGCAAAAGAGATCATGGAGATTCTACTCAATCAATGTGGTGGTAGGGATTCGTGGTACTAGGTTTTTCAAAATTGAGGATTTTCTTGGTCCGCTCCTACTGCCATCTGGTGATTTGGCAAATAAATCTGGATTCCCCAGCATATTCGAGTGGAAACGATGGGGCAAAAGCCATTACAACAATTAGAAACACAAAATTGCACCCTAGGCTGGATCTGTTCCCCTAGAAGTTGGTGAATCGAATCTTACCGTGTAACGCAGAGATATGTAGAAGGATCCAGGTGCAAGATGATCGGTGTGAGTTGTGTGGAGCGTGGGCCTGTCGCGTAGTTCGTCCCCTTTGGCAGTCTTGGACTAACCAAAAGCCGAGAAAAATTGTCTCATAATGAGTTTTTTTAGTGGATACAAAATTTTATTTTGCAGGAAGATGTAAAATAGGAAAGAATGTGATCACTCACCTCTGGAAGATTTGGGTTGCCCGCTGTTTTGTGTCGAATGAGGTAGTTCCACCTGTGGAAGCGGTCTGACTCTCGCGCCTTCCTTTGTTAAGGACACGGACATGATCAATCAAAGGAGTGCGACGAGTTGTTGTGGGTGGACGGGAGTGCTAGAGATGAAGAAGAATTTGGTGTTGATGTTTTGGGTACTAATGCTCGTGGGCAAGTCCTGTTGTTTGCTATTGACTGGCAGGATCAAGAACGTTTCTCTTACTCAAGCTCAAGCTCGCGCGACGGTGTTGGGAGTGAAGATGACAATCAAAGCGGGGTGAAGAAAGGTTATTTTTGTTTTGGACTATCTTGAAATTATTAACCATCTTAGGTTGGGTTCCACATTAGTCCTGATGTCTGTAAAATCCTGAATGATGTTAAGTGGCTCAAGCCTTTTTTTTGTCTCGGTTTTATGGCACTTTGCTCCTAGAGCTTCAAATTCATGGGCTCACGTCGTTGCTAGGAAGGGCAGAGAGCGGAAGTTGGCTAAGTTTTATATCGCGCAAATTCGAACCTGGCGAAGGTGCCACCTTAAAAGGTGGCACCTATTTTGTCTTTTTGTGCTTTATATTTTTGTAAAATTTTAAAATGTTATGCTTTATATTTTTGTGCTTTATGTTCATGTTTATTAGATATAAGTCCAAATAACATAAATTTTATATTGTTATTCATCATAATTCGAGCTCTTCAAAGTAAGACCAAACATGAATAAGTTTTGATAAATTTTTTAATTTTTTATTTTGTGTGTGTACATATGTTTTAAGATTCATTGTGAATCTTAAGTTTTAGAAAAGTGAATCAAAGGTTGTTACAAAGTGAATCAGAGCTCGTTAGACCCTAAATCCTACACTACAAACCTTCGACGTTTTTAGCATTCATATGATGATTTTTAGGGTGTTTGGGGTAGGGTAATCTTTTTAGCATTAATTCTAAACTTTATATTGTCATCACTGACTTGACAGTTTTTTAGGGTTTGTGGCTTAGGGTTTAGAGTCGTTAAACCCTAAACCCTGCACTACAAACCCTAAAAATGCCTTCGATGATTTTAGCTTTCCTCGGGTGGTTTTTAGGATGTTTAGGGGTAGGGTAATCTTTTTTGCATTAGTTCTACAATTTATATTATCGTTACTGACTCGACAGTTTTTAGGGTTTGTGGTTAAGGGTTTATTGAAAAGTGAATATTTCGTTTTTAAAAGTGAATCACATGTATAAGTAAAGTAAATCTTTTATTTAAAAAAATAAATTTTATGTTTAAGAAAAATGAATCTTATCACAAATTTATACGAGAACAATATGAATCCTTCGTTTAAGAAAAGTGAATATTTTGTTTAAAAAGAGAATCAAATGTTTAAAAAAAGTGAATCTTATCACAATTTATACGAGAACAATATGAATCTTTCATTTATTTAAAAGTGAATATTTCACTGAAGAAAAGTTAATCAAATGTTCAAGAAAAATGAATCTTATATTTAAGAAAAGTGAATATTTCAATTTAAAGTGAATCATTTATTCTTCTAAAAGTGAATTTTAATTTTAAGAAAATTAAATCTTAAAGAAGATTCATTTTGTTAATAAATAAGATTTATTTTATTATTAAAGACGATTAATTTTATTAATAAATAAGATCACTTTAAAAATACGTAAATTTTAAGTTTACCAAAACATATTCATGACGCAGAGCACGAAAAATTATAACAATAATATTATATTTTGAAAAAAAATATTATTTATCTCACGTATCCCACATTCCTATCCCACATTCACACACGACAGAAAGAGGAAAAGGGTATTTTTGACGTTTTGTTGAAGTAATAATGAAAGAGGCTGTTATCGTGTTCTAAAAAAAATATGCCAACTTTTATCTCTGTGGCAAGATTTTTTAGCAAGACTGCCATTTTTTTTATGGAAAATACAAATATCGAGCACCGTCTACTCTTTCCTGAAAAAGAAAGAAAGAACTCTGTCTATTCAGTAGGTAAGCGCAGGCCACATATCAGGCCGAAAATCACTATCCCTCACCATCACACCGTCTATATATCTAGTTTACATATAGAGAAATATTCATATATGTTACATCAAATTAATTTCCTATATAACACTATCAAACACTTATAATATACTGCTTCTTCAGCCTTTTGATATAGGTTTACAACACTTAATCTCGAACAAAGGATGGTAGCTCTGCTTTCTGACATTTCAAACCTTAAAAATCTCAACCTCATTTAAGAAAATGCCTATATATAAGGAGCCAGAGCACCAGAAAGCAAAATAATGTGGACACAAGATCGTAGGGGCAAAACCAACCAGTGGCCAAGAAAAAGGCGCGACAGCAGACAGAGATGAAGCAATAGTCGAGCCCAAGACACGCATGCGCTGCCCCATTCAATGCACGTTATTAACCTACCAGTGCATACTTCAAATATATGCAAGTGAGCTCCGATCATGATCAGGTTGTGGGCGACCACGAGTTGGTGTTGGTGGTCTCTGTATATTGAGTTCCTACATAGCCAAATACAATAACAGCAAGAAAATCTTTAGCGCTGTCAACAAGTTGCAATGAGGAAAATCATTGATGTTCATGATCTCCTTTAGGCCTGCCCATGATAGGTTAACCGTCTTATTCGGTTAACCGGGTTTTCAGTTTTCTAGAATTTAATTTCATTATCATTCCATTTGGTTAACCAGATTCAGTTAACCGTTTAATTCGGTTTTCTAAATCCAATTCCATTACCGTTCTGTTTGAATCGGTTAACCAATAATTGTAGCCATATATTTTTTTTTTGTAGAGACCCATACCATTAACATTATAGTACAACATTAAACATTCACCTAAATTGTGAATGACAAACAAAACATATGTGACAAAAAGAATATAATAATATGTATATTATCTCAATAGCTAGCATTAATTATTATAGAGGGTGAACATTAATATCATATCTTTTATTGTTTATGTGATCGGCTAACCAGGTTAACTATTCTGGAAAATTCAATACCGTTACCGAAACCGGTCAATTTACACGGTTTGGTTAACCATACTACAAGAACCAGTATGATTAACCTGAAAACAGGTACGGTTCACTTTAGTTTCGGTCGGATACCGCGGTTTCGGAATTTTTTGGACAGCCCTAATCTCCTCCTAAGCTAATCCTTACATGTGCTTTATTTATTTATTTGCATTGCAAACTATTCTATGATCTTAGAGTATAACAGCTTGAAAATAAAGTGTCACTGTGTCAGGATGTTTTAGATCTTCCCAAACAGCAAACATCACTGACTAGCTACTATATAGTTATATTCTCACTTTACTACTTATCATCAAGCGCCTCATTACAGCTGCACCTCTTACTTTTTGATAGTTACAATTGTGGGTAAGTTTTGAACCCAACTGCACCTCTTACTTGATCATTCTTTTCAAATGTATGTGAGATTCATATTCATTTCACGATCCTCACAACTTCTATTTTTGGTGTCATCCCCAAACTTCCACCCAAATTCAATGGCTACTGATGGGTTACAATCTGTGAGCAAGGGCAGTTTTAGTGTTATCTCAGAATTGCCTATCAGGGTGTGAGCAGCAGCACAAAACGAACAGCGGCTGGGCTAGGGTGTTTGGGTTGTCTTGAAATCATCAACCAGAATATTGTCTTTCTTGGTTTACCCAAAAAGGCAGTGCATTTACTCTTAGCTCTTATTGTAACTTTTCAGTTTAGATTGTTTACACTTTTTACCTATTCTATCAATATATAGACATATTTTTAGTGTGGATTGTTGGGTTCTATCATTGTCGTTGCTTATTTGGGCCTGAAGAATCCTGAGTTTCATCAGCTACCCTTCTGAAAAAGGGACAAAATGGAACCAACTGGAAGCTTATCACATAGTACTAATTGTTGAACAGATGCTATTACGTTGTATTTCTGCCGTCCTATTTACCTCTGTAATTAATTAACAGTTGTGCCTCTTCGGGAATAGGTATTGATATTATTATTTGGTGCTATTATTTTTAGTGGCTGATATTAATAAGTGTCTGTCCTGCCTGTGTATATTCCCACAGTTAGTCCCCAGGCATCTCTCTGTTTTTCAGATTACCCTATTCCATTCCCCTCTCTATAAATATGTACATACTTCCCTACTGATTGAATAAGAGAATTTACCGTATTCTTCTCTTCATGGTATCAGAGCTAGCAGTGCCCTAACCCCTAATCTTCTCAGCCGTTCAGCCTTTTTGCTGTCTGGTTTCTTTTTCAAATCTGGCAGCCTTCATTGCTGTTTTCTCAACGATTCTACCTCATTGCTGATCAGCGATTATTCAACACCCTTCATTGCTGTTAATTCTCTTATCTCTTTTGCTCTTCCTTCACCATATCACGTCAACTGACTCCACCACCACCAGTGTTACACCTCCTTCTGCTCCCTCCTTCAAACCCTCAACAAAAAGGAGAATTTCAAAATATCCAGACCTGCTACAAGCTTACAAGACAGAACTATCTTCAAGTTATCAAAAATATCTCAAAGGTAAACGAAAACTGCGCCACCTTACAGATGATCCCCCTTTGAAGACTGGTCCCAAGTACTCAACATGGGAGGAAACTGATTTCATGAGTCTCTTGGCTTTGGGATGCCATGGATCCCAAAATAAGTGTCAACTGCATCTTTCTTGAGACTGCTAAGGAGGTATGGGATTTCCTTCAAAGATCCTACTCAAAAAGGGATGATGAGGCAACCACCTATAGCTGACTGTTCGAGCTTCTAACACCAAACAAAATACTCAGTCTATTCAAGAGTATGCCACAACCCTCCAGAATATCTGGCAGGAATACGACCAGAATCAACCCCTGGAGATGAAGTGCTCTGAAGATGCACAAAAGGTCAAAGAGTTTGTGGAAAAATGAAGGATTTATGTCTTTCTTGCAGGCCTAAATCTTGAGTATGATGGCCAAAAGAAGAACACCCGTGAGGAAACTATTGCCATTGTCAAGGCTGAAGAGAAGAGGAGATCAGTCATGCTTGATATCAAAAGCACAGAAAACCTTGGAAATTCTGCTTCTGCCCTTGCTGCTGGTGCTGCCGGTACTGCTGGTCAGAAGTGGAACAAGGATTCTAGGGATAATCGATGGTGTTCCTACTGCAAGAAATCAGGCCACACTCATGAAAGACGCTGGAAGAAACATGGGAAACCATCATTCAAAGACACCATGAAGCAACAGACTCACACTCAAGCTCATCTTGTGACCGAATATCCAAAGGAAGCTGGAGATACAAACCTCGAGTTGAGTGTTGCGGATCCAGAGAATGCAACATCAGAGAATAGGGTAAGCAATCTTTCATCTCCTTCTCCCTCATCTAACACTTCTGAGACTGACATTCATCTACCTGTGGCCCTAAGAAAAGGGACTCGTGACTGCACAAAAAGGCCTTTACAACCCATTTGCCAAATACACTTCTACACACAAACTTTCTCCTGCACACAAAACCTTTCTCAGCAAGATCCAAGAACTTTCTATACCCAAACATGTGTCCGAAGCATTTCAATACAAGGAATGGAGGGAAGCCATGAAAGAAGAGATGATTGCTCTAGAGAGAAACCATACTAGAGAAATTGTGGATAAACTTGCAGGAAAGGATGTGGTGGACTGCAAGTGGGACTATACTCTCAAATATAAAGCTGATGGAAGTATGGAGAGATATAAGGCTCATCTTGTGGCCAAAGGTTTCACACAAGCCTACAGAATAGACTATGTTGAGACATTTGCTCCTGTTGCTAAAATGAATACTGTGCGAATTCTTTTATCTCTTGCTGCTCACTTCAACTGGAGTTTGTCACATTTTGATATCAAGAATGCTTTCCTCCATGGGGATCTTGAAGAGGAAATATACATGAAGATTCCACCAGGTTTTACTCCACCATCAACAAACAAAATACGCAGGTTAAAAAAGGCTCTTTATGGTCTTAAACAATCCCCTTGAGCCTGCTTTGGCAGATTTACCAGCGTAATGCGAAGGCAGGTTACAAACAGAGCCAAGGAGATTACAGGTGTATGTGGATGACATCATTGTAAAAGGAGATGATATGAGAGAAAGAGAGCAACTAAACAAGAGATTGGAGGTGGAATTTGAAATTAAAACTTTGGGCAAGCTGAAATACTTTCTAGGAATTGAGGTGGCTCGTTCATCCCAAGGAATATATATCTCTCAACATAAATATATGATTGACATGTCACAAGAAACAGGTAAGAGTGGATGCAAACCAGCTCGAACAACCATTGATCATAATCATAAGCTTGGGGCTGCCCTTGATGATCTGTTGTGGATAAGGGAGTGTATCAAAGATTGTGTGGGAAACTGATCTATTTATCCCATACAAGACCAGACATTGCTTACCTTGTTTCATTGATCAGTCAGTTCATGCATAATCCAAGGGAATCCTATCTCACTACAGCCTACAGAATTCTGCACTATCTTAAAGGTTGTCTAGGGAAAGGGATTCCGTTCAAACGTGACAGCGACCTAACTCTGGAAGCCTTCACAGACTGACTATGCAAGGCCTGTGACAGATAGAAGATCTACTTCAAGATAGTGTGTGTCTGGCAAGAAATCTTGTGATATGGAGAAGCAAGAACAAAGCCTAGTCGCTAGATCATCAGTAGAGTCTGAGTTTTGATCTCTTGCACATGGTTTATGTGAATTACTATGGTGCAAAATTATTTTTAAGACCTAAAGCTGAAGTGGGAAGGATCAATAAAGTTAAGATGTGATAACTCGTCAGCTATCAAGATTGCGAAGAACCAAAGCTGATCAAACCCAACCCAGCCCGGTGACCCGCCCAAGAAAAGCCCGAAAAACCGGGCTTGAAAAAAAAATCAGGCGGACTTGGACAAAAAAACTAGGCCCGAATTAAAAACCGGGCCGGGCTTTGGAAAATTTTAGGCCCGAATCAAAGCTCAGCCCGACCAGAATTTGAATATATACTACTATTTAAAAATATATATAATATAATATAATATATTTTATGTAATTTTTATATAATATATATAAGTTTTTATTTAGAGTTTTATTAATTATTCAATATTAAATGTTGAATTTTCTTCAACTTTTATTTAAAACTTTATTATTTATTCAAATTTTTATTAATTATTTATAAAAAAATGAAAAAACCGGGCCGGGCGAGCCGGGTAGCGGCAGAGCCAGGGAAAACCCGGGCCTGGGCCAGCCCAAAAAATAAAAAACCGGGCCTGGACATTAGAAACAGGCAACGGGCCTAAAATTCTTTCCAGGCCCGACCCCGGCCAGCCCACACGCCCATTTAATCAACTCTACGAAGAACCCAGTCCAACATGACAAGATCAAACAAGTGAAACTTGAGCAATTTGAATGATTGATTTGTCGCATATCTCTTCAAAGGAACAAGTGACAGACATGCTCACAAAAGGCTTTCACATCACAGCACTCGGTTCCACCTTCTAATTTCCAAGCTTGGAATGGATGATATTCACCATTCAGCTTGAGGGGGAGTGTTGAACAGATGCCATTACGTTATATTTCCGCTGTCCTATTTATCTTGTAATTAATTAATAGGTGTCCCTCTTTGGGAATAGGTATTGATATTATTAGTGGGTGCTATTATTTTTAGTGGGTGATATTAATAAGTGTCTGTCCTCCCTGTGTATGTTCCCTAGACAGTTACTCCCTAGACATCTCTCTGTTTTACAGATTAACCTATTCTCATTCCCCTCTCTATAAATAAGTACATACTTTCCAACTGATTGAATAAGAGAATTTACCGTATTCTTCTCTTCAATATCAATAATCACGACACATGTATATGTATATGTATGTATCTAGTGGTTAGTATTGAGCACCTTTTATTTACCTTCTAATCTTTTATTTACCACTATATATGTATGTATCTAGTGGTTAGTATTTATCTCTGTAATTAATTAATAAAAGTTTCATGCCGGATGTCAAAGATAGATTGAGCTTCAAGCTTCAACTTTCATATCATAGTTCTATACCACTATGCAGCGAAGAAACTATCAATCAATCTCAATATGTGTGTGAGTACCCAAACTTTAGGTGACAAAAACTATAAAAGCATAACTATGTTTATGTTTATGTTCATGTTCATGTTCATGGAAGCCTAAAAAAGGCATGACTCTCAGCATTAATGAGATTACCTGCATCCAAGTTTCATCTATAACTCGCTCAGGAGATGTCTCAGGTGACTGTACAGGCGGTGGTAAAGGGTGAATAAGTTTGGGAACCACCACAAGACCTCTTCCGATGACTAATATAGCTCCCGCATTATTTGCAGTCCCTTAAATATATGATGATTTTATATCAAATGCAAAGCCCACTATACATATACATATTGAACAGAAGGAAAAGTATACTACGTACCACAATAATTAGTAGCAGAAAAGAGAGTGATTAGTTGCCCATGAGCAAATCGCTCAAAACCATCCATAACGCACTCATGAGCTCTGAGTATAAGCTGCAGTTTGTTTTTCTTGCAGAACTCGGCCACACGATCAGGCTGTGAATAAGTAAAACTAAGAATGATTGAGAATGTCAAAAAGATATCACTGAAAGCAAGAACAAGGATTAAACATATGAATTACCCCAAAAGTGACAAGACCTGGCCCCCTAGCATTCGGTCTCAGACCCTCAACACTATCATTTTCTGTAGGATCAGACCTGAGAACCAACATAAAAGAAATATCATCCACATAAATAAAGTCAATTAAAGAGCAGAATATTCAATATATGTTATTCAGCACATACCAGAGGAGGTCCATTAGGACTATAGATCCAGCATCCATTGTAATGGGCCTCTCAAGTTTCTCTATTTGTTCGACTGAATTTATAGACCTTCCTATGCCACCGTGCATACAGATGATTTTCTTGTCAATAAGTGCTGCTAGTGGCAGATAATTGAAAAGCTGATTGAAACGAGTCCATGCCCATATCCCATCATTTTCTCCCTGGATGAGAGCAAAAGGAAATGGAAAAAGAAAAAGTCACTCTCTGGAAAATTTAGTGAATCAAGGTGAAGATTACAGAGATCATAAGTTCAATATACATCTCTTACCATTCTCTCAATACATTCAAGACGAAAACCAAAGAGGGCATTTATGTCTGCAGCTTCATGGTTTCCACGTATCAGGTGGACATTATCAGGATATTCGATCTATAAGATCAGCACAAATGCATGATTGTCAGATATGAGATTTTCTGGGTCTTTTAGAAATACAAGAGTAGGGCCATAGATATGGAGCAAGTCTTACCTTGAGAGCAAGAAGTAAAGTTATGGTTTCTAGGCTGTGTTGCCCTCGATCAACATAGTCGCCTAGAAACAAATAGTCAATATACCTGCCATAAAAATTGGCAAACCATACCAAGAGTACAATATCAACATAAACATCTAGCAGAAAAGCTGCACATAGTTGGCTGAAACAAGCTTATAAACATCTATTGCATGTATGACACTTATTTTACAATATTTGCATCAATGTCAGGCGCAATGTGAAGAATATTCTGAAATTGATTTTTGTAAGAGCAGCGCATGGGTGACTAAAACAACCATCACTTACGTAACGTCACCAGCTGTGGAAGGAAACCCATATTCATCAAATAATCGCATAAGATCACCAAATTGTCCATGAAGATCACCAAACACTTTGATAGGAGCTCTCAACTGGAGAACTGTAGGCTCACTCATAAAGATCTGTTCTGCAGCATGGCACAGCTCGCCCACTTCATAAGAATCTAAGAAAAATCTCCTATTAGCCGGAGCCTTCCAATTCCTGGGCCTGAGAAGAGTAGAAATCACCTGCAAGAAAAAACAACCTTCAGGAATCCCCTTGCCGGAAAAGAAAATAACTATGATCATAGTTCCTACCTTTTTGTGCAATCCCTGAGGAGATCTTTGCCTTGTAAACTTTTTCGAGGGATGTGATAAATCAGGATTCACGGGGACCATTCGCCTGCTCTCATTTTCAAACTGATCTAAAGACAGCTGCCTTACCATTCCTCCCAAGTTTCCTACAGCTTCTTTAGCAACAACCACCTGGATCAAGGAATAAAAATCTTAGAATATATAACTGCTGATCACATGTATTAACTTTATTAACCTGGCGAAGATGATATCACTATTCCCAACCAGGAATAAGCACCCTGGGCAGAGGGATCCACACACAGTTAAACCCTGAAGTGATCTGCCGCACACACCCCTCCGCAGAAAATATAACTCAACAGTCAAACCACATAGACCAGTCAAAACTAAATTCACTAGTAAAAGGCGAGTCTCAGGAAAAGTTTTCCTTTTTTTAAAAGAAAATATGGTCAATCATAATTGCAAATGAACTGAAAGAATGTCACCCATATAGAGAATAGAACATCAGCTCTAGCAAGAGATCTTATGTTTTGCAAAGTGAACAAGAACACAGTATTGCAGGAGTTTCTCGATCTAGACATGAAGAAGGAAAATTGCCAGCAGTTGAAAGATGATTGCCATCAGTGAAAAAGTTGCTTGAAGATAAGCAACATAGAATACCTTTGATTAGCTTTTAAGTCATTTGTCAATGAGGAAATATTCATAAGGCAAGAAAGTTATTTAGTTTGTTAATATATATTGAGGGAATATTGGCGTGATCGGGAGCTAATATTCTTTTGTCTATATATAGAGGAATTGGAAGTGTGGAGAAGCATGGAACAGCAGGATTCATCCTTTTGGTCCTTTCAACTTTGAGCCAGGCTGTACCAAGGGAACTTTGTACTTTATTGGATCCAGTCATCAAATCGGTCATCAAAGTTTGCTGACCCAGAATTTCTTTCTCAACCATGCTCACATATTTTATTCCCTCTTCATTGCCATCTGTTTCTGCACTCATCATATTGCATGTGATAGGGACGATGCCCCCACAAGCCACTCTGTAAGAGTTCAATTGAATAGAAAATAAATTCAGGTGTAAACAACATACTGCTCTGGGATGCAGGCGAACATCTGCCTCGATATTACTTCCATTTGATACAGAATCAGTGGCTTGGTAATTATCATCAGCAACAGACTCTTCATCTGCAGGTGAAGAAGAAGCAGCAGCAGCAGCCTGAGCAGCTTGCCAAACAGTGCGAACTGCTTCAACCTCAGCAGTAGACAATTCTACCAGTTTGTCCATGGACTTCTCGGTTCTGGGAAAAAGTAAGACACCTCCAATGTTGAACACACAAAATATAAAGCGTCTCATAAACACATTAGCTTAGCTTTAATCAGAATGATGGAATGCTAAAAAATCCTAAGCAACAAAATGAAACAAACAGATTGTACCTTTCCCCTACAGATGAAGGGCTTTCAGGTCTTCCCTCTTGTTGTAATTGTACTCTAGAATCAACCAAACTTGGGCTTTTCTTGGGTTTCACAAGACTGTTTGAGTCAGATTGGAGGGGACTGTTTTCCGCAATGAGAAGGTCTCCCAGCAAGAGATCTGTATAATTATATACATGTCACAGATGAATATACACCATGTAATGATTGCAGAACTGAACATAGAAGTTACTGGTAGCATTCTAGTTCCTGTTGTATACACACAATCAATAAAAAAATCCTCTTCCTTAATTTCAAGTTGTGATGCTTTAGAAAGTAAAAGTGCTCTAACAGACAGAAATAAATATATTATCGGCACCATTTCTTAAAAATGTATTAGAAAGATACATAGAATAAATTAAGAAGTGTTTTGAGTTGATCAGTAAGAATAACTCAGACTGGTACAGTCACTTTTTAACTAATATTTTGAATTTTTAATCATCAATATTATTCAATGTAGATTTTATTTAGATTTGCTTCTTCTCAGTTCCCAGTAGGTTAATAACTTCATACTGATTAAAAGTAGGTTAAAATATGCGGCTAGCCTCCAAAAGCTTGAATGGCAACAACTGTAAGCCTGTTTTTCTCAGATTTCCAGTCACATGCGTCCATAATACATTATAATTAGTTTCACGACCAGACACAATCTGCTACAATTGGTAGATGTAACAGAAGTTTACAGCAGTAAAAGTTGATGTGATGATTTTTGAGAAGTGATCCAGCCCTATATTTATAGAGAGAATGTCTAAGTGAGGAGAGTGTTCCAGAACTATTTAAGAGAGAGAGACTTCTAGAGATCCTGCCTAGGAACTACAATCTGCTGAAGAGTTAAATTAATTACAGATGGACAGCCACTAATAATTTACAACAACTGAACAGCCACTAGACACTTAATAATTACAGCACTAGTCACGTAATAATTACAGCAATAGTGGTTGTGCGGATAGACCAAACAGTAACACCTATGGAGTATGAAATCAAACAATGTAACCATAATAAAATGCATACAAGAACATTACAATGGCCATGCTGCAAATGCGGCTCAGAATCAATAGTTAATGTTATGAGAGGGCGTTTGTTTCAAGCAGGGGAAACAGAATGGAATCATGAAAGGAAATGGAGAGGAATGAAAAAGAATTCCCTATGATTTTCCCGGTTTTTTTTTGAGCTGGGGGAAATAAAATAAATAACCGGTCAAAGGCCGCCAACAACTACCGCTTGTCGGTCAACGGCCATTAATTACCGGTCAACATTCACCGGTCAATAGTCATTAGTCATCGGTCAATGGTCATATGTTACCGGTCAAAGTGTACTGGAGAAAGGGAATTTCATTCCCTAGTAGGGGTGGGGAATCAAGATAGATGGTTTTTGGGTAATCACATTCTTTTCCCCTTTTCTCCTGCTTGTTTTGATTCCGATCCTTTCCTGATTACCCCAAAACAAACGTCCCCTGAATGTAAACAATAAAATATGCTCTTTATGGTCATTATTTTAATTTCCCTTAACAGTAGTCTATCAATTCGGACAGAACACCACCCACCCCACAAAGATTTGTCTCTATCTTGCTAAGGGGTTTAGTTTTAGCCTATCAACAATTAGCAAGCAACCCTTCCAAGAAACTCAAATCTAGAACTTAGAAGGAAGCAGAGGAATATTTGAAATTATAAGAGTACTTTATACGTTCAATGAGGTTCAAACAGGATACGAAAGATAAATAAATAAATAAATAAATAGCTCCTATGAAATGTTGCGAAGAGTCAGCTAGAAAGCATATGTAGATCATTTTCTGATCTAACAGAGTACTACCTCCTCTAAGACCGCCGTATATAAATATGTGAGAACCATGAGAAGCAGCCGCCTGCCGACATCGGCGCATAAGATCCAATGATGGATCATGATCCCCTCCCTTGTTACTTTTAGATGATGTCACAAGACCGTTTCTGTCCAACCATACTCCAGCAGCGGTGTCCAAAACTTCATAGCACATTTCATAAGATTAGCTATATTATCTTCAGAGGGAAGTGTTAGACTCTGTATAAAGAAACTTATGGCTTAAAGAGCAGCCAAAATAACAAAATTTACCTGCCACAGCAGCTTCTCCTTCAATTGCCCGCCCTCCGCGAAGAACTCCACCAGTAACATGCAATCTAGCACCTACAAACACCTGATACACAGTAACGTCATCACCAGATACATGAACCGACACTAAAATCTTGGACAAACTTCGAAGAAATGGCATTAAGAAACGACTACTCCAAAGTGTCCAGGATGCAATAAAGTACAAAGTAACAGAATATTCTAGTAAGAGAAAAATGGATGAATAAAAGTGCTACACTTACAGCGGCATGCTGGTACCTAGGTGAAGGAGATACTCCAGGTGCAAGGGTCCATTCCCATTGACCATTTCTGTGCATGAGAAGCCCATAAGCATCAGCCAGAGGCTGCAGGTCCATGAAAAAAACACTAATTATTGGAGTACTATTCTATCCAAGGTCATTTGTACCTAAGTGAATAAAAGAAACTTCAACTTCAAAAGAAATTTTGAATGGCCTTAGATGAAATGCTAAAAGTAGAGAGAAGTTGGTCACTCGAAATCATGCACAGGAACAAAGGCAAGAACAAAGGTATAGAAAAGAAGCAAACAGAGAAGAAGAAAAAAGACATTGATCTGAACCAAAACTCTAACAGACCTAGACAAAAACTATATTACTGAGCTTCTTCGTGTCTTGATGGATCATAAGAGAAAATACCACAAGCCTCAGATATGCATGTATAACAATTAAACGACCTAACACTCTGTAATGCTGGGTGAAACAAAGAAAGCCTGAAACCATTTTTGAGACATGTGAACTTCAGCGCTAAGCTCTGCGGAGCAAGTAAAATGACTCCTCAAGACAAAGCAACGGAACATACTACACCAGACGTATCTCTTCCTCCACAAAGCAAGAGCATGCCATCCGACCGAGCACTGGCAGTCGCATACCTAGTGGACAAAAATAATTTCAGCACAAAGGTCACTCAGATCCTTTCATCCAAACTTAGAAGTAACAAATCCACTGATATACAAGCATGAAACTCAATCTATACACCACACAAGAAAATTGAAAGAGGTACAAAATTTTTTCCAGATAACTTAAACTGATTTGAAATATCTAATACAATAACCGAACAAGTGACCTCAGAGACAAAGGAAATTTCTAATTTGAATCAAATTAGCTCATTTTTCCAAGTAAACGTGAAATTCACTTTAGGACACTCTAAGTATAGAAATATGTCGAATCCGATCATGTCATACATACATAGAAATATCATATTAAGGAGTAAAATAAGGAAATGTCAAGAACTACTTTTGCAATCACTTGATGGATCATTGACCTCAGAATTTTATTAACCTCGGGTTCCTTAAAACTTCTGTGAAGGACTGAAATAGAAGAAAAACAAAAGAGGTTTGTCTCAATCTCTAAATGGAGCCTAGGTAGCACCAAAATGCCTAGGGGGCATCATTTACATTTTGAAAACATTTGCTGAACGTAGATACCTCGAAACATCCTTGATCAGCTTTTAGTGTTATAGACTTCACACGCTAATATTTCATTGTATAATAGACTTTAAACATCCTTGAGGGCGAGCCTAGGCGCAACAGTAAGTTGCTCCACGAGTGACATGCAGATCAAAGGTTCCAGTCGTGGAAACAGCCTCTTTGCAGAAACGTAAGGGGGAGGCAGTGAACTATATGCGACCATACTCCCCTTACCCCCGCATAAGCCGGGGAGTGCTCCGTGCATGGAATTTGCCCTTTTTATCACAGATCATCTAAATTTGTAAGCTATTAATAAACGCCCTTTTAACTAATCTGGTCCAACATTAACTAATACATAACTGTTATCTCATTCAGGGGCGGCTTGAATGGAGTACTATTTCGGTCACCGGACCAGGGCCCAAAAATTTGTGGGATCCAAATTGTTGTTTCACAAAACATGCAAGTACATAACTATAGATTCAAATCTTAATAAAAGATCATGACTTATTATTATTTTCGTTATGAATAAATTTCCTAACAATTAATGTAATTTGGTGAGCTTGCTAAATTAATTATTATGCATATTTACATAAAAAAAATTATTGCATTCTATATGGGGCCTCATTTTTAATATTTAGTACAGGGCCTCAATGTAGTTGAGACGCCCCTACTCCCATTTAATTACAAGATATGTCTACTAGTATTAGTTATATATCATCATTCTCCATCCCCCCATCTCTTGGCTTGTTTTCTATAGGAAGTAATGGAAACGTCCCAGTTTCAGGAACAACTCACCGTGCAACCTAGGAATGAGCCTTGCCCTCAGATACCAGAAGCTACCCCTTCTTCGTACCATGAGGGCTTCTATGCTCTTCAAAATTCCAGGATCAGATACTGATACCCAGCAGACAACAAGATACAGTTTCACAATATGTACATAACTAGAGAAAAACATGTGGATCACAACATACAATCTTGAAGGAAAACATCACCTCATAAAGGAATCAAATGTTTTACTGCTAGCAAAGTGGAATAAGCAGCCTAAACTCACATTCGTGCGGAAGGTTTGTCACCTTCTGGATTGAGCTGCTGCCATACATATGGTTTTTTAGCAGTGTCCAATGCCCAAGCATCTGCTAAAACCCTACGTCCTAATTGAGCATGATATTAACATTTAATAAGACCCACACATCAGTGTCTAGGAAGATTACAGAAACAGACTAGAAAGAATCAGAAAAAGAAAAATAAATGGTTCAATGGTCGACGGAGAAGCACACACTAACCATCCAACAAGCAATAAAAAATACATAGACACAAGGAATACAGAAGAAAAAAAAACTAGAGCAAGTTTACAGTACAATCCAAATGTGGACCAATATGAAACTACCGCACTGTAACAGATGCACTATGCGGTTAAGAATTGATGCAAAAGCTCAAGCAATTCTATACCAGATATCTGTTGAGTTCCAACAGATAAAGCATGCTTAGTAAAAACTATACAAGTGTTGTTGTTTATTAGCTTGAAGAGCAGATTACAAGTCATTTCAGCCCAATGGAGAACTGCGGTGGCAACATTTCAGGGGGGAGATAGATCATATAAAAACTCTCATATAGAGTACAACGATTCAATACTTGAATACAGCTGTAGACAGTGCAGTGGTCTCACCATCATTTCCACTGACAGTAACAAGGTATCTTTGGGCTACCAAATCCATGACATGGCCATATCTAGGGCCAGGGCCTTGTCCTTGGACAACCACTCTGCAATCATGAGAAATTGTGATGGAAGCTGTCAGGATCTATAGGCGCTCCCAAATGTAGAAATCTTATCACTTGATGCTACACTGCATTGGCAGCTTTGTGACAAGCTGGATAACATAACAGTTTCATTCACCCAGAAAATAACATGAAATAAACAGGTAAGAGTGAGTTTGGTTGACGGGAAGTGGATCACAAGCGCAATATATGTAGACAATGGTTTCTTCGCCAGACTTTGTTCTAAGGGTAATGTATCATATATGCTAGTCACACTGTAGAAGAGTGGAACTGGTTCACAAACAGACTGGACAACAGAACGGTAGAGATTTTTCTTCAGCTTCACTTTCTTCTATTCTCTCTTCTTCCCTTCAATCCCCCTCCCTCAAAAAGTGTAATTCTCTGAGTGAATGAATCTGTTATAGATAATTGTTAACACTTCAAGCTTATTATAGATAGTTATTATTGTAATCATGTAACTATAAACCGGTAAGATACAAAAATTTACGGTATTTACCATCACAACGCCCTTGGCGAATTTCAAAATAAATTGTTAAGTACCTTATTGTCTATAAATGTCATAGACATCAACTACAACTAGCTTATTACTTTTTCTCTTAAATCCTTTTACCTCCTATCTTTATAAGATCAACTGTCAACTTCAACTAACAGCTAGTTCCCTAGTTCCCTAGGATCAATTATGACGTTTACACCATTTCCAGTTCAAAGGGGTTGCTACATACACCCAACCCGGAACTCGGCATTTGCTTCCATGCCCACTTCCACTCCCTTTTCACAAACATACACTAAGGGAATTTAAGCCTCTGTTTATTATCAATTTTAAAGAGAGGTCACCTGTGCCATTTGTACTTATCATTCGTCAGGTCAAGCACATATAAATCATCCGTTGAATGCCCAGCGGGACCTATGCCACCCTGAACAAAAAAAAAGACCAAACAACTCTAGGCAATAAAAGAAAAGACCTTTTTCGAATAGAATCCTTCAATTAGAATCTATAACATTTCCATTGTAGTATGTATGAGCAGCATTTTTCTTAGCCAAGTAAAACGTTCTTT
The DNA here is from genome assembly GCA_023374045.1 of Limonium bicolor. NCBI lineage: Eukaryota > Viridiplantae > Streptophyta > Magnoliopsida > Caryophyllales > Plumbaginaceae > Limonium > Limonium bicolor. The sequence continues at coordinate 144,057,377 of CM041780.1, read as the reverse complement.
CACCTGAAACACAACCATCGTCCCCACTGCAGCAGCTGCATGGGCTGCCCTGGGAGATGGTGGATCACCAGCTGGTCGAATCCTACACCAACGAACAAATTAAAAATACAAATTTAGCACCAGAGGCGCTAGGGATATATAAAAATACGTATTACATGGTAGAACAAAAGAGGAGAGAAGGAGGGCCAAAGAGAGAGGGAGAGAAGTCACCTTGTCCATTTCTTACTGAGAATATCATAAGCGTGAACAGAATTGGTAACACCAGCCAACCCTATTAACATTAATAACAACAGGGATAGCAGGGACAATTACTCAAATGAATCAACTTTTCCAACTAGAAAGAAGAGAGGGGTAGAGAGAATACTTATTCCAGGGGCAGAGGAGCCACCACCACCTTCAATAGCGGTGGCACCACCGAAGAGGATTAAGCGAGGTCCATGAGTCTTAGTGGGAGCAACAGCGGTCAGAGTGTGGCCACACCGCAGGCCCGGTGCGTCCTCTTCGGAGTCCCAGAAGCTCTCTAGTGAATGATAAGTCGGAGCCGGCGGCATCCAGGGCTTGGACCCCATAGAGGAGCCAGATATGTACGAGTTTAAGTATCAGTTAGATCGAATAAAATAGCTGGAGCTACTATCCTAAACCGAAGACTCTAGCAATAGCATCCACCGGGCCTCGGAAAAAGGTTAACAAGTCAGAATATCAGAAGAAAAGATCACATTCAAACAGGAGTACTTCAGGCCAATTTCAGAAAATAAACGATGGTAAGCTCAGAACCCTATGATCTGGGTTCAAAAGCTGGTTTTACTGCGCCGGGTATGACCAATTTGCACCGCTAGTTAGGGAGTTGGGCAAGAAGGGCAGAGAGAGGAAAAGAGAAAGGATAGAGAGTGATAAGCTGGGTGTAGCCGACGGACGATAGTTTAGTCAACAGTCGACAGGAGGAAGATGAGAAAAGTAGTTGACGATGAGGAAAATGAAGGAGACATGCAAAGCGGAGAAGAAGCTTCCTGCCCCGCCTGTAGAGTGGTGGTCCGAAGTCAAAGAAGTGCGGTCACCCGTTTTCCACCCATATTGTTTTCCAAACGCTGGCCACCATCGGCCAAGCGCTTCTTCTGTCCGTTACTGAACAACGTATTTTATTTTGGGGAAATTTCATGAAATGTCAGTATATTTTTGGTTATTCATGAAATGTCACTAAAAAAAGAAAGTTATAAAATATCACTATATTTTTGTAAAATTTCATGAAACTCCACTATAGATAAAAAAATGTAAAAATATTCTTACTAGTTAATAAAGTATTTTTAAAGTTCACAATATGACCCTAAGCGTTAAAAAATTTACAAAAATATCTAAACTACGATAAAAATATTAAAAAATTATAAAAATATAAAAACATATAAAAAAATTATAAAAAATATAAAAATTTATAAAAATTAAAAAATGAAAAAAATCATAAAATATTAAAAATATATATATTTCATTTTTAAAATTTATTCAATACCATAAAAAGAATATTATATTCTAAACAAATAACTTATACCAATTAAGTATCATAATTTATACCAAATAAGTACCATAATCTTTACCATACATTTTTTATTATTTTTTATTTTTTATAAATTTACATTATTACTTCATACCAAAATTTATCAGTGAAATAAAAAAAATTAAATTATTTACTGTGAAGAAATTATGTAAATTGATAGAAAATAAAATAAAAAATATATGGTAAAAATTATGGTACTTATTTGGTATAAATTATGTTACTTAATTGGTATAAATTATTTGTTTAGAATACAATATTCTTTTTATGGTACTGAATAAATTTTAAAAAATGAAATATATATTTGTTCTAATATTTATGATTTTTTCATTTCTTTTCATTTTTTTAAATTTTTTAAATATATATAATTTTTTATATTTTTATAATTTTTATATTTTATAATTTTATAATTTTTTAATATTTTTATCATATTTTGGATATTTTGTGAATTTTTGTAAATTTTTTAACACTGAGGGGCATATTGTGAACTTTAAAAGAACTTTATTAACTAGTAGGGGTATTTTTGTCTTTTTTTCATCTATAGTGGCGTTTCATGGAGTTTTACGAAAATATAGTGGCATTTTGTGACTTTCTTTTTTTAGTGGAATTTCATGAATTAGCCAAAAATATAGTGGCATTTCATGAAATTTCCCTTTATTTTATTTTTTTCAAAAATGAAAATCAGGTAATTCATCAAATAAAAAGAAAGTCATAAAACGTTATTATATTTTTATAAAAGTTCATGAAATATCACTATAGTCACCGCTTATAAGGAAACGACAAAAATACTCTTACTAGCTAACAAAATACTTTAAGAAATCACAATATGTCCCTAAATGTTAAAATATTCAAAACAATTCACCAAAAAACCCCAAAAATTCAAATACTATTAAATAATATAAAACTTAAAAAATAGAAAAAATCATAAAATATTAAAAAAAATTAAATATTTCTTAGATTTTTAAAATTATTCATTACCATAAAAAGGAATATAGAGTTTTAAACACATAATTTATACCAACAAAATACCACAACTTATACCAATTAACTACCATAATTTATTTAAATTATATTTTTCTACAACTTTAAATTATTTATTGAAAATAAATTATATTATATTTTAACTAATATTTAGAAAAATTGTTTATATTCTATTTTGTAGATAACTTTAAAACATAAAAAAAATTATCTGCATGATACAATATAAATTTTAAGAAAATCAAAAATTTTAGTTAAAAATATAAAATATTTTATTATGAATATATAAAAAATATTTTTTTCAAAAATATAAATTATTTATTAGAAAAAAAATTATATTATTTTTTTACTAATATTAGAAAAATTATTTTAAAATTTTATATTCTATTTTGTAGATAGCTTTATGACATAATATTTTTTGTTGATAAATAACTTTAATTGGTAAAAAAATATAATTTAAAAAATGTATGGTAAAATTATGGCACTTAATTGGTATAAATTATGGTACTTAATTGGTATAAATTATGGTACTTAATTGGTATAAATTGGTAGAAAACTTGGTATAAATTATGTCTTTAAAACATTGTATTTTCTTTCTTATGGTATAGTATAAGCTTTAAAAAATATAAGAAGTTTTTAATTTTTCATTATAGTATGATATTTTAATTTATTTTTATTTTATTTTTCATTTTATAATATTATAAATATTTTTTTATATTTCTCTATATTTTAAAATATTTGGAATTTTTGTGTATGTTAGTGGATTTTTTAACACTTAGGATCATATTGTGAACTTTGAAAGTTTTGTTAACTAGTAGGGGTATTTTTGTTGTTTTTCTTCTGGTCAATGACAGTGGCATTTCATGAACTTTTTCAAAAATATAATGGCAATTTGTGACTTTCTTTTCTTTTCTTTTTTTTTGGGGGGGGGGGGGGCATTTCATGAATTATCCAAAAATATAATGGCATCTCATGAAATTTCCCTAACTTATTTTATAGAGATGGTGTAGAAGAACACGCCGCTCGTGCCCTCCCCTCTCCACTGGCATTCTTTGGCTTTATCGATCTCATCGCCCCCTCCATTGAAGCTCTGCCACCATCCAAATTCCCCCATTTGTTCTACTGCCCATTCACCTGCAATCACCTCAATACCAAATTTCAAGGTGATTCCCTCAATCAGGGCTTTAGCGACCCTATGTGACCCTACAAATAGCAACTCTCGTCGCCTCTCTTGCTCGGGCTACATTTCGGGTACTCACTCTTTTCTGATATTCTATGTTGCTCTAGTGGCACTCCTATGGTTGGAGAGGAGTGTGCATGTTCGATCATAGTAGTGGACCCTTTAGGATGATCATGTTCTTGTTGGCACCAATGGCCTCGGTAATTTGTGTATATTGATTGCTTACTTTGAGAGGAAGATGAGTATCCTCTCCTTTAATTGTAGGGGTTAGGAAGTCCATCATCTCTACGTTGGGTTGTGGTCGTGGTCAGAGAAGAGGATCTTGACTTGTTGTTTCTCTCTAAAACCAAGCCCGTCGGTCGTGAGATGGCTAAAGTCAGTCGTCGCCTCCGTGGGTATCATGCTTTTGTGGTGGATAGCGAAGGGCGAAGTGGTGGTGAAATACCCTGTAATTAAAAATAGTGATTAATTAGGCTAATAAGTATTTTATAAGCTTAATTATGTCTAAATAATCATGAGGGAACAAATCCCGAAGAAAATGGATCCTTAAAACGGATTAAAAACACAAACGAACCTTAAAGCACGTTTTTCGAGGAAACCGGGAAAACGCGACTTTAAGCGGGTCAAATAGACTCATAATAATTTTGGTCAACCAAATAGTCATTAATAAACATTAATGAAGGTCTAGAACCAATAAAATCAATTAAACGAGAAAATAGTAAAAACTGTAAAAACGGGAAGTTGTGGGGTGAGAGTGTAAATAAACTAAACTAGTGTGTCCACTATTGCAAATAAAATTTTAAAACCCTTGTGAGGGCTGTGTGTGATCCGATTTTGCTACCCCTCTCACTCTCTTAATTGTCTCTTATTTGCAAAAGACAAAAAAAATAAAACAAAAGCAAAAAGTAGAAACTTGCTTTTCTACACTCTCTCTCCTCATTTCCTCTCATCTCGCACGTACTGCACTCCCCCTCACTCTCTAATTTTCTCTTCTTCCCCAAGCTTCCTCCCATGGCAATTTTGAGAACCCACACCAACCACCTACTTCTCTTCTCTTGTTAAGTACTCAAACCTCCACCAAAAATTACAAAATTTGTACCATTGTATTCCTCTCATCAAGGAGAGCATTTCCCTCTTTTCCAAATTCGAAAACAACCAACTTCATCTCCATGGGTGTTCTTGGTTTTGAAGATGAAGACCACCATTAGAAGCATCTTCACCTTGTTGGTCTAAGGTAAAAAGAAATCCGAAAACACTAGCATTTTTAGCCCTTATGTGCAAAATAGAAATTTCTAAGTCTTGAGTTCTTCTACCTTGTTTGCCCAGCCGATTTTGGCATCCTTGGGGAGTGGGAATCTTTCTCTTGTTGCTATTCTACACCCTCTCTACATACTTGCAAGGTAATGCACTCTTAAACCCTAAAATTTACCTTAAAACCTTAGGATGATTTAAGGGTTAGTTGAATTAAAATGGTGGTGTGTAATGGGCTGTAGCTTTAGATTTAAATCTCCATAACCGGTGGGAAGAGAGGAAGGGAAAGGAAGAAGGAAGAAAGAAAGAAGAAGGAAAGAAAAACTAGTGAGAAAACAAGGTAAATTACACTCACTTGTGTAGCTTTTGTAATGCATTGTGTAACAGATTTTTAGTAGCTTCAAATGTGTATTGTGAATGGTATTGAGTAGTAGTATAATGTGGAAGAAGACTAAAATGTTTTAAAGCTTTAAAAGACACTTGAAAACTTGTTAAAACCTAGATGGAAACAGATGTTGTGTGCAGGAATTAAATGAGTGTTTAATGTCTAGTATTTGTGTTGGAGAGTTGTGTATTAGTGTTGTTTATAAACAGGTGATATGGGTAGCATTGTGTGAAAAAACATGTGGTGAGAATGTAAAAATATAGGGGAGACTATGTCAAATTTTGTCTAGAACCTATAACACTTAAGAACTATAAATAAGTGGAGAAACACCTTGAAAACAGATTTTAAATGGAGCTAGGTTGTGGGTAGGATAAGAGAGATAGGTAATGCATTGTAAACCTTAGAAATGGCTTTAGGAGAGGAGACCATGAATGGAGGAAGTGAGAACCAAAATCCGTAGCAAAATACAACTAGGAAGAATAGTGTAAGTGGTGGAATGAAAACTTAGAAAATATGTGTGTGAATTTGTATGAAATGAAGTAATAAGTTAGTAATGGATTTAGACATGTTTAGGTGACTAATTAGGTGCTTAAATATGTGGGATTAAGTGTAGGAACAATGGGGAATTAATTGGGCAAAGATAGAAGTGTAACAGAGAAAGAAAAATGCAATTCTGTACAAAGTAGCAGCACGTCCGGAACTTGGTCCCTTGCTAAATTCCCGGACCATGCTAATAAAATGGCCGGTCGAGAGTTAGAGTACTGGAGTGGTTCGGGACTTAAGTCCCATACAAGGACCCGGACCACCCCTTAATTTTGTTCGAGAGTTCAAGCTTACTTCGGTCTGGGACTTGGTCCCAGGTACAAGACCCGGACCACCCATAAAAATCGTTCGAGAGTTTTACCCTTGTCTGGTCGGGACTTAACCCCTGTACAAGGACCCGGACCAGGCACAAAATCAGTTCGAGAGTTAGACCACAGGGTGGTCCGGGACCTAAGACCCGGACAAAGTCTGAACCAACCCAAAACTTTCAAAATTAGTTTATAAAATGGTTTTTAAGGAAAGGTAAAGGATGGTAATGATAGTATAAGATAATTATTACTTAATTAATGATGTTTAAAGGTCATTAAGGGTATAAACAAGGTTTAAAAGTAATGAAGAGTGAGTAAACAATGTGTAAGTGTATAAATTGTAAAGACATAGTAAGTATAAGTCGAGAAATGTAGAAGATAAACGAGTTAAGTTAATTATAGGTAATTAACCACTCGATCAAATGTATGTTATAGGACTTGGATTGTGAACACTAAAGGAAAGTCGGTTGCAAGTACAACGGTGAACGGTATGAACTTCTCATGCCCTGTATGCTACCTTGGCTACTATGATTTGTGTGCTAGTTGATCACCTAAATAAGATAAACGCACGAATCGGAATTATTATGCTTACTTGTGATTATATGATATTGTTCCTTGTTGAATATTATCTTAAACCCTAGTTTGTATAATTCATGTAATGTGTGAATGATAATGAAGTGTGTGTATGCTTGATGTACTGTGTGGTGGCCGAATGACATTGTGATGGACTTCTAACTAATTCCTAACAAACTAACCAATCTAACATGATAAATTGGTAAATTGGAATGAGTAGAAGTCCGATATAGTTTCGGCCACGCGTGAGGAGGCGGAGACACAAGAGGTTGGATCCAAATCATGGCTTTAATCTTTTCCACGGCCCAAACCCCTTAAATGGGTAGCATCCTGGATTAGTGAGCCACCTAAAGCTCGGTGGTGGGACGGTGTAGTCCCTGCCCGGAGGTCATACCAACTTAACATGAGTAAAAGTAAGTAAGTAAGAGTAAGTAAGTATGGAAAAGTAAGGAAATGTTGAATGAGTATGTTTGCGTAAGTAATGTGTAACGAGTAAAAGAGTAATGAACATCTGATTAACCCAGATGTGTAATTGGCTAACCCTTAAAGAGATAAGTATTGTGTATGGTATTGATATACTGTTTGGCTTGTGTATTGCCTTCAGTTGTGTGTATTGTATTGTGTATGAATGTGTTGTATATGTAAAGCATGTATGCATGTCTAAAATGAACTGCATGTATAGTCGACCGAAAATAGTCGGCGTACCCTAGTTAGCACGAGGTATATGTGAAGTTTATATGCAGTGTTTTGCTGAGCCCCTTGGGGCACTGTTTTTAATTTTACAGGTGCTCGTGAAGGGTGAAGATGGTAATGAAGTCGAGATGATTTCTTTTTGTGTACTTAGTGGATTATGAAAGGTGTACCAAGTTGTACATGGCTATAGGCCTTTTTGTTTAGCCGGTGTACCATGGGGTACACCCTTTTGGATATTGAAAGAATTATGAATTGGTATAGATGAGTAGTTGTTGAAACTCATTATTCTTGGTAAACTTGATAAAGGATGTAACTAACTTTACTTTTGATACTCGGTAATCCAGCAATGTAAGTGGATGGTATTTTGTATTTGATAAGTAATGTTTAGTAGCTCGGTATTCTCTTGACATCAGACCGTTACGTATGTAGTAGGAGCCTTGCTAGCCGTATGGGCGGTTAGCGGCGTTGTATCACCCGCCGTAGTATTAGTATTTCCGCTACGAGTAGTAGGATGAACGGGACAATTAGACGGTAAGTAAGGGATTAGCGGTAGGGGTGTTACAAAAAGTGGTATCAGAGAGTAACTACGCTCTCTGATGTCCTAAAATTACCGAGCATAGGGATTACCGAGTTAGGATTACAACCGTTTTAAAACGGAAACTTAGAAACCTAACTAGGAATGACCGTTGGTAACAACGGATACCCCTGACGTTCTTATGAACGATACTCTTGCTTAAATTCAAGACCATCTGGTCATGGTGTACAATGCCTAATGAGAATGTTACATGTTCAGATGTCAGGACGAGGTCCGGGCCGACCCAGAGGAGGGGCCACTGACGGACCGGGCACGCAGACGATAGCAGAGATCGTCGCCGCCACGGTAGCACAAATGCTACCCCAAGTAATCACTGCGGTGCAACAAACGCAACAAAATCAACAAACTCAAGCGGGACCAATCCCTCCCCCTCCACCCAAAGAAGCAAACTGGGTAAAATCAGTAGCTGAACTCCGACCTCCATGCTTTCGAGGCGAGAGTGACCCGGCAAAGCTTGAAGCCTACATCTTCGAAATAGAGACGGCCTTTGAAACCCTCGAAGCTTCTGCTAGAGTTTGAGTGAGAGTAGCAGCATACTACCTCAAAGACGCTGCCATGGATTGGTGGAAGTTAGTCAAGCAAGAGCATGTCAATGACCCCACATTTGACTGGTAATCCTTCACCGCTCTCCTCCGATCCAAATACTATCCACAGCACGTCAAAACCAGGAAACGTCTAGAGCTTGACGCCTTGAGGATGACTGAAAAGATGTCAGTAGATGAGTACTACCGCACCTTCACCACTATTCTACGTCTTCTACCCGACCTTGGGTACACCGACCTAGTGTTGGTCGATCGCTTCTATGGCGGTCTGAGCCATCATCTTCTGTACGGTATGGGGTACACCAGATTTACCTCCCTCCAGGTAAACATAGGGTTGAACCCTTAGTACCATTGTAAATACTTAAACCTTTATTGTTATTAGTGAGAACACCATCTAATACCTGAAAACCTTCAGGAGTTAAGCTAATCACGCGGCATCCGGCTCTGCGTTGAGATCACTTGCCAACTAAGGGATGAGGAACAGGCGCTTAAGTAGGGCTGTCCATGGTAGGTTAACCGCCTTATTCGGTTAACCGTTTTCGGTTTTTTAAAATTCAATTCCATTACCATTCCATTTAGATCGGTTAACCGGATTCGGTTAACCGTTTAATTCGGTTTTCAAAAATTCAATTCCATTACCATTCCGTTTAGACCGGTTAACCTTTAGTTCGGTTCGGTTTTATCGGTTAACCTTGTAGCCGTATATTTTTTTATTTATGAGACCCATACCATTAATATTATAGTATAATATTGATCAATCACCTAAATCATGAGTGACAAATCTAATATATGTGACAAAAAATATAATAATATGTATATATTTCTGTAGACACCAAAAATTCTCACCCCATAAAGCAAATTTCGAAATAATAAGAGAGGTCGTCGCCTTTCTTCTTCAAAACATATTAGCGTGCATGCCATAACGAAGCCGTCATTTTATAACCTTTTTCAAAGCATTTTCATAAAACACGATTTTCCAAAAATGAATTTTTAAACAATAATCCGGTTTTAAACCCATTCATTTTGCTTTATGTACTTATCTTATTATTTACATTCCATAATTTCATGCATTAGATTAATCATCTCTTTTTATTGTATATACTCTCTTTTGGATTCGTAGCTCTTGAAAAACAAAGTTATCCAGTTGAAATTAGGGCTTGTATTACTTCTCTCGTTTATATGTTAAGTTCAATTATTAGCTCAGCCGGTTGAAATTGGTGAGGAAGAGATTAGAGGTCCCGAGTTCGAGTCACAGAAGGAACGAAATTATTTTTTTTCGACAAAGCAATCCAAATGCAGCCTCCCGGTCCATACCAAACACGAGGTCAAGACCAGACGTAGCCCATACTGGCGTGAAGAAACATGTTTTCTTCCATACTAAAAATCCTCGATTCTGCTGATCCATACTCGATTTTCTTCATTCTCCGTTAATTGTGCAACCCATACTGTCGTGCGAGAAGCATGTTTTTCTTCCTCATCTCCGCCATCTCTTTATTCTCTCACCCACGGTAATTTTGCACCGGTACTGGCGAGCAAGGAACAAATACACTACGCCTACTTCATCTCTTCCTCACGCGATAATTTTGCCACCTAAACTGGCGAACGAGGAACACTTATGCTCTGTACCTCCTACATGTTTCTTCATATACGCCGAAAATTTGCACACCCCACTGGTGAACGAAGCATGGCATGAACAAGGAGCAGGCGTGCGCTGATTTACCATTTTCCAACCCAGCACGTGAACAAGGAGCATACATGCTCCACGTTGTAAAATTCCCCTCCTCAGCTCACGAACAATAAGCATATCTCCCTTGCATTCCTTTCATTCTCGTTTTTCTGACTAGCGAGAACAAGATCATATATGCCCCACCTTCATTTATCTTCACACGCCCCCGCTCTTCATTCTCTTCTCACGCGAACAAGGAACGTCCCTGCTCCTCTGTCATCTTCTTCATTAGCAGTAACTTTGCAACCATTGGAGGACAGGGAACTAACAGCTCTGCACTTCTTATTCTCCTCACGGTAATCCGCAAACCAATCTGGCAACAAGGAGTTTCTCTTGTTTCATTCTTTCACTCACGGTAACATACAACAGCGAGGAGTATACAATGCTGGCTTCATTATTTCACTCACGGTAATATGCAACCCAACTGAAGAACAAGAGCATACAGCTCTGTAACTCTTCATCCTTCTCCCCTCACGGTATTTTCAACTGGCGACAAAGAGCATACATGCTCTGCAGTTCATTCCTTCCGTAATTTTGTTCACCAAACTGGCGAAACAAGGAATACCTGCTTTGACTTCCTTGTTCTCTTCATGGCGGCGAAACAAGGAATTGCTTCGTTGTTCTTCATTCCTTCAACTGGCGAGCAGGAGCTCATGTCTGCGCTCTTCGTTCTCTTCACCTTCGGTAATTTTACAACCAGACTGGAAACACAAAGAACATACATGCTCTCCCTTCTCTGTTCATCATCTTCTCTTCATGCACCCAAACGTCGAACAAGACTCATACAACTCTGAGCCTCTTTCCATTCTCTTCCTCACGACAACTTGCACCAAACCGTTGAGCATGTAACATACAAGATACTACCCTCTCTTCATTTCTCTGCGACACAATAATTTGAACACAACTGACGAGCGTGGAACACTGAAGCTCAACACCTTCTTCCTTCTCTTCACCGGCGTGCGAGAAATGTACAGAGGCAATATATATACGGGCTGCATCCTTCCTCTTAGAAGTCACTGGCGAACGAGGAACATTTTTGCATCATCTTCTCACTCACGACGGTGATTTTACAACCTTACTGGCGGATTAGGAGCACAAGCTCCACGGCTTCTTCATGCTCTTCAACGACAATTTTGCAGTCTACCAGCGAACAAGGATCAAGCTCTTCCCTCTGTTCATTTCTCTTCACCAGTGGTAATGTCAATCTCCCAGGCGAACAAGGAATATGGCTCTGGCTTCTCTTTATTCTTCTGCATCAGTGCATCCTACCACCAAACTAGCGTAACAAGGAACATATGGCCCGCCCTCTTTTCATCCCTCTTCGTCGACGGTAATCTTGCAAGCCGAACTACGAAACAAGAAACATCACTGTGCCTCTCTTTCATCTCTCTTAGTTGACGGTGTTTCTGCAACATAGTTGTCGACCAAGCTTCTCTTCATTCACGGTAATATCTTGCAACCCACCTGGAGATAAGTATCTGCTACGGTTTTCTTAATTCACTGGCGAACATATATCAGTTCTATTTTATTTTATTTTGTTACTCACGTTTTTAGCAGCTTGATTTAGGTTTCACTTGTTTGTTTATTTTAAGATTAGTAACTTGGGGATGTTAGGCCCTTTACTCTCTTATTTGTGGTATTTATAATTTTGTTTAACCACTAAAAAATGAAGTTAAAAAAATGGATTAGACTTACATCTTGCTAGTCTTATGGCAAAATAAAATGGGATTCAGTATCCTCAGTTTCAATTGGGTAATAACAAATTTTGAATAGGCTAGTATTCGTGTTCTTATTTTATTTTCTTTCTTTTATGCATTTTTTTTATTTTTGTTTGATCACTAAATAATAATAATAAAAATGGATGTGTATTCTCGGTTGTTAAATTTCCAATGTAAAAAGAAAAAGCAACGAACAAAAGAAGATAAAATTGGTTAGCATACATTTCGTGATATTTCAATTTGTTTAGGTTTTTTCTTTCATTAGAGCCTTAATTATTGAAAATAAAAGATTAAGAATAGAAAATGTCATTTTATGCATAATTGTTAGTTTGGTGCTATATTTTTCAAAATAATTAGCAACCCCACACTTTAGGATTCATTGTACATACTCAATTTTGTCATTTAAAGCTCATGTCATGTTTATTTGATTTATTTTCAGTTTCAAGTTCATGATTATCTGTATTATATGTTCATGTTGTATAGCTAGCTTGGCAATTGTTGGGCCCAGCCCAATATAGAGGCCCAATGACCTAGGAAGCCCTAGATAGCCTATAGGACACCCTTTGTAGAAAAGCCTTAGGTTTGGGTATCCTCAATGCATACGGGTCCTAGACACGGTCCATGTGAGGAATACCCGTTTTCCTCAAAACTTTTCCAAATCATCCATAATGTCGGAATAAATTCACAATCAATCATTCAATTCCAAATCAATTCATAAATCCAAAAAAAAAATCAAAAGCTCAAAACAACTCACCCAATTCCAAACAAGGCCTAATTTTCCTGATCCAAATAGGGCCCATAGGTCAATTCGGCCCAAAACCAAATCAAAAATCTACTTGGCCCATCCACTTCAGCCCAAAAACAATCTTCAGCCCAATTCAGGCCCAATTCTGAATAAGGCATGACAAGCCCACAATCGGCCCAAAACCAAATCAGGCCCAAATCACTCAACCTGGCCCAATTCTTGCCTGACCCACTTCTAGCTTGACCCATTCAGCCCAATAAGCCCATCGGGCCCAATCCATGTGTGGCCCAACCCTGTACATAAAATCAAAGCCCATTTCAAAACACAATTGGCTCATCAAGCCCGATTCAGGCCCAGTTTGACCCAAACCCATTCCGGGTCCAAATCCAATTCGGCCCATTAAGCCCTGACCAGCCCAAGCCCACAAAAGTCAAACCAATTTGACCTTGACCCGAACCTTTGACCAAACTCGAGTTGACCGAACTTTGACTTTGACCAAAGTCCACAAAACCAAGCAAGTCCACAAGAATCAAACCTTGACCTGAATGTCAAACTTTGACCAAACCTTGACCCGAATGTTGGACTTTGACCAAACCTTGACCCGAATGGTGACCTTTGACTAAACTTTGACCATGACCCAAACCTTGACCAATCCGAACTTTGACCAGCCCAAGTTGACCTTGACCCAACTATGACTCACTCAATCCCATTTTGACTTGGTCTAACTTTGACCCGCCTTGTTTTAATCCCAACCAAATTCGACTCAAACCAAATTCAATTCCAAACCCGATTCATTTCAGTTCAAGCCCAATTCAAAAACAATTCAATTCTTAAATCAATTAGATTCAATCAATTTCAATCCAATTAATTCAAAATTCTTTTCATTCCCAATTCAATTCAACTTCATTTCAATCCCAATTAATTCCAAACGTCATAAATCTCAAATTCCTTAAAACTGTAAACTCCTGGAAGTCAAGCATCTCGAATCTCTAAGTGTCTCAGCAGCTCAATCGACTCGAAAGTCTCAACAGCTCAGCAGACTCGAACGTCTCAACAGCTCAACAGACTCGAACGTCTCAGCAGCTCGCGGACTCGAACGTCTCAGCAGCTCCACAGACTCGAACGTCTCAACAGCTCAACAGACTCGAACGTCTCAGTAGCCCCGCAGACTCGAACGTCTCAGCAGCTCATAGACTCGAAGGTCTCAACAGCTCAACGGATTTGAAAGTTTCAACGGTTCAATAGACTCATCAAATTCAAGCACCTCGAAAACCCCTATCTCCTCAAAAAAGCCAAACCCCTTAAGATTTGATAATCATTTCAAGCCTCAAAGTCTCACAGACCCGAACGTCTCACAGACATCCCCATTTAAGATTTCAAATATCTCACGAGTCTAGCACCTCAAACTCCAAACAAACTCGACAATCCATCAAAGACCCCTTCAATCCGTCAAAGACCCAAAAGGTCCAAAATCCAAAAACCCCCAAACTCCCAAACCCCCAAAACCTGAACTACGTAAGGTCTGATCTCAGCGGGAGTTGAGTACGTAGGCAGCCCATCTAGGGTGCGATCCCATTCCAAACAAAAAAACCCCTTTTCCCCCACTAAGGTTTCTCCATACCTCTCGAACTCTCAACCCTTAACCAACTAACTCCAAGACCAGCCTATTCTTCAAATCTTCTAATTCATCTAATCCTCAACCCACACTCAATCCTATCCTTTGGCCTTTAAAGAATCTCTCTAAAAGGTTTTGAAAAGAGGGCAATCCCGACAATTGGAGACCGGGTTTCCTCGGGCACCAATCGAAGTCGTGGTCGTTGCCACTTCTAAGGGGTGAAACCCAGTACGAAACCCACAATAGAATCTCTGACGAGACCAGACTAAGTCCTATCCACAAGCAACAAATCAGAGTCAATCAACGGTTCTTATAACCCTTCTCTTCCTTTCCTAGTTCTTAGGTCAAACTAGGTGGCGACTCTAGTCAATTCCACCTTATAGAGGCTTAAATCCGCGTGGAGCCCATTGAGAGCGGGTGTAGTGCACACTTGCACTCTCCTTTATGCTTTCTGGGAAAGACGGACGATTTAGTAGGTATTTGAGGGATGCCAGATCAACGGGTTTTCACCCTCCACAGAATGGCAGTTTCTAGACATTTAGATAGACCCCCTCATACCGAAAAATCACCCTCCACAATTTCCTCAATAGTTAGCATTAATTATTATATAAGGTGAGCATTAATATTTGAAGTTTTTCATAGTTCATATAATCGGTTAACCACGGTTAACCATGCGGTTAACCGTTCTGGAAAATTCAATACCGTTACCGAAACCGAAACCGGTCAATTTACACGATTCGGTTAACCATACCGCAAGAACCGGTACGGTTAACCTGAAAACAGGTACAGTTCACTTCGGTTTCGGTCGGATACCGCGGTTTCGGAATTTTTTGGGCAGCCCTACGCTTAAGCGCAAAGCCAACAACAAGAACACCAGTTCTGAGGAGCAGAACCAAGGCAAGAGCTGGAAAAAGAAGAAGGGGAAGTTCTTTCAGCAATCCCAAAAGAACTCCCCTAGTGAGAGCAGTGCCCGTGCTGAGAAGGGCAAACCGGCTGAGCCTCTTCAGCTAGGTTATTTTGCACCGGTGGCTGTGAAGCCACTGAGATCACACCCGCCTAAGGGTAATCTTCTAACCTAAACACGTATTCGTATAATTATCATAACTAGTATTCCCGCACAAATGTGCTAACATTCTAAGCCTCAGGTTCTTGCTCCGGGTACAACAAAAACTACTCCGACGACCGCAACTATGTATGCAGAAGGTGTAACCAAGACCATCCCGGCCTGGATTGCCAAGGGAGAGAAATCCGGTGCTACAACAGTCAGAAACCGGGACATCGAGCTAACATGTGCCCAGAAAATGCCAAGCTCAAAGGAAACTTCCAAAGCTATAAGCAGAGGGAAGGCAAGGAGGTTGCATATGGCCATACACCAGCCCAGCAGGCCCCGCAGGGACAGGGATCCCGAGGTCCTCAGAAGGGCGCACCTCAGAGGCAGCCCGCCTTACATATCATCGACTGTGACGGGTCCGGTTCTAAGTCCGGCCTAGGTAATTAACTGAAACCTTCAATCCTTGTGAAGCATGTCTAAGTATTGGAGTAACTGTTTGAATGGATGCATGAGTAAATGAATTGAAGTATGTATTGAGCATGAAATGAATTAGTTGAGGCTAGAACTCACCGTAGATGAAATTTATAACTATAGGTAGATTTAATATCTGCTACCCGATACCTTCAAACCCAAACCATGAAGAAGACGACATCACCACTTACCACTACTCCAACGAGCAGTGTCAGGTCATCCGATCAGGTATGATTTTATTAAAGGGATACCTGACACCCGAAGCACAAATTTCAATCATCCGACGATGCAACGAACTAGGAATGGGTCCAGGAGGATTTTATACACCCGAATTCCCTGGTGGAGCGAAGATGAAGCTGAAGATGATGTCCTTGGGAAATGATTGGAATCCTTATACCAAGACATACCAAGAGACAAAGATGCAAGACGGAGCGACGCCACCAACAATACCCCATGAATTCAAGACGCTTATTACACAAGCTGTAGAACTTGCACAACAATGTGAAGATGATCCAATCCCCGCACTTGAAGCGGACCTCTATATCGTCAACTTCTATGAAAAAGAAGGATGACTTGGGTTACACCAAGATAAGGACGAGACAGCGGAATCTCTCGAACAAGGAGTGTCTGTAGTGTCTTGGTCCATTGGTGATGACGCCATATTTTTGTATTGCGAGCAGAAGCGTGTGGACCTCGCAGAGAAATTGGTATTGAGATCAGGAGATGTCCTAATCATGGGTGGAAAATCTAGGTTGTTGTATCACGGTATCAAAATGATCAAGTTGAATATGACACCACCGGTAATAATCAATGCCACAGACATGAAACTAGGACGCCTGAACCTTACCTTTATGAAGTATTAAATTCATAGTATCATGTAATGTATTAGTAACGTGTATTAGAGACACGGTATGTATGATGGTTGGTTTATCAATAAAAAGCAGTGTTGATTTAAATTCCACTTGTGTCCACCATCATTACTTATAAACTTGTGAATCCAATAGGTTGTGGACTCGGTACCGAAGGTAACCTGAGTATCCTCACCGAAGCACAAGCCGGTAAAAGCGGCACCATCTTAATGGGAACCTTCCCAGTGAACGGCATTGAAGCCTCAGTATTATTCGACTCCGGCGCCTCTCACACCTTTGTATCACCATCTTTTGTGAAGAGGTTGGGGCTAGATGCGGATGAGCTACTGAATTTCTTGGTTACTCTCCCGTCAAATGAGCGAGTACGATGTACCAAGTATTACAAATCAGCCACGATCCGAATCAAAGGCGAAGCGTTTCCCATCTCCTTCATCGAATTTAATGGATTGGGATTCGACTTGATAGTTGGGATGAACTGGTTAGAGCTGCACAAGGGGTGAATCCTCTGCGCCGAGCATAGACTGCTGCTCAAGAGTCCTTCTGGGGTTACAATATCTTACCGCTAGAGACCGAGAGAGCCTTCGACTACAGTCATCTCCGCTATGGCTATGTACCGGGAGCTCAGAAAGGGCAATGATGTGTATCTATGTTATGTACAAGATCTGGAGAGAGACCTGTAGACACCAAAAATTCTCACCCCATAAAGCAAATTCCGAAATAATAAATAAAATAAGAGGGGTCATCGCCTTTCTTTTTCAAAACATATTAGCGTGCGTGCCATAACGAAACCGTCGTTTTATAATCTTTTTCAAAGCATTTCATAAAAACACGATTTTCCGAAAACGAATCTTCAAATGATCTGATTTTAAACCCATCCCTTTTGTCTCATTACCTATTTACTTACATATCAGTTTCTTTTATTATCCTATTTATTGCTACTTTAATTTTCTTCTAGGATTTACTTTCATCATTTCTATCATTTTATGCGTGTTTCACTATTATTTTCATCCATGATTGTTATATTCCGTTTTATTACTAATTCCTCTATTTTTTTCCACATTTCATTGTATTTTGTTAGTTGTTTTTCCATCTTATTCACCGCTACTTGTACATATCTAATTCAATTTCCTTTTTAGGACATCCACTTGTATATTATCATACTCGTACTATTTTGTTATTTCATTCGTTTATATATCTCGTCGGGATTTATGCTACCATTAGATTAACTCTTTTGTTTCTTGCATACTTTCTTTGAAATTATAGCATTTTTAGAAGAGTTATTCAGTCGAGATTAAGGCTTTCCTTTTGTTTCCCTCGTGTGTATATTGGATTTTGACATAGCTCAGTTGGTTAGAGTGCTCACTTGTAAACCCATGGATCTCAAGTTCGAATCTGGCAAAAGACAAAGGCCTTTTTACTTTTTCTATTCAGCTCAAGATAGAACTTAGTTTAATTCTTCGCAATCATATACCAAAATGTTGCCTTAGCTCAATTGGCTACTAGGTGCGTCAAGCATGTGAACCCCCAGGGTTCGAATCTGGGGAAGAGCAAGTGTGGAGTTTTTTATTTTTCGGATGCTACATTCCCAAACGAGACCCTGTCTCGATCCAGACCAAACACGGCCCATTCTCCCAATTAGGTCCGATTTTTTGCTCCCAAATAAAACCTGTGACCAAGTTAATAAAGCCCATAATTAGTCAAAAACCCTACAGCATGGGCATCTTCTTGAAGGAACCGATTACAACACGACGGTATGGGTGTTTTTGTTGGAAAGAGCAGAGTATGGGCTTTGCTTTGAAAGAGCCGATTGCCTCTCTCGATGGTTCCTCGGTACTGGTTGCGAACTCCATGAATAACCCCATCGTCTTCTTCTCCAGGCCGGGGGGGGGGGGGCGTCTCTTTCGATCTCCCATTTTTTCACCTTCAATCTTCCCCAAGCAGTCGTCTCCCTCGCCGATATGTTCTTCATCCACCATTCACCGAAAAAAATTTCAAATCCCTTGCTCTCAACCGATTGTGCTCTTTTCTTCAGTTTGCTCAACCCTAGACTTTCGTTGTTGCATATCGAAGCCGATGGGCATCCACATTTCATTCTCCACACAAGAAGAAAAAAAGAAGAAGAAAGAATCGATCACACCCATCGGCGATCTACTCCCTGTCCCGTCACCATTGTGCTCATCCGAGATTTGAGCAATTTGAACATGAAACTATCACACCCTTTGTATTCCCTGCTCGGAATCCGCTTTCTCAGGGCTACGAAATACTGATTAGTTCTCGCTAGTGTTGGCCCGGTGGAGGAGATAGCTCGCCTGAATGAAACAGCTCGTTGGATGCCAGGATCACCGCGCCTCCATTTATGCGCAGGCGGTACCTGTCCCCTTTGTGAGATTAGCATGGATGGTTTGCTCGATTGAACCAAAACCTTGCTCTCTTCCTTCCTCTATTTTGCGCTACTGCTACTGATGAGCCACTATTATTGCTTCGATTAGCTTCACATTAGCTTCTGTTTATAGCTCATGAGGAGCAAGGTACACGACATTAGCTGCATTCTGCTTTGAGTCACCTTTTGCTCGACATTGTTGCGTGCTGCTTGACATTGGCTCTGTTGGATCACGTAAGTTGACTAAGTTGACACACCTTGGGTCGACACTTTCATATTAAGCTTGGAAATCCCGCTGATTACACATGACGGGAGTGTTGGACCTTTTTCCTGCTGGACTTTTCCTTATGTTCGGTTTAATAGTTAACCGGGGGCAGGCCACCCCGTGGGTTAGTTCTTCATTACTTTTTGTTTATGATTAACTATATGTTTTCAATCCTAGCACCAGTGTTTGTCCTTGCCTGTGAACTTGTTTTGGAAGATGATTTTGGCTCGGATTTGATTCAGTCTTTAACGGAAACTAATCTGTAAAACTTAACACTAGCGTTTGTTTTCAGCTTCTATTGATTTACTATTGTGAACAAGGAAAATTTCAAACCCAGCCGATTGCTGTATATGGGTAATGTAAATGGAGTAGACTATTTTCTTTATTCATTGGTTTGCGAATTCCCCAGCCGAGTAATGAAAGATTTAGGTTCGGGGGCACTTCTTTTTTTTCAACTTGGAAGCTTTAGAGTCTTTTGATGTAATAATCTTTACTGGTCTGTAATGGCAGTAAAACAGAAATGATTTCCTAAGCTTGGTTAGTAACTTGTATAAATTTTTGACCCGTTTATCCACAATGACGATTTGCTCTCTTTGATTTATCTCTGATATATACATGTACATGTTTCATATCTATCTTTGTTACAATTTGTTAATTTCCTTGTATTTTATTTATTATTAAGCTCTAGTTATTATGTACTTAGGTCCAAGCCACTAAGATAGAGGGGGTCCCCCATACTTGATTGGTCAATGACCAATCTCTTGGTGGTGATATCCCTAAACCCTAAAACACACATCTAAACAAAATATGTATATGTATATGTATATAACAAAATCTTCTCTAGGCCATTTGATTCCCAAAATTCAAAATTCCTCACCAATATTCTAGCCCAAACCAGAATTTGGCCCAAATCACTTAACTTGGCCCACTTCCCATTAAGCACACTCGGTCCATTAAGCAAACTTGGCCCATTAGCCAACTCGGCCCATTAGCCAACTCGGCCCACAGCCAATCTCAAGGCCCAGTCACAAATCGGCCCAACACCCAATCAGCCCAAATATGAATAAGCTCAAAAACCCACCTGGTCCAATAAGCAAACCCAGCCCACTAACCAAATCTGGCCTAAACCCATTTCGGGCCCAAAGCCCAATTCGGCCCATTAAGCCCATTCAGGCCTAAATCACTCAACTTGGCCCACTCCTTACTTGATCCACTTCCAGCTTGGCCCATTAATCCCATTCGGCCCAAAGCCCACACAAGGCCCATCCGGCACAAAAGTTTAAACAAGGCCCAAAGCCCAATTTGGCCCATTAAGCCCACTAGGCCCATTAAGCCCACTTGGCCCATCAAGCCCATTCGGCCCAAAAGCCCACACAAGGCCCATCCGACCCTAAAAGTTCAAACAAGGCCCAAAGCCCAATTTGGCCCATTAAGCCCATAAGCCCAAATTTAGCCCTAACCGGCCCAAACCCATGTCGAGGCCCAAGCCCAAATCAGGCCCAAGAATCAGAAGCCTAATCTGGCCCCAAACTGAAAAGCTCACTACATTCCAAAATCAAAAGCTTACTTTGGCTCAAATCAAAAATCCAAAAAACATTCATCATTATTCAGCTTTAATTCAAAAATCCTAAAAATCTCCTTTCTCGAATTTCAAACAATCATTTTATTCAAACTTCATCAAGTTTTCAAAAGAAACCATTTGTGGAATTTTAAAGGAAAAACTCTTCTCACATCACAGAAAACTCTTCTCAACAAGCAGAAAGTTCTTCTCACATATACAGAAAGTTTTCTCCTAAAACATTTCTCAAAATCAGTGTTTCTTCATCGAGAATTCCGAACAACTTCTAAGATTTTCTAACTCAGTTTTCAAACTCAAAACTAAACCGTTTTCGGGGAACATGGGATGTCTAACACCTTCAAAGAACGTTTTCTTCCTAGTTAGACATCACTTGTCTCCCCTCCAAAAATAAAAATCCGAGGCAGGGCACTGGGGTCATAACCTCCCTTGTCGCAGTCTGGATCTCTTTAGGCGGGGCATTAGGGTGACAAACCTCCCCTAATTGCAGCCTAGATTTTTACAAGGCAGGGAGCTAGGGAAGTAACGACCTTCCTAGTTGCAGCCGGGATTTTAGAATCGTTTAACTCCCTTCCACTCGATTTCAATGTTTTCGGTTTTCAACATTTTTTAAAACCCGGGAGTTAGAGACGTTATTAGGGTTCGGCCGAGAACATCTCATCCATGGTGTTTCTCCCTGAATCCTATTTTTTCGACATAAATTCATTGCCCCATCTTTCGAGCCTCGGCACTTACATTAATTAAGTGTCGTGTTCGAGGGGGTACATAGGGTAATCCCTCGGGATTATCCGCCATTTACAACAAAAATGATCTCTAGTTTTAAAATTTTAAGAGAGACAATTCTAAATCCAACCCTTCCCATAGAACCTCAGTCACATAGGTCCTCCAATTCCTGAATACTCCCGAACAAATCAGAAACCTGAAACGTCTTCAAAACCCGAACACCCGTAAAACCAAATATCCTCTTGACTCCCTAAAACACCTCAAAAATTTGACCATTCAAAAATTCAAACCTTACAAACACGAAATACTCCTCAATTCCACCAAAGAATCCGAACACCTCTTAACTTCACAAAATGACCAAAATACCCCTAAACTCTACAAAATGACCAAAATACCCCCTCAGCTCTACAAAATGACCAAAATACCCTTCAGCTCTATGAAATGACCAAAATACCCCTCAGCTCTACAAAAATGGCCAAAATACCCCTCAGCTCTACAAAATGACCAAAATACCCCTCAACACTACGAAATAACCAAAATGCCCCTCAGCTCTACAAAATGACCAACATACCCCTCAGCTCTATGAAATGACCAAAATACCCCTAAGCTCTACAAAATGACCAGAATACCCCTCAGCTCTATAATAACCAAAATGCCCCTTTTGCTCCTCAAAACTTCCAGCATCCTTTTAACCTCGTGAAAGTCGAAACAACCTTGAACCTCTAAGCATTCAAACCAACTTCACCAATCAATATCTCAAGACCAGTATATTTCTCCAAACTCTTCGAAATCATCTGTTCCTCAATCCACACTCGATCCTATCCTTTAGCTTTAAATTGAATCTCTCTAATAAGGTTTTGAAAGAAGGCAATCCCGACAATTGGAGACCGAGGTTTCCTCGGGCACCAATCCGAAGTCGTGGTCGTTGCCACTTCCGAGGGGTAACCTAGTGCGAACCCACATAGAATCTCTACAAACGACCAAATAAGTCCTATCCATAGGGAACAATCTCAGAGTCAACTAACGGTTCTTAGAACCCATTTCTCCTCCTTTCCTAGTTCCTTAGGTCAAACTAGGTGGCGAATCTAGTCAATTCCGCCCTTAGGACATAAGTCCGCGTGGAGCCCATTGAGAGCGGGTGTAGTGTACACTTGCACACTCCCTTATGCTTTCTGGGAAAGACGGACGATAAAGTAGGTATTTGAGGGATGCCAGAATAACGGGTTTTGACCCTCCACAGAATGACATTTTAGGATCTAGGCTTTTTAGTCAAGAACCATATTTAGATAGACCCCCCTCATACCGAAAAATCACCCTCCACAAGACCCAGAGTTTAGTAATGATGTACCAATTGTATCTGAATTCCCCGATGTATTCCCGAAGGAACTACCTGGTATGCCACCTCAGAGAGCAATAGAATTTGAAATCGATCTTGTACCGGGTACTGGTCCCATTGCTAGGGCACCGTACCGTATGGCACAAGCAGAAATGACAGAGCTCAAGGAGCAGTTGCGTGATCTTCTCGACAAAGGGTTTATACGCCCGAGCGTATCACCCTAGGGAGCACTGGTCCTCTTCGTGAAGAAGAAGGACGGTAGCCTCCGACTTTGTATCGACTACCGCGAGTTGAATGCGGTTACAGTCAAGAATAAATACCCATTGCCACGCATCGACGACCTATTCGACCAGCTGAAAGGAGCATCAGTCTTCTCCAAGATTGTCCTCCAATCTTGGTATCATCAGATTGCTATCAGAGAGCAAGATATAGAGAAAACGACATTCCGTACCAGATATGGCCACTACGAATTCACCGTCATGCCATTCGGTTTGTCAAACGCACCAGCTAAGTTCATGGATTTAATGAACCAGCTATTCAGCGAGCAGTTAGACACTTCGGTTGTTGTCTTCATCGACGACATCCTCGTATACTCCAAATCAGCAGAAGAGCATGAAATTCATTTGAGAAAAGTACTTGAGACACTGTGCGAGAACCAGCTTTATGCGAAGTTCTCCAAATGCGAGTTTTGGCTAGATCAGGTATCATTCCTCGGTCATGCCATCTCTAGCGTGGGTATTTCCGTTGATCCATCTAAGATTGAAGCTGTACGATCATGGCCTAGACCTAAGACTGTTACCGACATTCGGAGCTTTCTTGGTCTAGCCGGTTATCGGAGGTTTGTAAAGGACTTCTCGAAAGTCGCAAAGCCCATGACTACCTTGATGAAGAAAGATGCACCGTTTGTGTGGACAACGAGTGCGAGGTATCCTTCTAGAGCCTAAAAGACTCATTGACGTCAGCGCCCATCCTTACTCTTCCAGAGGGCATAGAGGGATTTGAGGTATATTGTGATGCATCAGGCAAGGGAATGGATGCGTACTCATGCAGCATGGCAAGGTTGTAGCCTACGCCTCCCGCCAGCTGAAAAAGCTTGAGGAGAATTACCTGACTCACGACTTAGAGTTAGGAGCCATTGTCTTCACCTTGAAGATATGGCGACACTATCTCTATGGGGTAAGCATCACCATCTACTCCGACCACAAGAGCTTACAGTATGTATTCACGCAGAAAGAATTGAACTTGAGATAAAGAAGGTGGATGGAGTTTCTCTCAGACTACAACATCGACCTGCAGTATAAGGAAGGGAAGGCAAACATTGTAGCCGACGCCCTGAGCCGTCGAGCACACTCGCTCCATTCGCTACTCGCTTCTTCTAGCTTGGTTGACGAGGTGCGAGACACTCAGTTGAGCGACCCTTATATGACCGAGATCAGACAGAAGATCACCGACGGTACATTCGAGAAAAAGAAGTATGATTTTAAGTTGCATGAAGATGGTCTGATTCGGCTGAATGGCAGACTATATGTCCCCCGAAGCAATGCTGAGCTAAGGGATCGCATCCTGCGAGAGTCACACAGTTCAACACTATCCGTCCATCCAGGAGCCTCCAAGATGTACACAGACATGAAGAGGTACTTCTGGTGGTCTGGAATGAAGTCAGATGTGACAGAGTATGTATTGAGATGCTTAACATGTCAGAAAGTAAAGTTTGAACATCGTAGACCGGGCGGAATGATACAATCTATGCCAATTCCGGAGTGAAAATTTCATGATATCTCCATGGATTATGTTGTAGGACTCCCACCTGCCAGGGGAGGACTCAACATGATCTAGATTGTAGTCAATCGCCTCACCAAGGAGTCCCGAAGACTATAGTATCTGACCGCGACACCAGATTTCTTTCGAGATACTGGAGAGCTACACGGGAAGCGTTGGGTACAGAATTGAAGCTGAGTACCGCCTTCCATCCACAAACCGATGGTCAGACAAAAAGGACCATCCAGACACTGGAGGACATGCTTAGAGCATGTGCCTTAGATTTTCAGGGGAGTTGGATAGATAAGTTTCATCTCATCGAGTTTTCATACAATAATAACTATCATGCTTCGATTAAGATGTCGCCTTTCCAAGCTTTATACGGTAGACCTTGCCGTACACCCTTGTGTTGGGATGAGTCAAGTAAAGCGGTCATCATAGGACCGAAGTACCTTGAACAAGTCCAAGCGGAAGTGCAACAAATTCGAGCTAACATGAAAGCAGCCCAAGATAGACAGAAATCATAAGCGGTTGTGCGACGACGTGACCTTGAGTTCGCCGTGGGCGACCAAGTGTTCTTGCGTGTTTCACCTATGAAGGGCGTATTCCGATTTGGCCAGAAGGATAAGCTGAGCCTGAAATTTGTAGGGTCGTACACTATCACTGAGAGAGTTGGATCTGTAGCCTATAGGTTAGCTTTACCTGAGGACTTGGGGCGTGTCCGTGATGTCTTTCATGTGTCAAAACTCAAGAAGTACATTACCGATCATTCTCATGTCCTAGAGCCCGAGTAGTTATCCATTAAGCCGACCATGAGATATGTCGAGACTCCTGTTAGAACACTTGATACAAAGACCAGAGACACTCGCCATAAGTCTGTGGGAATGGTGAAGGTCTTATGGTCCAACCACGATGTCGAAGAAGCGACATGGGAGTTAGAAGACACCAGGAAGGCGAAGTACCCACAGTTATTCATAGACTAGATAGTCTAGTACTTAGCGGGTACGGGTACGGGGCGTACCCCTTTTAAGGGGGGTAGAGCCATTTTGCTTTTGCATTGCTTCGGGTTAGCATTGCATAATGAGTATGTTTTGATGGCACATGTAGTGCGAAGTGTATTGAGTATGTATGTGTAATGTGTAATGTATTGGTGTGTATGTACAATGTGGAATGATGTGTATTGTGGATTGTAATTGTGCATTGTGTATGGTAATTGTGTATTGTGCTTGATTTGTGTATGCTTGCAATGTGGAGGAAGTAAACACCTCGTAGGTGGTAGTAAGACACATTATGGCAATGGGTTTCCAAATGAGTAGAATTATTAAACCATTAACCTTGAGCAACTTTGAGGGCAAAGTTCCTTAAGGGGGGTAGATTGAAATACCCCGTAATTAAAAATAGTGATTAATTAGGCTAATAAGTATTTTAGAAGCTTAATTATGTCTAAATAATCATGAGGGAACAAATCCCGAAGAAAACGGATCCTTAAAACGGATCAAAAACACAAACGAACCTTAAAGCGCGTTTTTCGAGGAAAGCGGGAAAGCATGACTTTAAGCGGGTCAAATAGACTCGTAATAATTTTGGTCAACCAAATAGTCATTAATAAACATTAATGAAGGTCTAGAACCAATAAAATCAATTAAACGAGAAAATAGTAAAAACTGTAAAAAACGGGAAGTTGTGGGGTGAGAGTGTAAATAAACTAAACTAGTGTGTCCACTATTGCAAATAAAATTTTAAAACCCTTGTGAGGGCTGTGTGTGAGCCGATTTTGCTACCCCTCTCACTCTCTTAATTGTCTCTTATTTACAAAAGACAAAAAAATAAAACAAAAGCAAAAAGTAGAAACTTGCTTTTCTACACTCTCTCTCTCTTCATTTCCTCTCATCTCTCACGTACTGCACTCCCCCTCACTCTCTAATTTTCTCTTCTTCCCCAAGCTGCCTCCCATGGTGATTTTGAGAACCCACACCAACCACCTACTTCTCTCCTCTTGTTAAGTACTCAAACCTCCACCAAAAATTACAAAATTTGTACCATTGTATTCCTCTCATCAAGGAGAGCATTTCCCTCTTTTCCAAGTTCAAAAACAACCAACTTCATCTCCATGGGTGTTCTTGGTTTTGAAGATGAAGACCACCATTAGAAGCCTCTTCTTCACCTTGTTGGTCTAAGGTAAAAAGAAATCCGAAAATACTAGCATTTTTAGCCCTTATGTGCAAAATAGAAATTTCTAAGTCTTGAGTTCTTCTACCTTGTTTGCCCAGCCGATTTTGGCATCCTTGGGGAGTGGGAATCTTGCTCTTGTTGCTATTCTACACCCTCTCTACATACTTGCAAGGTAATGCACTCTTAAACCCTAAAATTTACCTTAAAACCTTAGGATGATTTAAGGGTTAGTTGAATTAAAATGGTGGTGTGTAATGGGCTGTAGCTTTAGAGATTTAAATGTCCATAACCGGTGGGAAGAGAGGAAGGGAAAGGAAGAAGGAAGAAAGAAAGAAGGAAAGAAAAGCTAGTGAGAAAACAAGGTAAATTACACTCACTTGTGTAGCTTTTGTAATGCATTGTGTAACAGATTTTTAGTAGCTTCAAATGTGTATTGTGAATGGTATTGAGTAGTAGTATAATGTGGAAGAAGACTAAAATGTTTTAAAGCTTTAAAAGACACTTGAAAACTTGTTAAAACCTAGATGGAAATAGATGTTGTGTGCATGAATTAGATGAGCGTTTAATGTCTAGTATTTGTGTTGGAGAGTTGTGTATTAGTGTTTTTTATAAACAGGTGATATGGGTATCATTGTGTGAATAAAACATGTGGTAAGAATGTAAAAATATAAGGGAGACTATGTCAAATTTTGTCCAGAACCTAGAACACTTAAGAACTAGAAATAAGTGGAGAAACACCTTGAAAACAGATTTTAAATGGAGCTAGGTTGTGGGTAGGATAATAGAGATAGGTAATGCATTGTAAACCTTAGAAATGGCATTAGGAGAGGAGACCATGAATGGAGGAAGTGAGAACCAAAATCTATAGCAAAATACAACTAGGAAGAATAGTGTAAGTGGTGGAATGAAAACTTAGAAAATATGTGTGTGAATTTGTATGAAATGAAGTAATAAGTTTATAATGGATTTAGACATGTTTAAGTGACTAATTAGGTGCTTAAATATGTGGGATTAAGTGTAGGAACAATGGGAAATTAATTGGGCAAAGATAGAAGTGTAACAGAGAAAGAAAAATGCAATTCTGTACAAAGTAGCAGCAGGTCCGGGACTTGGTCCCTTGCTAAAGTCCCGGACCATGCTAATAAAATGGCCGAGAGTTAGAGTACTGGAGTGGTCCGGACTTAAGTCCCATACAAGGACCCGGACCACCCCTTAATTTTGTTCGAAAGTTCAAGCTTACTTTGGTCCAGACTTGGTCCCAGGTACAAGACCCGGACCACCCATAAAAACCGTTCGAGAGTTTTACCCTTGTCTGGTCCGGGACTTAACCCCTGTACAAGGACCCGGACCAGGCACAAAATCAGTTTGAGAGTTAGACCACTGGGTGGTCCGGGACCTAGGACCCGGACAAAGTCCCGGACCAACCCAAAACTTTAAAAATTAGTTTATAAAATGGTTTTTAAGGAAAGTTAAAGGATGGTAATGATAGTATAAGATAATTAGTACTTAATTAATGATGTTTAAAGGTCATTAAGGGTATAAACAAGTTTTAAAAGTAATGAAGAGTGAGTAAACAATGTGTAAAGTGTATAAATTGTAAAGACATAGTAAGTATAAGTCGGGAAACGTAGAAGATAAACGAGTTAAGTTAATTATAGTTAATTAACCACTCGATCAAATGTATGTTATAGGACTTGGATTGTGAACACCGAAGGAAAGTCGGTTGCAAGTACAACGGTGAACGGTATGAACTTCTCATGCCCTGTATGCTACCTTGGCTACTCTGATTTGTGTGCTTGTGTGCTAGTTGATCACCTAAATAAGATAAACGCACGAATCGGAATTATTATGCTTACTTGTGATTATATGATATTGTTCCTTGTTAAATATTATCTTAAACCCTAGTTTGTATAATTCATGAAATGTATGAATGATAATGAAGTGTGTGTATGCTTGATGTACTGTGTGGTGATCGAATGACATTGTGATGGACTTCTAACTAATTCCTAACAAGCTAACCAATCTAACATGATAAATTGGTAAATTGGAATGAGTAGAAGTCCGATATAGTTTCGACCACGCGTGAGGAGGCGGAGACACAAGAGGTTAGATCCAAATCCTGGCTTTAATCTTTTCCACGGCCCAAACCCCTTAAATGGGTAGCATCCTGGATTAGTGAGCCACCTAAAGCCCGGTGGTGGGACGGTGTAGTCCCTGCCCGGAGGTCATACCGACTTAACATGAGTAAAAGTAAGTAAGTAAGAGTAATCTAGTTGATTTTCAGTGACAACGGGGAGCGATTCTCTACAACTGTAACATGATTTCCAGCAACACCAAGCATTGATTGAAGGTGTGCCTTTATTTTACTGCAGTCCATTTGTTATGATCTATCCATATCCCCTATGAATCCTTCGTATATATACATGGACTTTTTCACCGTTGTAACTATTCCCAATTTTGCAAGTTGGGATTTGATTTCTACGGCCGATGAAATACCCCAAACCTAAGTATGTTATGTAAACATCAATATATGATGTAGTAAGGCTAAAATAAGCCTTAGAAAGATTGGTAGACAATTTAAACCAAGGAAAACACAAGAAAATGCCTTAAGGGCAATTTGGGCAAAAACGTGCTCTAAGCTTGGAGTGACTTTAATTAGCACCCAAATACCTTTATAAGACTTTAGTAATATGCTAATGGACATTTTAAATCAATTATCAAAGAAAACCAAGCTCAAAAACAAGCTTAAACATAAATGTGCTTTAAGAAGTCTTAAAGCACATTTTTGAGAAATTGTCTTAGAATTGAGTTTTGAGTGGCTAAATGCCCATCATTACTCTTTAATCAACGTGTGTACTAATTAGTATCACATTAGGAAGCCTAAATCAATGGGAAATCAAAAATTTCAGAAATATGTGCACTAATTTGTGAATAGTGCCAAATAGTGACTAGTTTAGTCTTTAATCACTTAAGTCTAATTAGTTGGTCAAACAAGACCATGACTTGCCTTAATTAATGGGGGGACGGTTTTCTAAGGGAGGATGAGTCACCATGAGTAGTCAAATAATGTTATAAAGAAGAGGAAAAAGTAAGAAGTTACTATTTGCTTTTAAAAGCAAAATATCTCTTATAAGCTACCTTTCTTCTCCTCTCTCTTCATTTCTCCTTCCTTCCACGATTTCTTCTTCTCTTCTCTTGCTCCAAAACCGAGAGAGCTCCATCCATGGGTGCTTCACCTTCAATTGCTCACCAAGTGTTCATCTTTGCTCCAAATCAAAAACCAAGTATAGATTTCTCTTAGTTAGGCCATGACCTATCTTTCTATCTTTTCAAATCCTTCAAAGCTCCATTTCGGTGCCAAGAGAAAACTCCATTGATGGAGGAAATTCAAGCTTGGAGAGTTCATTGGCTTCTCCATTCTCTTAAGGTGAGGAAAATGTAAGAAAAACCATGTTTCCATCATTCCTTCCACATGGCCGAAAATCACTACTCATGGGGCCTTGTTTTTATGCCTTGTTCTAGCTTGATTTATTCACCAAGGACTAGTGGAGGTCCTATTTCATTCAATGCCCAAGTCTACTGTAACACCCCTCTCAATAATCACGATATAATCTCTCACATAGCAATAAATAAAACGTCTCGCAGCGGAAAAACAAATAACCATTACAAAACTCACTCGGGTGTCACCGGCCGTTACTCGCCCATGCGAGCAACGCAGCCAAACTACTCCAACTTCCAATACAAATAAACTGCTAACCGCAGTGATAACGAGAAACTCCTATACATCACACTAAGTCCATAAACCATAACATCGACAAGTGAGCGTCTACCCAATCTGAAAAATACATAACCTTACCATAAGACCATACACCATCTTCATTATTAACAACATCTCCAATTACCCTGTTCCTGTTCTTCAGCTCCGACAATGATCAACAACCTGAAATGGTGTAGTATCAGCGATAGACGCTGAGTATGCCGGGCCTGGACCCTAATGGTCACTTGTCATTTTAACCATCTTATTTTAGATTGGTTTCATGCTTTTCCTTCTTACAGTCATAATCAAAACTGAAGCATAAATGTATAATATACATAATCAACCATCCAAATATCCATAAACATTAGTCTCCATCCAAACCAAACATTCATAGAATATTTCAAACACATTTGTATATCGAACGTATCGAGCAATAACAATTTAATGTACCATGTACATTCGCCGTAGCGTACAGTTTTCATATTTAATTTACCTTAGCCTTGTAGGCTCCATCCAACCATCAACACCAATAAAATAACCAAAGTATAACCAATGAACAACAAAGCGAAACAACGAGAATAATAAACAAGTATTAAGTCTCGTCCATAGTATTGTTCGCCACTGTATAAGTCTCAATTGTTTTAGTTGTTCAGTTACCTAGTGACAATGTCTCGTTAAAACGACATGTCTCTAGTACCCATATATTATGGCGGGTCACCCGGCAGTAGCCACTCCAACGGTAGAGTCCCGACCAACGAGCCATTCTAGCTCACGGGAAATTTTCTTGATACTTACGGACCCGTACGCGGACATCCTGGTATCGTTTTTGTGATCACAGCGCGCACCAAAGCCACATCCTCTTGGCTTTACTTCCATTCCATTAATTAATTAATTATAACATCGCATCGCATTACCAAATTTTCTAACACAGCAGACTAAGGTCATTAGTCCAATCCGGAGTCTGTAAACTCGGGATCCAGTGTTAGATACGAGAGCGGCGTATAGAAAGGCCAATGCTCCGTATAAAAGTTCAGATAATATGTATATGTTTTATCTAGTGCTACAACGTTTTACTTGCGTTCCTTATATTTCATATAAGATAGCACCATAGCCGCTAGTTCGTTTTAATATATAGGTTCATATACGAACCATACTGTTAACTCAACAACAGTAAATAATAAGCAGCTATAAATATACAATTCATGCATATTAATTATCGCATTCAGACAAACAATCTTATCACAGATCACACAGAAGTCTGAACTGAGGAAGCCCTCAGAGACAATCCAAGACACATAACAACATACAAGTTATATCAACCAAATCCGAGCCCAAGGAGCAACCTTAGGACAACTCGGATCAAACCCCTTACATACCGTTCACCCTGACTGTATTACGGTGGAGTATGAATCAGCAAGATCCTACGCTCCGTGTAGTCCGTTAGCTCGTCAAGCGTCCTTGTCAGAAGTATACTCTAAACGGTAATAAAACTATAAGTCAGTCTCCATGACTAACTACATCCGGTATTTCCGAATTATAAGTAACCCCGACAGTTCACCCTGTTTTCTACAGTTGTTTGTTACAGGTTTTTCTAAAACAGTCGGCTTTGTTACTTAAAACGCGTACGTCAAAACTATTTCAACTGTTAAGTCTAATTCCTTATATTTCCTTTAATCTTATCCACATCTAGTTTAGGTGCGTAACCTATAGTTGCATGTATGCATGCATTCCTATATTATATATTTTTTCCATCATCCATTATAATTCTTTGTATTTCATTACCCATTATCTTAGCAAAATTCATAGCTTATAGTTTGTAACTATATTTTTTTTCCAAATAACCACCACCATTAAATCATAAGGTTTTCAACCAAAATATATTTATCCACCTTATATACATTATTCTTGTGTATGTATATATTTTTACCACGTAGGTAATTCTCATGAGTTTCATAAACTCTTGTATTTTATGTTACATTTTATCATTTTATTGGATGATTATTCCCATTAGTTGTATTATATTATACAACTTATATTAAGATTATTATCCTAATATCACGTAACATCCTATGTTGTATAATTACAACTCCTAAGGTTTATTCCATAAACACCTCAGTTTATAAATCTCATTTATTTATAGTTTGTCACATTATTTTATGTGAGTGCCCTTCCTTATATTAATTCCATCTAAACCATATCATTGTCATGACATTTATAAACATCATAGACCTTAGTCTAAAATTCATCTTTCAACTCTTATTAACTCAGTATAGCCCTTAACTTAATTTAAATTCCGTTTTGACCACATAACATTATGTAACGTTATACCATATACTAATCATACTATGTGATATTTTTATTCCCTTTAACTTATAACCTATAGTTTTTATACAAAACTATTTATTATTGCCTCTTAGGCACCATAAGAAAATCTTATTCTTTTCCATAAACCATAGTTTCCTTTATTTACAAAATCCCCTTTCTTTTTACCATGTTATATATACCATTTAATATAACATTTCTAACTTATAAAGAGTATAACCTATGGTTATTTTTTGTAAATTCCGAACAGCCCTTGTGCTATTCTATAATTGCCATTTGGCCCTATTTATAACATATAGTTCTTCCATATCATTAAAACCATATTTTATACAATATCTTAATAAATTCTCTTAATAATTCTAAAAATCACCAAATTCCACCAAAGTTATAAAATCCTTATTAACCCATATACTTTTGATATTTACCATTCCACCATATATTTTTCTCCAAAGTGTCATAATGACATAATAACTATATATTATACATATATAGTTCATTTTAATTCCAAAATCCACCAAATAAATTCCTAAAAATTCTAATAGCCCATGGGTGTTTAAAATACCATTTTACACCCTTAATTTTCGGTAATAACATATTCACCACATATGTTATAAAATATTACCATTAAATACATAACCTATTATAAAACCTTAAATAAGTTATCTAACTTATTTATTTTTGGTCAAAACCTAGCATATGGTCAATGTTGACCACCTTAATATTTCCTTGACCACCAATTCCTTATAATTACGGTTTAGTACCTAAACTTTCTAAAATTCACCATTTAACCCCAAAACTTTATAAAATCTTATAAACTTTATTTAACTCCTTTTTAACTCTAATTTTCGGCTTTATTTTTCTAAAGTCCCTAATTTAATTTAATTACACTATAACCCTTATTCATTTCGGTAATAATTATATACCACCTAAACTTAAATAAAAGCTTGTAAATGCATAAATAAAATGGCCTAAAATACATGGCCTTATTACAAACATTGTCTTGCAAAAAAATTACACATAAATGTCCCAAAATACATATAAATTTCGGCCTCACCATATAATTTTCATTTATCTACCAAACTTCCACACAATGTCTTAAATTTGACATTTATGCTTGTTTAATTAGTTTTGTAAAATTTATTAACCATTCCTTAAACATTTTAAGGTCAAACAAGACCTTATTTACCTCTTCACTCACGGCAATTAATATACACACACTTAAACTTGTGTTAATGTATCAAGTTATGGTTTTAAGTGATTTATACCTTGATTTAGCTTAGGTAAAGCCTTGTTTGGGTTCGCCACCTTAAGGAGAAATTCTCCACAGCTTGTTTTACATGTTTTCAACAGAAAACCAAGGCCTATTTAGTCTCCAAGAAAGATCTAACCATAAGAAGTAATTTAATGTAAGATTTAAGGCAAAATCACCTTAAGAATGCAAGGAGAGTTCAAGATGGTTTCAACCTGAATCAAACACACCAAAGGTGTTAGATCTACTATATTGACATAGGAAATAGCTAGATCTCAACAAGCTGCCTTGTTATTAGGTTTTACCTTGGAAAAATGCCTTAAAAGAGGGTATTTCCTTTGGATCTCGGCCCCTTTGTTCCAAATGGCTAACCAACAGATTCACATGAAAAGGAGAAGAAGATGAGGCTATGACCAAAGTTTCACAGCCGAACTTGAAGGGAATCAAAAGATATGAGCTTAAAGCACATTTTACCTTAAAATGAGATTTTGAGCAACCTTGGTCTCCAAACTTGTTCCATTCGAATTTGATTGATGTTCTAACCTTATAACACTGAGAATAAGCCATAGGAACTGATTAGTCTCGAGATCTAAGCATAGGTGGTGAAGAGATGAAGAAAAAGAGCCAAAAAACAAGCCTTAAACCATTAATTCGAAGCTTAGAAGTTAGGTTTACCTTCCCACTGAAGAAGTTCGGTTGAGAGAGCTTGGGAGAGCTTGGAGGAGCTGCTTCATCGAATTGAATGCAGCTAGGAGAGAGAGAGTGACTAGAATTGGTATTATTAGGTTGAAAATGTGCTTTAGATTAGTTTATTGTCTAATAATTGAAGGTGACTCATCAAGGGGATAAGGAGGGAGCAAGGAGCCGGCTGATTGAAGAAAGGAGAGGCTCCTCACACGTTTTTCCAGCTGGAGAATTCAAATAATGGAGTGAAAGTGTGTATAAACTAATAAAAAGGCAAAAGTAGCCCTTAAATCATGGAGATATGTTGGTGTGCTGTCTTTTGGATGTTCAAGTGGCTAAATGGAGCCTATCTTGCTGTAAATGTCGAACTTACATGGTCTAAGGGGTCAACTTTGACCTCTTGACCAATCTTAGTCAATATTGACTCTGCGGGCCCCTTTTAGGGTTTATTAATATTTTAATATTAAATTTGTAAAAATTCGTAAATTCTTGGAATTAAATTCCTAATATCATATAATATGATATTTTATCATATTTAAAGGTATTTATAACCTTTTAGCCCATTTAAAACCAATTTAGAAGACAATACACAAAAATGTGCTTTAAGGAGTTTTAGTGCACATTTTGTGTCTCAAGGTGTTTCTGAGCTCGGTTTTCTTTGAAAACGGTTTTTTTGTGTTCCTTACATTATATTTGATCATGGTATCCAATTTATATCATTTATAGGTCATTAGATCTTTAAGGTTTCTTAGAGCACATTTTAGCCCTTCTTGACCTTGAAGCATGTAAATGCTTTTTATTTGTGTTGGAGTGTTGTCCAACAATTGTAATATGTTTATTAATGTGTTAATCTGCTTAGGACAAATTTTAGATCCTAAGAAATCATTTGGGTATTTATTTACCCTTAACAGTCAAAGGGTGAAACATCTTGTTTTGTGTTGACCACTGTTGTTCTTAGTTGACTTTTAAGGCGTGTTTAGGCCTTAATTAATGTGATTAGATATTTAATCCATGTTCAATAAGTTTGGGGTATTTCAAGCTTGGAGAGTTCATTGGCTTCTCCATTCTCTTAAGGTGAGGAAAATGTAAGAAAAACCATGTTTCCATCATTCCTTCCACATGGCCGAAAATCATACTCATGGGGCCTTGTTTTTATGCCTTTTCTAGCTTGATTTATTCACCAAGGACTAGTGGAGGTCCTATTTCATTCATGCCCAAGTCTACCTTGAGACTTCAAAGGTAATCATCCACTTTTATGCCTTAGAACACATTTCTAACCTTGGTTTTCATTCTTGAGGTTAGTGTATGTTTAGTACTCATGTGAGTCATTGAATATTGGTTAGAACATTGGCAAAGGAAGTTTAAGTGGTGGCCGAAATTCATCCAAGAAGAAGGTCTAAGGAGGAAGATAAGATAAGCTTGAGAAAACAAGGTAAATTACTTACCTAATGGTGGTTTAAGGTTTAAGGAATGAGTTTTAGGTGGGTACCAATGTGGATTAGAGCTTACATTATGCAATGGGTTATATACCTAGGAAAAACAATTTGAAAAGCTTATGAACTTGTGACTAAGGAGCCAATGGGAATGAGTTGATAATATAAGTTTAGATGAGTTTTAAGAGCATTAATTGCTATGAGATTGATGGTGTATTTGCAGGTTGAAGGCTTTTATATGTGGGAAATTCAGTGTTTAAGTTTAAGTTATTTAAGGGCCTAAGAGCCATGTCATTTAAGAGCCTTAGTGCTATGCAATTTAAGATTATTGCAATATATTGAGTTTGTTGTGATGAGTTGGTTGGGTGATGAGATATGATGAGAAGAATTTGATGTGTGTGAGATGGTTGAATGAGGAAATAATGTGGTTGGGCATGATAAGATACTAGAGAAGCTATGGCGAAATTGAATAGAAAACAAAGTGTTTAAGTGGTGGTGGTGAATTATATGACTAGGATTTACTAGGAGTCATAAAAAGGAATTTGAGTGGAAATGAGTTAGCTAAGGAGTTCTTGAGGTTTAGAATGACCTAGAATGGTCTATGAGGAAATTAGAGTTTAGATGGGTTGCATTGAACACACCAAAGTCATGGTATGAGGAATGGTAAGACTTGTGCAAATCTGGAGGAAATGATGATAATGCTTTGAGATGGTTTAGGTATGAACTAAGAGAAGAACAATGAGAGTTCAGGAAGTTTGTGTAAGAGGTGGTGATGTTAGTGGTGGACTAGTAAGGTTTAGTTGAATGGAAATGTGTGGACTGGGTGATGGAAGTGAAATGGTAGGAGAATGTTGAAGTCGTCAAGGAAAAAGACTAGAAAACGATAGAGGTTATGATCATGAGAATGGCGAGTAAGTTGCATAAAGAGTGGAAATGTCTAAGGAGGGGTGCATGGTTAAGGTAAATGAAGAACAAGGTCAAGGTATTAAGGTAATGGAAAGAAATGTATAAGCAGTTAAGAGTTTAAGAGTGATGAGAACAAGTGAAAAGAAGAGAAATTATGCATGGACATGCAAGATGACCTTGGAAGGTTTAACAAGCAAAGATGGAGTGCAATGATGTTAAGGAGGATTATATGGGTAGAAAAGAAACACTTTGGTTAGTTGAAGTTTTAGACAAAATGTACATGTTAGAAATATAAGGAATTAGTTAACAAGTGTTAGGAATTTCTTGCAAGAATGAGCAAAAGGTTAGGTTAGGATGATCTTTGGAGGTTATTTTCATGAGCTTGGAGGATGATCTAAGGTGGGTTTAAGGGTCTAAATGATGTTAGAAACACATTGGAAGGCTTGAGGAAAAAAATTTAGTGAAGATTTGACAATGTTTGGGCATGTTCTGGTGGCGTCCGACCCAGGGGTCCGACCCAAGTTTGGGTCGGACGGCCTCTGTTAAACGCCAGTGAAAGGTTCTGGAATGGTCCGACCCAGAGGACTTGGGTCGGACGGGTGAGTTTGAGAGGGCGGTTAGTTTCTGTAATGGTCCGACCCAGTTGGTTGGGTCGGACATGGGTCGGACATAGGAGGTTTAGAAGACGGAAAATTTCTGGAATGGTCCGACCCATTGGTTGGGTCGGACATGGGTCGGACAAGTGGAGTTTCTCAAACCCGAGAGTCTCTGGAATGGTCCGACCCAGTTGGTGGGTCGGACGGTGGGTCGGACGACCCTTAAGACTTAAAAAAAAAAGAAACCCTAAGAGAGTTTAGTGGTATTAAGGGTACCCCATTGAGGGGCAAAGATTACTAGAGGTATAAGGACCTAGGGGATTAAGTTATGATAAGCTTAAAAGTTTAAGGTAAGTTTGTAAGATTAAGTTTGTAAGATTAAGTTATAAGAAGAGGGGTTGTGGGGAGGTCATAAGGTTAGTAAGTTAAGTAAGTTGAATTAAGTTAAGTGATTAACAACCTAAAACTGAATGAATGTTTTAGGACTTGGAAATTGGACTCCGGAAGAGATTAAGCAACCGAACGACCAACGGTGAACGGTACAGTTCTTCTTGTGACCTGCTTGCTAACGAGGTGTCCCTCGGCTTGTGTGCTATTTGTTTTTGTGTGCTCACTAAACAAGATAAAGCATGCAACCGGAATATTATGTTTATTGTATTGTTGTGTGATGTTTGAAAACTAACACAACATACCGTGAGAACTTACTAACCCACGTTTAGTAAGGAAATGAGTGAGACTAAGGAACGCTCCTAATATGGGTTGATATAAACCGAAAGAGGTTAACCAACAAACATGGTCTTGAGACTACTACTAACTGGAACTTGAGTGAGGAAACCCGGGACTGCTCCGGTCATGCATGCTAAGGAAAGGGGGTCGGTATCTATAGCAGATTCGACTTCCGCTTAAGGACTTGTCTTGACTTGTCCTAGGCCGGTTGCCGGCTCAGCTACGCTGGACTCCCGTCCAGGGTAGGTGGCTTTAAGATGGTGCGGTGGGATCACCTAAATCCCAGGTTCGAAATTAAGCTACAACCATTCCCCTCCAGGAACGGTTTGTATACTGAGAATAAGTTAAGGTTAAGATTAAGGTAAGGTTAAGATAAGTTGCAACCATTCCTCTTAAAAGGATGGTTTGTATTATTAAGACTAAGATAAGCTACATCCACTCCTTATTAAAGGATGGTTGTTTCTAAGATTAAGATAAGACTAAGATTGAGGTGAGATAAGGATGGACTAAGATTAAGAGGAAATATAACTTAAGGAGTTAGATAGTTAACTCTCTAATTAAGGGAACACATTTAAGTCGTTCGTTATGTTTGAACTTTGATTGTTCATATTTGGTTTGTTGTTTACTGCACTTTCTATTATGTTGTGCATCTAATCAACCTCCATGCTATCGACAATTAGTCGTCGTAGCCACGTTAGCTTGGGGGCCATGAGAGGATCGTACCAGCATTCGTGCTGACCCCCTTTGGGGGCTGTTTTTACTACACAGGTGAACATCAGGAGGCGGCCATCGCGATAGTAAGAAGGGGTACATGTGTTGCAGGTTA
This sequence comes from Limonium bicolor, assembly GCA_023374045.1. Lineage (NCBI taxonomy): Eukaryota > Viridiplantae > Streptophyta > Magnoliopsida > Caryophyllales > Plumbaginaceae > Limonium > Limonium bicolor. Next base: position 144,017,882 of record CM041780.1, on the reverse strand, counting down.
AGTGTGGCCTACGAGTTGTGCATGTACACTCGTATGGCAATTGAGTTAGTAAAATGTTTAGGATGTGAGGGGATTGTAAGAAGGAAATGTATTTGGTTAACGTTGTTATGTACTAACGTTCGGTATATTCTGTAGTCAGACCGTGGCAAGGTCCTGGAGTGTAAAGAATTCTGCCGTGACATGTATATATATATGCTTTTAAGTTGCGAGACCACATTTGGATTGAGTTGGGGTGTTACAGCCGATAGCCAAGGAGTTCAAACATTAGCTTCTCAGCAATTTTATAACATGTTGGTTCGATTCAATGTGCTACAAAGCAACAGTGGCTGGTAGTTCATCTACACCATAAGTACTTCTTCAACCGCATTTCAATGATCTTTAATGATTCGGTGAAAAAAGAAGAGTTGCTCTTATATTGTTTAATATGGGTGGGATCTTTCATTAAAACTAAAAGCTTGTCAGTAGTGGTTAAACTCTTTTGATAATTGATGACACTATATTTGTCTTCTATTCTTATATTAGTTTGAATGTTCTTTTCTCTAACTTGTTCATTCTTCTCAATATTTTAGGATCCTTATGATTCAAATGGAAGCAATGAATGTCAGAACAACTTTTTATCACTGGATGGAAGTTTGGATGCTTGAGACAAGAATTAAAAGAAAGCATTTTCTCAGTCTTGTTAAATGTCTTTTGTTATGGTTACCTAGGTTTTTGAGGTTGTGTAGATAAATAACATTTGTCACACTCTACTTTTTGTAATTAGAATTACTATAGTTAGCTAGTTTTTACACCTATCATTTAATGCAGGCAAGAAACTGTAGGTAGCTTCTTCAAATTATAGCTACTTTACACTTTCCATAGAAAATAGGTTTGTATTTATTTTTAAGATTGATTGCTACAATGTATTGTCATACTAACTATACCATTTTAATACAATGTAATACTAGTGAGCATACATTTTTTATTAGTTATTCTTCATTTCAGTTATGTTCTATTTACGTCAAAAAACCAAAATTACTATTAAGTTATGTAGTATTTACGTGAAAAAAACCAAAATTAATATTAAGTTATGTTCTATTTATGTGAAGAAAAACCAAAATAACTATTAATGATTAATAATTTCTAAAAATTTATTTTATTATTCATAAGATAATTGATGTTTATTAAAACTAAAAAGCATTTATGTGTGATGGTTATATATATATATATAAGGATTATTTTGCTTTCAAAATATGTTGGAGCGTGACACTTGAAACCTAAATAATGACAATTATAAGTGTCTTGATATTTTGTGACACTTCTAAGTGTCATATTTTTTTTCTGACACTGTAATTCTAGACACTTGCACCCAGCGTCACAATTAATATTAGTGACATTTTTAAATGTCTTTATTTACAAAAAAAAGAGTCACCAATACAAGCATTTGTTGTAGTGGAATGAGTATGTTTGCGTAAGTAATGTGTAACTAGTAAAAGAGTAATGAACATCTGATTAACCCGGATGTGTAATTGGCTAACCCTTAAAGAGGTAAGTATTGTGTATGGTATTGATATACTGTTTGGCTTGTGTATTGCCTTCAGTTGTGTGTATTGTATTGTGTATGAATGTGTTGTATATGTAAAGCATGTATGCATGTCTAAAATGAACTGCATGTATAGTCGACCGAAAATAGTCGGTGTACCCTAGTTAGCACGCGGTATATGCGAAGTTTATATGCAACGTTTTGCTGAGCCCCTTGGGGCACTGTTTTTAATTTTACAGGTGCTCGTGAAGGGTGAAGATGGTAATGAAGTCGAGATGATTTCTTTTTGTGTACTTAGTGGATTATGAAAGGTGTACCAAGTTGTACATGGCTATAGGCCTTTTTGTTTAGCCGGTGTACCATGGGGTACACCCTTTTGGATATTGAAAGAATTATGAATTGGTATAGATGAGTAGTTGTTGAAACTCATTATTCTTGGTAAACTTGAGAAAGGATGTAACTAACTTTACTTTTGATACTCGGTAATCCAGCAATGTAAGTGGATGGTATTTTGTATTTGATAAGTAATGTTTAGTAGCTCGGTATTCTCTTGACATCAGACCGTTACGTATGTAGTAGGAGCCTTGCTAGCCGTATGGGCGGTTAGCGGTGTTGTATCACCCACCGTAGTATTAGTATTTCCGCTGCGAGTAGTAGGATGAACGAGACAATTAGACAGTAAGTAAGGGATTAGCGATAGGGGTGTTATAGGTGGTTTGGCCCTCTTGTAAAGGGATTTCATCCTCCTTAGAGTGCAATCCTCTTCAGCACACCACATCGACTACTGGACTGATGGCGGTTTGGGATCCGGATGGAGATGTTCTGAGATTTATGGTTGGGTGGCCTTTAGTGATAGATGACAAACTTGGCACTTGCTTCGCCAGCTAAGATCACCTCAGACGTTACCTTGGGTGGTTTTCGGAGACCTCAATGAGATCATGTATAGTTATGAGCAAATGGGTAGAGGAGAACACAATCGAGTGTCCATTAGGGCTTTAGGACTTGTCTAACCTCCTGCAATCTCTCGAACCTTGGGTTCATAGAGGATATTTTTACCTTCAGTGTCAGAAGATCAGGCTTCCACAATGTCTGAAGTCGACTGGATCGCTTCCTCGCTACTCATGAATGGCAGTATCGGTTTCCTGGAGCATGCAACTTCCACTTACGATGGGGTGATCCAACCACTGGCCTATCAAGTTGATCACTAACCCACCGAGGAGGCGTAGGCCAAAACCCTTCAAATTTGAAAATTCTTAGGCCAATGATCGCGACTGCAGGAGCATAGTTAATAGAAGTTGGAAAGATTTGACGAACTCTAAAAGGGGTGACTATGTCAAGAAAGTCGTTAAATGTGTTATAGCCCTTACGGCTTGGGGAAGAGATAAATTCATAAGGGAAATGAGACAATTTTGGAGCTGAGGGAGGAGATTGATCAAGTGGCCAACATGCCTCACCTTCCAAACGCCTTAGATAGCTGGCGAACTCTGAATCGAAAATTAGACTGGCTTCTATTCAGAGAAGAGACCAGATGGGCCCAGTGAGCCAGGCACAAATTTTTAGGGAAGGAGATCGAAATACCTTCTACTTCTTCAAGTTCAATCAAGAAGAAGGAAGAACACAATCCTTGAGTTGAGAAATGAGATCAGAGATCGATTCACCGATTGGGATGGCATCAAGGGAAGGGCAAGGAACTTCTTTGAGGGCCTCTTCACTACCACCTACCCAACCAAACCCACATTTGTTAGCATACGTGAGTGATAGAGTCCCCTCTGACCTCTAGGACTTTTTGGCCACGCAGTATGAACGCGAGGAAGTCATCCAAGCACTAAGAGAAATGAAGCCCACAGAGGCCCCCGGTCTCGACGGGATCAATAGTGTATTAATCAAAACCTTCTAGACATCATTGGGACAGACTTTGTGGATATGGCCATGAAGGTCCTTAATATTGATGCTATGCTAGACGACCTGAATATCATACCTACATCACCTGATCCCAAAAAAGTTAGGCGCCTTAGAAATGAAAGATTTCCCAACTATTTCCTTTTGTAATACCTTCTATAGAGTTATATCCAAGGGTATAGCCAATCGCATGCGGACTCTAACTTATCATCTCAGAAGACCAAGGTGCCTTTGTCCCGATAGGCTCATTTTTTTACAACATCATCCTCGCTTATGAATGTATCCATTTGATGCAAATCTTCAAAGCTAAAAAGAGGGGCCACTTTACCTTAAAGTTGAATATGTCAAAATCTTTCAATTGCATTTAGTGGTCTTTTGTTCATGATGTCCTTAAAAGTATGGGATTCCATGACAATTTGATCAAAGTGGTCAGGAAGTGTATAACCTCGGTGTCCTTCGCCATCTTATCAACGGGAACCCAGATACAGTCTTTTACCCTCAGAGGGGTTACGCCAAGGGGATCCTCTCTCCCCCTTTTTGTTTGTCTGCTACATGAAGGCGCTATCCTCTAGCCTGTGCACTACAGCCATTTCAGGTTATACTAGAGGCTTCTCTTTCAAAGGTTTAAGGTTTGACATTCCCTCCTTCTTTTTCGCGGATGACTTTATCCTCTTTGGCAAGGCCACTTCAATTAATGTCGGACGAATGTTGAACTTGGTGGAAGATTTCCAGGAAGCTTCGGGCAGAGCATTAACGAGTCAAAATCGGGAATCATGTTCTCAACTGACATTCAAACATCTCTTAGAAGAAGCATTACTGATATGTGGAGGGTAAAGGAAGTCCCAAACCTTGGCCTTTATCTGGGATTTCCGAGTATGGTGGGTACTAATAGAAGGCAAGTCTTCAACTACATCAGTGATAAGGTTTATAAGAGGGTTCATGGATGGAAGAGGATGGTCTCACAGGCATGTAGAATGATCCTCATTAAATCGGTCATCCAGGTTATCCTTCCTAGGTCATTTCATAAGTCTTACACTCATATGTTTGTACTATTCTAAAATGGGCTACTACTTAAGCAAAAGAGAGGGAGAGAGAGTGCAAGAGGGAGGGATAGTACAAGAGGAAGAACGAAGAGGAGCTCGAGAGACACATCCTATTATTCTTGCTTTGCCGCAAAGAAGAAAAAATCGTTAGTTTTTCGTAGCAGGAGGAGGAGTTTCAGGACCAGTCAGGTGAGGTCTAGGAGTGATAGAAGTTTCTTTCTAAGGAATTCAAGGAGCAGCAGGAGGGGAGATGCTCTTTCCACCATGAACTCACAAAGATATGTTCGTAGATACTCTTTTAGTCCAGGTCAATGCTCGTGTCGCAATATTCCAAGGATGAGGGATAAAGGTAAAGTCTTTAGGTCTAGCCCTTATGTTTGTGATGGAGTGTCCAGTAGCCATGGTTGTGCGGTGTTGTTTATGGATAACATAAATAGTGGATCTTCTAGGGAGGACATTGTTAGGATTATTTAGCCGTTTAGTGAAGTTAAGGATATTTTCATCTCCCACAAGATTCATTCTAATAACCCTTTGGCGTTCACCTTGGTCGAGATTGGGGATCTATCCCAGGTGGATTCAACAGTTGAAGAGCTTAATGGTAAGCGTTTCTTGGGGCACATATTATTTGTTAGTCTAGAAAAGTACTCGCGGGGACATGTGTAGAGAAGGGGAGACACCAAAAATCAGAGCGTAACGTGAAGCATCATGTGAGTGACCAATTAATCGCTGAAGTGGCTCAAGACGGAATCAAGAGACATGAGTGTAGACCAAGTGAAAGAGAAAGGTGGTGCACAGATTCCTTGCCTTGGGTCTAAGTCGAAGGTAGATTCTAGTCCCAATAATAGCTTCTCGTCTTCAATTCGCATATGGAGTATGGAGATTTTCGGTGAATCTAGTTTGGCAGTGCAAATCGACCGCTTAGGAAAGAGGCCGGATGACCTAGATTTCCCGTCAGTTCGAATTGTTATAAAAAATCATCGATCTCTTCTTGGTGACAGCCGTGAGAAGTAGGCAACCGGGATGTCTGCAGCGACACCGATTGAGACTCTCAAAGACAGCGCTCCAAGTTCTCAAGATAGAGGATTTTTCTCAAGAAAGGAAAGGAGCGTGGCATCGGGAATGAATATGTCATTCCTGTACGATTTTCAAGGCTACCAGTATTTTCCATGCGGGTACAATTTGGCAGGCATGCCATCCGTTGGGTATTGGTGGGCCGGCCCCCCTGGGCTAGGCTTCGAGCCTGGTGGTTGTTACGTGTGGGGGTAGAGCCCTGGATAGGGTGAGTATGAATGGCCCAGGTCGGCCATTCCCCAGTCGAATTGGACAAGTGCATAAAATGTGGGTAATGGTCAGTATCTGAGATGGTGAGGTAATATTTCAAATCATAGCCATGCTCTTCTAGATACTATCAAACAAGATGTGATGCCAGATGCTAAGTGGACTACCACTCGTAAACCAGTATCTATTTGCGAGCTCGCTGACAGGATTGGGGTGACCCACGACCCAGAGGTTGTGAGCCATGATTACTTTATGGAAAACGAGCTAGGAGTGGCTCACTGTAAAGCTACCACTGTTGTTGACAGCTTCGTAGCGGAAGGTTTCGGTTATGTAGGCCTGGCAAAAATGTAACGAAAATGAATATACGACCCGAAACATGACACGACATTAACATGTATAGGTATTTAATTTTATATACGAAACTGATTTCTTGTCGTGTATCGTATATACATGGTTTATTAATGTGTCGTGTATCGTATCTAATTTTATACATATCGTGTATACACAAAATACCTGAAAATAATTCGTATATACATATAATTCGTGTACATGTAATTCGTGTACACACGAATAAATTCCATGTTACTTATTTATTTCATTAATTCGTGTAAATATAATGTTTTAGTATTTTAGTTATTTATGTGTTACTCATTTATTTCACTAATTCGTGTACACATGTTATTCGTGTACGTATGTAATTCGTGTATACACGAATAAATTTCATATTTTTCGTTTCGTTTACAGGCATTTTGGATTTCATTTCTGTATATAGAATTCCATATACGAAAATATTTTCATGTCGTATATCGTGTATCTTCATGTAAATTTTGTGTCGTGTATCGTTTCTATCATTTACATGATACGAAAATACGATTTGACAGGCCTACGGTTATGTATATATGGAAGGAGGGTGCAGTCCTCAGGTTGCAGGATGTGAGTATCCTCAGTTGAGGACAAAGGCAGGAAACGAGGACGGTGAAGATCTCTGACCCTTATTTGATGAACCTGAATTCCCCCTAGATTTTGAGCCAGGTAACCTAAAAGCTTCAGAGAAGCTAGGACCATATGAAGCTTATGTGCATGATGAAGCAAGGCAAACCCTGTTAGTGGCTAAGAAGCTTGGATGCTCTATTAGCAACGAAAGGTGTGCGCTCAATCATCTTGAAGATATTATTCGGGGATCAAGAAAGAGCTCACCCCAAAGTAGTCAGTAGAGGCAGCACGTACTAATGACAATGGTCTAAGGCAGACGAAGGAATTCGTTAAGACTAACTCTAGGAAAGGAGCATTATTATACGAAATCCTCTTTGGGATTTAGTAACTACTCTCACGTGAGTAATCTGACTGTTAGGGAAAGGCATAAAGTAAGGAAAAATAAGTGAGGAAATGTTCATTTTTGTAAGTTTCTGTAAGAAAGGTAAGGGAGGTATGTATATGTTTTGGTGTGTAGACTAGTATGGTTAACATTAGGTGTAGCTTGCACTGCACTTTCCATCCCTTTGGATGTTTTGGCCTTGTGGTTTTAATTATAAAAAAATGTTCATACTACTCTAACTATATTTGAAATATTTATCTTTTTTATGGGTAAAATCTATTATTTTATGGGAGCTCGTAGTTTCAATCACGGCATATGGAGGTAAGTTACTTATACCATGATCAGATTATGTTTTAAAAAAAATCATATTGTTCCAAATGTTTTTTAATATATATTCTTTCTTTGAATATAAACTATTTTCACTATACTTTAATAATACACAAATTTGTATTTAGTAAAAAAAAGTTGTGTACCTCACTGTTTACTATTAGTTTGTTTTCTTGCATCTTATTGGATTCTAGTTGGAATATGCAACACAAAGATCTATAGATCTAGCTTGGGATTGTGACATATATAGATATATATATATAGAGAGAGAAAAGAGTAATTTTTTATGTTGTGTATCATCTTTTAATCTAGATGTACTAGTACATAATTTGTACATATATAGATATATATTGGTCGCACTATAGGAGTTTATATCAGCATTGACTCTTCAGTACTGAATAAAGCATTCTTACAATGTGGAAGATCTGAAAAACCTCACCTACACAAGTCCGTTAGAGATGTGAAGACTTGAGAGTGAACATCAACTAAAAAGTGTCAATGTTCATTTAGACTAAAAATATGAAACTTGGATGATATCGAATTTGGATATTTTTCGGATGAATCGATAGATACATCTTATTTCTTTAGAACCAATGAAGGATTTACTAGCAGGGGTAGTTTACTTTCATGGGTGAGAGATATTGGTCGCACTATAGGAGTTTATATCAACATTGACTCTTCAAGACCAAATGAAGCATTCTTGCAATGTGGAAGATCTGGAAAACCTCGCCTACACAAGTCCGTTGGATATGTAGAGACTTGAGAGCGAACATCAACTAAAAAGTGTCAATGTTCATTTAGACTAAAAAGATGAAGCTAGCCCATGGAGTTTACCGATGGTTTTTGGTGATTCTAAGTGGATTACATAACCATCATCTTGCAAATGATCCTCAAGGACACTATGTCGGGGATCCTTCCGTAGAAAATGAAAAAAAGATGATAGAAACATGGACCCTTAGCCATGTGAAGCCAGAAGAGATGTTGGACCGATTAAAAAAGGATAATCAGTCCACATATGTGACAATATTTTTTCTTACAACTTTAGCAAAAAGTTGCATGAAAAGATGTGAGGGCATCTTACAACGGTACAATATTTGTTCAAACTCATAAAGAATTCCAACTACTGCTAGTGGCATGAGTATGATTCAAATGATATAACTCGTTTGGGAAGTGTTATGTTTGCTCACCCGTAATCTATTCAGGTGTTGCAATCATTTTCATACGTTGTTTGCATTGACATCACATATAAGACAAATAAATATGGGATGCCACTTTTGGAGTTTGTTGGAATGACTTCAATGAGAACTAATTTTTCTATTGCTTTTGCCTTTTTTTTTAAAAAAAAGAATGAAGTGAGTTACACGTGGGATTTAAATAATTTGAAGAGTATATTTGATTTACATAAGCCTACAACCATTTTAACATACAGAGAGTGAGGGCTTATTAAGGCATTACATATAGTTTTTCCTGAATCTCCTCATCTCCTATGTATTTGGCTTATTAGTCATTGTGTTCAAGCTAATGGTTTGAAGATTTTTAGAAGATTCAATCCGAACTATGTTGAAAACCAAGTCAAGGGCTTAATGAGAAGGTGGAATAGCTTGGTGTATGTTCGAACTAAAGATAACTACAATGCCCAGGTATAATTTCAACTTAACTACATACATTAAAAGTCGAGTAAACATGCTTTACTTTTACAAAATGTATATTCTAACATTTACATAAATTATGTGCATGACTTGAGACACTATTATAGTAAATCCCCAAGCCTTATGAGGTATCTAGAAGAAACATGGTTATGTTATAAAAAAAATTATCCTTACTTGGACAAGATCTGTATTGCATTTTGGAAACACTATGACTAACAGATATTTAACTTTTAGTTATTCATTGTATTAATTTTCTACATCATTTCTTCAAATTAATATTAATTAATGACATATGGACATGTTGTAGGGTTGAGGGTCAACATTCATGCTGGAAAAAATGGTTAAGAAGTTCAGTAGACGGAGTTGATATGATATTTTCCAAGATCAACTCCCATGTGGAAGCACAAATTACACATAAGAAAAAGGATTTTGAGTACTCCCGAGATAAATATGTGCATGTGCATAAAGTTTCACCATATGTGGTACTTATTGGAAGTATGAGTCACAAACGTCTTACTTTATTATCCAAGGAACTTTATAGAGGAAGATCATTTAAGACATGTGAATCCGAATGTGGTTGTGATTATATCTCATCATATGGTCTTCCATGTGCTAATCACTTATACATTCATATTGAGCAAGGAAACATGTTATCATTGAAGGATATTCACCCGTTTTGGAAAACGCTTGCGATCGGGCGACAACTCCAACATGTTGACCATGCATCTTCTTTGGTGGAGAGATCAAGACAAATGTCATTCTATCTTTAATGAGATTATGGGTTCTAGAAATTTCATCATGGTCAGTCAACTATTTAATATGATGTGTAGTATGTTTTATCCAGATGCCACATGTAATGCTGATGAACTAGACGCGAGGCAAAGTAGAGGTAGACATAAAGCAAATTCAACAGCACGATCCTTCATATTTTGAACATGTGATGCCACCACAACAACGGTTCACATCTTCTACTCAACAAGATAGACGCCCTCCGTGGGAGGCTTTTAGTGATCCTAGTAGATTTAGCTCTACTGCTGCCTTTCAATACTCTGAGCAATTTCCTATAACAATCTTCAGTTATATAATAGGATGGAGAAACATCGTTGGGGATGACAATTGTGGATTTCGAGTTGTTGCTGATTGGAGATGGGAAAATGAAGAAAAATGAACAAATATCATATTGGATTTATACAATGAGTTGCTTTAACATGGTAGCCTATAATGGTGGCCACCGGGTCCGGTTCTACCCGGAACCGCCGGTTCTACCCGGAATCGCCGGTTCTACCCGGAACCGATTGGAACCGGAACCGGCCGAACTGGACTGGAACCAGAACCGCCCCCTTGCAAAGCGAATACGAATACACGTTTTGAGATTCGGGATCGAATCGGGCCCGGAACCGCCTAGAACCGCCTGGAACCGCCCTTGAATTCGGAACCAGAACCGCCCAGGAACTGGTCAATTAGCCGTTGGTTAATGGGCAAAACGACATCGTTTTGGTCCGAACCGGCCGGATTTGACTAGAACCGCTCCGGAATCGTCCGGAACCGTAACCGAAACCTCTCCGGAACCAGTTTTTTGAGCGAATCTGAAGCGAATACAACCTTCAGAACCAGAACCGGAACCGCCCCAGAACCGCCCCTGATCGGTTCCGAACCCGAATACACATATCTCAGAACCGGAATTGGTGGAACTGGCGGAACCCGAACCGTGGCCACCATTAGTGGCCTATATAGTAGGATTTATGGTCAGGTGTTATATGAAACACACAAGAATAATGTTAGATGATAAATTGGACCATGCAATAGCGATCCTTGAATGACCACCGAGCTAGGACTGATTATTGCTACACGGTACAATGTTGTGGTAGTGATGTAGTCAGGACGGCTAAATGGACACGCCAGCTTGATAATGTTACTATTGATTGATTACAAGGGCATCCCAGAGGTGTGCTATATATGAGTATCTACTACAATAATAACACTTCATTAAGACTTCATATGTCGTCTGATTGTTCACTTTCTCCCATAGATCCAGTATGGTATCGTTATCGAGATAATAGTGTTAGGGACTACAATATGGTTTATATTAATAGGTTTAATTTGTGGCAACAACTATTCAACCTGCCCAGGGATAAACTAAATAATATGTATACAATGGCTATTGGAAAATAAATCACTAGTCCATCAGACTTTTAAAGACGATTTTTGTTTAAGTGAATTATAGACTTTTATTGTTATCACTGAATTTTATCTTAGATTTTTTAAATATTGTGTTCTAAATATTTGTTATTTGATACAAAATAAGATTTTTATGAGTTTTTTCTTAAAAAATCATCGAATTTTTAAATATTGTGTTCTTAATAGTTTTCAATCCAATAACTTTCAAACATTTTATCATTGGATTTTAAATATTGTGCTCTTAACATTAATTTTTTGGTACAAAATAAGATTGATGTGAAATTTTAAAAAGTATCATTGGATCATATAAATATTGTGTTCTTAAAATTAATTGAATGGTACAAAAAAGGTTTAAGAAAAAACAATCGTTAATGATGTCCTCTAAATATTGCACGAAAAGTTTCTTCTAAAAAAAGATATACCAGGGGGATAAATTAAATTGTGTACTAATTTGTCAACAAGTGTACTATAAAAAGCTATTTAGATAATGCAAACATGGTATCCTTGCTATTTAAGCCTCACAACTCCACTAGAGTTGATCAGATAATCACGGAACTAGACACATAGGAAAACAATCCAACAAGTATAAAGTTAACAAAGCAAGTGTGGATGTCAAGTGAAATATAACTGTTTAATTATCTTATCTATGTGAAATTATTGTATGATAATACTTTTTTCCATTTCTCAAGGTTTTTATCCCATAGGGTTTGTAACAAGGCAAAACGTAATAAGATGTTTCGTCCAAAAGAGTGTTATTACTAGATACATTTATGATGAAATTTACCTCTTTTTTAGAAACTTATATATTATTACATTTTTACATATACACTACCCAATATTAATAGAGCCATTATATTTTGATATTTACCATATATCTCTATACTCTGTCCCTCTATTTACACCACAATGATAATTTATTCCAATCCTCTTTATTCAGATTAGCGATAACTAGAATAATATTTAACCAGAGACGCTTACAGAACTCTAATCACTTGAACTATAGAGAGTAGAGGCAGTCTGAATTAGACTAGTGTGGGATGAGGCACAATTTACAATCAAATGATATTCTTTTTCTAAAAAAAATGGACTCGGCCTGCCCTTTTCCAACCAAGATAGCAACCAGCAACAATCCAAAAAGAGGATGGTGGTGTCCGAGTTATTCAAGATCCCAATGCTACTCTTACTAATCATATCACTGAAGATTACGGGGAATGGATGGTCCCAAAGAGGTGAAATTTAGCAAAGGAGAAGCTTAAGTTCGGATCGGATGATCAAAAGGACACTCGAAAGCCAGATTACAAACTCTCTGGCATTCGGTACAATGTCGTTCTCGGCACAGACAACCAAAAATGCATGTAGACATCCAAGCACATTCAGATTTAGATAACCAAAAGAACATTGGCAACGAAACAGTAACCCAAGGACAAACGGGTGAGGAGGAATGCACAACCCACGGCTGGAAAATTCGTGATACACCACAAAACCCGTGCCAAAATGGTCGAAAGGTTACGTGTCCGGTGCCGGAATGTGGATCTTAGAGCCAAGTGGGACTCAGACACCCGTCATCACCTTCTTCATATCAGCGACATTGAGACTCGACCCAACCCCCCAACAAGACTCTTTGCCTCCTTCTATCACTTGAACACCAACGTCATCTTGCACACGGTCTTTTCCATCAACAAAGGAAGTCAAACTCGAAGATTCCATGGAGGAAAGTGGTGAAGTTTCGAAGATTTTCAGCAGAAAACAAGAACAGGAGACAGAAGTAGGAAATGAGAGAACAAGAGGCAAAAATTCGAACGCTGAGGGAGGAAAGAAGGAAGTGTTGAAGAGGGGAAGGGCTGCCTTAAATAAAGGAAAAGGAGGCGTGTCCCATCGAAAGAAATGAAGACCTACGACCGCAGTTGTGTCATACTAGCAGTAGCTTTGAAAGACGAGGGGAAATGGGCCAATAAAGCAGACTATCGGAAGAACCCGGTCGGACGAAAGGTTCAACCGGAGCAGCATTAAAGATCTATCCCTTTAAATTTTTTAAAAGAAGAGGTCTTGTGGGACTAGGAAGGATGGAGCAGGGGAACCAAAAAACAAAAACTTATATATAAAAAAGAAGATCTTCCCTTAAAGTAACTAATGAAAGATCTTGTGGGACTAATGAAGTTGGGCACTACCGGTCAGAACAACTGAGTGGCTACTAGACGCAGCAGGAAAACTCTCTATCGATTGAAATTGTGTATATACGACCGGGCATAGCAGGTTGGCGTCTTTACCGGTAGTATTATGTAAACAGACCGGTCGTGACTAAAGAGACCGGGCGGTTAAAGATAAAGAAAGTAAGTACTAGTCTAAAATGTATAAGTTAAAGAGAATATAAAGAAGGTTGTATGTAAAGTAGGTCCTCACGTGCTATAGAATATTCTAGAAGAATAGGGTGCACGATCATGTAAGAACGGTTACACCTACGTCACGATGGGCCTATAAATAGGGGTCATAGCCATGTAAGAACACTTACACTTACAACAATACACTTCCGCTATTCTTTCTTCTCTGTCTACTTATTACCTTGAGAGCACCTCAAGGAGAGGGCAGAGCAGAGTTCACGTAACCACTTCAAGCGCACTAGCTAGTAAACCTAAGTCTCCTAAATCCACACATTTGCATTCGGTATTTGGCGATAGACCCAATAAGGATTCTTCCTCTCCATCCCTGTCATCGCATAAACCTGATTCTACTTCATTGATGGAACCGGATCCACACTCTAATGAGCCAAACCTATATACCCATAGCCCCCTTTATGTCCAATGTCAAATCAACACAAGATGGACATGCCATGGTCGGGCGGTACTTAATGCTGCGCTACCTGGCTTCTTGGTTTAAGTTATGCCTATGAATATTATTTTCTGGAACGTTAGAGGTGCCCTGAAAATCGGATATCATCAAGCTATGAGGGACCTCATGAGGACTGAAAATCCCTCCCTCTTTGTGTTACTAGAACCTCGAGTTGATGGTTGTACTGCTGAGCGGAGTTCACGTAACACCACTTCAAGCGCACTAGCTAGTAAACCTAAGTCACCTAAATCCACACATTTGCATTCGGTATTTGGCGATAGACCCAATAAGGATTCTTCCTCTCCATCCATGTCATCGCATAAACCTGATTCTACTTCATTGATGGAACCGGATCCACCCTCCAATGAGCCAAACCTATCTATACCCATACACCCCCTTTATGTCCAATGTCAAATCAACACAAGAAGGACATGCCATGGTCGGGCGGTACTTAATGCTGCGCTACCTGGCTTCTTGGTTTAAGTTATGCCAATGAATATTATTTGCTGGAACGTTAGAGGTGCCCTGAAAATTGGATATCATCGAGCTATGAGGGACCTCATGAGGACTGAAAATCCCTCCCCCTTTGTGTTACTAGAACCTCGAGTTGATGGTTGTACTGCTGATTGGATCTGTAATAGATTAAACTTTGATAATGTCTTCCGAGAAGAAGCTCATGGTTTTAGTGGGGGTATTTGGCTGTTGCGGAGCAATTAAGTTGACATCCAAATCATTTCCTCTATTCGCCAGTTTGTTCATTGTTAGGTCAAGGTAAACAACAACATTTTCTTTCTTTCCGCAACTTACGCTCATCCGAATTCTACTATGAGAAATCAGTTATGGCAGGAAATCAACCAGGTCCATCCGTATGAGTGTACCCCTTGGATCATTGGAGGCCACTACTCTCTTTCCGAATGATAGAAAGCGTTCTCTAGCCAGAAACTTTGGTATCGACCAACATTTTGCGGACTGATATCATAATCGTGGACTCGTAGATATTAATTGTAACACCCCTACTCTAATCGGCTCCTAATCATCTTATTTAACATCACAATCACAGCGGTAATCTCAACAACTGAACTACTGGTGTCACCGTTCTTACTCGCCCATACGAGTAATAACGTGCCTACTGATATATTCTTAAATGCGAAACAATTTCCCACAGTGACAACAAGAGATATATCTATCCTTCCCAAACCAATATAAGATACATTCACAGTGAGCATTCTAAGTACCCCAATCCTATACACGTTTCTAAGTTCGTATCAAAATGCAACAGTGCATATTTAAACAACTGTAATTAAACTACCCAGCGCGTCCCTCTCTTTGCCGACACCGGAAGCTGCATACCTGCAAAAATGGTTGTTTGTGGTATGGAATCAGCCCCTGCTGAGTATGTTACTACATGACTGTCATGCCCCCTCTGACCCTCAGTTAATTGGTCGAGAGCATGCAATTCATTTTCATGCAAGTAGTTTAATGTTAAAACTGTAAAGCAACAATTCATATTGCAGTAAACTCAAACAACAAACAAGCCCCCGGCTTCACACATCACATCGATATAGACCACTGAAAGCGTTACAACGCTTATATGAGTACACAGACTCCATTACAACAAACACTTAATAGTTCATAATTGAGTACGGCGACTCACTCGACCAAACAATCCACCATAATCTACACATGAGTACAGCGACTCGACCCAACCAGTACCCAACACACAATATGAGCACAATGGCTCGTTCAAGCAAATCCACCAACATACCACACATAATTATAAAGCATAACCACTGAGCAACAAGGCGAAATAACGAGAATTATAAACGAGTATATTTCCCGTCTTTGGCATACAAGCCCAAATAATGTTCGCCTAATGTGCGAGTTAATATAGTCGTTCGTAATTGTTTAGTCATGCCTAATGACAACGTCTCATTAGAACGACGTGTCTCTAAATTACCCATCTCTTATGGCGGGTCACCCACGACAATAGCCACTCCAGCGGTAGAGTCTCCGTCCTACGAACAATCTGTTTTGTTGGAAATTTATCCAGATACTTACGGTTACCACACGGTATCCTAGTCTCGTTAATGGATCACAGTTCACAGCAAGAGCCACATCCTCTTGATAAACTTATCTATACCATCGCATCGCTTTACTATTTTTTTCTAACACAGCAGACTAAGGTCGTAGTCCAATCCTGAGTATGTCGACTCGGGATCCAGTGCTAGATACGAGAGCGGCGTTAAAGAGGCCAATGCTCCGTATATAAGTCTCAGATATTTTATATATCTTATTATCCTAATGCTACAACGTTTTACTTACGTTCCTTATATTACACATATAAGATAGCATCATTGCCGCTAGTTCGTTTTATAATATGTTCATATATACGAACGGTACTGTTATCGCACAACAGTAATAATAATAAACCAGCATTAATACGCAACTCAAGCATATTAATTCACACAAGCAGACATTCAATCTTATCACATATTTTCACACAATGTCTGAACTGAGGAAATCCTCAGAGACAATCAAGACACATAAATAACATACCGTTCACCCTGATTGTATTACGGTGGAGTATGAATCAGCAAGTTCCTATGCTCCGTGTGTCGTCTCTAACAGTCTAAACAATACATAACGCCACTGATTAGCATCCCGTATAACAACATACTCTACGGTACCCCGTACCGTCACTAACACCTCCCGGTTAATCCCCCGTTATTAACTGTCAACGCTTGTCGGGTTTTCGGCTTAACTCGGGATTAGAAAGGTGTTATATTACATGCGTAGTCTTGTCTTGTATATTAATATACTTATTGTTGAACTTGTTATCGCATGTAACTTAACATACCCTTGGATGTCGTATAATTTGTTTCTATATTGTACGCATGATTCTTTGTCATGTACTATTCATCTCACCTTAGTATTTATTATTTTTTCCTAAGGTTTGTGTTTTTTTTTTTAAGTTCAATGTGGTATAACTCATGTGTAAACAATACTTTCAATTATATGAATCCTAATTATCACATGTACACTCTTAACATTAGAATTCCATATCCAACGTTTGTAATTGTTTTCCCTTTTTCTTATATCACTTTAATCATGAAAATACATGGTTATTAGACCATATTATATTTTCCACATCATAACATATATTCGTTTTTATACATGTATTATGGAACTATTTATTATATGGTAAGTCTTATAATATATATTCATTCTTTTTAAAGAATACCTCTTATATTATAAATGTTATAACTCTTATAACATTAAAAACCATATTATAAATTCCATTTAAAAACGTTAATATTTCCGAACAGCACCAATGTTCTTAAATATTTACAAAATCCACCACATAATTAATATAATGTTACATTGTAGTTATATAACATATATTATGACATTTATGTCATTAAAACAATTATAACATATAGTTGTAAATTGTTATATATTGCCAAATAGCCCCTATATTTTCGGCTTTCACTATAAACCACTAAACTTCTATAAATCACAAATCAACCTCAATTATATTTCATTGTTACACTTATAACATATACCTTATATTATAATCCTTAAACCTTAATATAATTATAACCTATGGTTATTATTTTTTTTAAATAACCGAACAGACCCCTAGGTCTATTCTAATTATTTTTCCACCACTTAACTTTCTATATTCACCAAATTCCCCTCTTTATAACATATAGTTTTCTAATATCATCAAAACTATATATTATACATATATCTTGATAAAACCTTATATATAACTCCAAAAATTACCAAAATATACCAAAAGGTTATAAACATCATTACTAACCTTATACTTTCTCTAAATCTCGGTTTTACCACATATGTTACCCATTTGTAACATTATGAAATATCTTATATTATACTTATAAATTCATATAAACTCCAAATTCAACCAAATCAACTTCTAAAAATTTCCTAATAACCTAAGGTTTGTACTAAACTCCATTTAGTACCCCAAGTTTTCGGAAACCTCAATATAGCCCCATCTCTTATAAATCTTTTACAATTTAATACTTATCTTAATATAAGGTAGTATTTTAATTTCTAAAATTCTCCAAACTTGGTCAAAGTCTCCTATATGGTCAACTTTGACTTCTAATACCAAATTGGACCCAAACCTTTCGGTAATTACAAAACTTCACCTATACTTTTCTATTTTTACAATTTTGACCCAAAACTTTATAAAATGTTATAATTTTATTAAATTCATTTAAAAACCCTAAATTCCTCTAAATTAAGCCCACGGCTTTGTATTTTACCAATAATTATGGTTTGGCCCCAAACTTAATTATATAAGCATAAATCTAACCAAATAAGCTTATAAACTTAAATTAAAATGGCCTAATGACATGGCCTTATTACAACCTTGAACTTGCAAAATAAATTACACTTTAAATGTCTCAAAATATAGCATAAACTCACGGCCTCACCATGGTTTAATTATTTTTCCACATAATGTCATAATTTGACCATTATGTTAATTAAATCTCTTAAATGACTAGTTTAATTTATCTTAGTCATTTTTTTACATTTCTAGGTTAATATAACCCATATTATTAAGTTCCCTCTCGGCAATATTAATATATATGCTTAGAAATTATAAAATCATAAGTTTTAAGGTGTTATACCTTGATTTCTCCTTGTATAACTCGGCCACTTGAAGGAAAATTCACCACATCATTTAGACATGTTTAATACACCAAAATAAGATATGGTTATACTCCAAGCTTGAGCTTAACCATAAGGAATAATTAATGTAAGATTTAAGGCAAAAATCACCTTAAAAATGCAAGGGAACTTCAAGATGGATTCGGCCTGAATTAAACACACCACAAGGTGTTAGATCCACCATATAGACATAGGAAATAGCTAGACAACAACAAGCTGCCTTGGTATTAGGTTTTACCTTGGAAAAATGCCTTAAAGAAGGGTATTTCCTTTAGATCTCGGCCTCCCTTGCTTCAAATGGCTAACCAACTGATTGAACATGTAAATATGAAGATTATGAGTGTATAAACTCATAAAAATCAAAGGAAGAAAATCGGATGAAGAGTAGAGAGGCTTAAGGTATGTTTTTACCTTAAAATGAGATTTTGGGAAACCTTGGTTCCTATACTTGCTTCAGCCGAAATTGGTTGGTGTTATAACCTTAAAACACTGAGAATAAGCCATAGGAAGTGATGAGCCATGAGATCTAAGTGTAGGTAGTGAAGAGACGAAGAAAAAGAGCCAAAATAAGCCTTAAACCATTACCTTTGGAGCTTAGGAGTTAGATCTACCTTCCATGCTCAAGAACATCGGTTGAGAGGGTCTGGAAACTCAAGGAGCTCGGCTGGAATGGAGCTAGGAGAAAGAGAATGATTGGAGATGGCTTAATTAATTGTAAAAGCAACCTTTGAGTAGTTTATTGTTTTGTTAATGAGAAGTGACTCATCAAGGGATAAGAAGAGACAAGGGCCATCGGTTAATGGAGGGGAAAGGTGTGGTCACACGGTTTTGGAGGCCAATTGACACAATCATGGAGCAAAAGAGAGTGTATTGTTTAATCAAAAGGTAAAGGTAATCCCTTAATTTAGGGAATTATGTTGGAGTCTTGTCCTTGGTATAAGCAAGTGGCGAATTCAAGCCTCTCTTGCTTGTGGCTGCCGATCCCATGTGGTCCAAGGGGTCAACTTTGACCTCTTGACCATTCTTAGTCGATGTTGACTCAAGCGGGCCCCCTTTTAGGGTTTTATTAATATTTTAATATTAAATTTGTAAAAATTTGTAAATTTATGGAATTAAATTCCTAATATGATATAAGTGATAAATATCATATTTAAAGGTAATTATAACCTTTAAGCCCATTAAAAGCCAATTTAGAAGGCAATTTCACAAAAATGTGCTTTAAGGTGTTTTAGTGCACATTTTGTGTTGCAAGGTGCTTCTGAGCTTAGTTTTCTTTGATAATAGTTTTGTTGTGTTCCTTACTTCATTATAAAACTTAGGAATCCACTTTGGATCCTATTTGAGTTCATACAATCTTTATGGTGCTTTAAAGCACATTTTTGGCTTTACCGATCTTAAGGCATGTGTTGCCTTGTTGAGATCTTTTAGATTGTTCCCCAATAATATTTAGATGTTTATTAACCATCTTAGATCATTATTAGATCATTTAATTAAGTTTTAAAAGTTAGGGGTATTTCAGTCTACCCCCTTAAAAAGGCTTCGTCCTGAAGTCCTTAATCCTCTACAGTTCACCTAAGGAATCAAGTTCCACTAAGTAACCAAACAGATCATCACCAGGGAGTACATCCCACTATTCAGATCTAGTCTATATGTATTACATTTGATACAGCAATAATCTCATTCCATATAGTCAATAATCATGACACATTCATTGATGGGCAGCACTAAACAAGGTGCAAAACTCATTCATACACAGCACTAGACAAGGTGCAAAACTCAATCATACACAACACTAGACAAGGTGCAAAACTCAATCATACACAGCACTAGACAAGGTGCAAAACTAACCAAAAGTACTCAAAGGTGTCTCACAAGGGGTACTCCACGCACCCCTATTCATATGCAAGTATCTCGCGAGGATACCTCTACACCACTCCGCGTGTATGTGTATGCATATCTTTAACGATGGCAAATCACGGGGAAGCAGTCATGAAGACCAGGACTTGACGATCCCCAACCCCATGATAACCAACGTCTACTACCCATGGACACACCGGTTTAATAACGAAGGACACCGCGGTCCACGGCTCCTCGGACAGTAACACCTAATTTCCTTAATCACCCGCAGACACACCGGTCTAATGACAAAGGGCTCTGCGGTCCACGGCTCTTTGGGTGATGTCACTCGCAGACACACCGGTCTCATGACGAAGGACTCCACGGTCCACGGCTCTTCGAGTGACGTCCTAAATTCCAATTTCTATTCATATCTGTGTCCACTTGTAGGAAGTTTCGAGAGTCATTCAACCCCGACATGGTCAGCGTCAGTGTTGAACTATCTCTCACCTCAATTTGTGTTCGGTTTCGCTTGATCAGACCAGGATCAAGTTCAACTTCCCACGTCAACTTCAATCAGTCAATTGTTTTATTCTTTTCTAATCTTGTTTCCTCTTGATATCCGCCACCTTGTGTTCCATAGTCCCACAAGTCAACTAGTGTAATTAATCTAGTCATAGGCATATAGGGTCATGTATCCTAACCATATACCAAGTTCCCTCGACTTATAATTATTCATACAACTCCTAGAGGTTTTACCTCCACTAGGTTACACATCGGTCTCATGCCGATTCACTCATCGCACTTCCATAATCGATTTCATACCGAATCACAAATCGTATAGTACGGAGCTTTCTACTCCTTTTATTTGAAATCTCCCCATTGGAGCTACCAGATAATCCTACTTGAACTCTCAACCGGAGCTAACAAGTTAGGCGTTTATGTGTTTAATGTTCGCAATGTTAGCATAAATAATTGAAAATAGGATAAGAACACTCTATCTGTTCTCCCTTTCCTATTCGCCACAACCATGCGAACTAAAATATATATATATATATATATATATATATATATATATATATATATATACATACACATAATCACACATATATATATTCATACACATAATACATCACAACATTACCTCAAGTAATATAACACAGTCACAACACTTGTACTCTACGTACAATAGTAGTTTGCAGCATGTGTACCGTGCGCTACGTACACCTACGTATGGTATATTTTAAGCGTGCACAATCGCTCTACCCCCCTTAAAAGGGATTACGCCCACGTAATTTACGAATATGTCATCTTGAAGTAATAAGTACAAGATGTTCCACTCATATGGAATATTCGTGCACTGATGTGCTACGTATACATTATCCTTTTTCTATAGGGTCGGGCTTTAGCCCCTCAGGCTATACTGCCTATCTCGGTTAGGTGTATGTACATTCATATACGGTTTGTTCGGAGATGTAAACACATCGTTGGTTTTCCCCAAACCTGTTAGGTACATCAACCTAAGCAATATGGGCCCACTCGCTCCGCAAGCAGTATGCCCAACTACTTTAGGGTTAAGTTACCCTTTTAAGTAGCAGCTTCATGCCGGTTTCTAGTCCACGTGACGATGTTTTCTACACGATCTTCCATAATTATGGTCATGGAGGAAACTATATCGCTGTGTGGTATCATCATTACACACGCTAATTATTTCCACTGGTTATTCTGTTCAGTCTTCCTGAATTGTATACGTGCTCATGGTATATTCCCAAGAGTTCATGCCACCTTACCGAACTAACCTTCGGTGTAAGGGTTGTCGAGTTATGCTCTAGCACCTAGTGCTCGTAGTAGTCGTGTCTAAAATCTCACGACGAGTCTGATATGCGCAACTAACTGGCGCCTCATGACTCCAAGTTATTTCTCTCTGGGATGAGTTCGTTCTTTAGGTACCTTGTAGGTCCTCTTTTGCTAGTGTGAACTCGTATCCCTCGTGTGTTGGTATTTTAGTATCCATATATATGGTTTATCCCTCTTCTTGATTAGGGGAATCCATTTGTTTATCTGATGTTCTACCTTCTGATTCTTACCAACATAATTCGGTTAACAGTTATTATAATGGTCGCTTGTTGCGCACCATGTACCAGTCGATTGGACGGTTATCCGCCATTGCGGTTTGCATGGAGTATCTAATCTCCAGTTTAGAGTATCTCTTGTAATGCTCGCTTTTGCCCTTCGTCTGTATACAATACGACTGTGGGTTTCAGCTTGGTATTCATTTTCTGTTCAACCCTAATTGGTACTAACATACTAACGTTTTATGGCTTGAGCATGTGGTTATTATTATTTAATGCGACATCATCGCAGCGCCCTCAGCGCATGGTATAACTCTCTCTGT
Source organism: Limonium bicolor (assembly GCA_023374045.1). Taxonomy (NCBI): domain Eukaryota; kingdom Viridiplantae; phylum Streptophyta; class Magnoliopsida; order Caryophyllales; family Plumbaginaceae; genus Limonium; species Limonium bicolor. The sequence continues at coordinate 143,994,910 of CM041780.1, read as the reverse complement.
GCCCCCTTTTTGGGTAGCATCTAATATCACAAAGGTTTCTCTAATACAACTTCCTTAGATACCACAATTTCTCTTCTCATTCATGGGTTCAACTTGTCATTACCATTAAATTGGCTTTAGTTTCCTCGTTTACTAAAATCCTCAAAACTTGTATTCTAACTCATCCACTATGGAGTTGCGTCCTTATATCATTTTATTATCAAGCTATCCTTGATTTCCCCTAACCTAGTTGGTTTGACTGAGATCTCTCTCGTCAATTCACGGTTTACCTAGTCAGGACTCCATTCACTGACTCAGACACAGAGTTGACTACCCCCTGGGTCCTCACACTACTCGTTTACTTACATGGGGTACCATACTGATACATTACTACTTACCCAATTAACTCAATGTAAGTTTCGTCAGGCCCACAAGCTCCTAAGAGTGTGGTCGTCCCATGTCTCGTTTAGTGCACTCGTAGTGTTCGTACCCGGTGATTATCGTACTCTTAGTCCCGGTAATTTATGTTTAAGTAACTATGCTGCCAATTCTTAACCTTTAATGTGAGAATGGCTCTAATACTAGGTTCTATGGTTTCCTTTATTAATCTGTATTTCCCTTACCTTCTCTAAGATAGGTGTTTACGACTTATCGTCATAATACTGGTTTCCACATACTCGTCAACTGGTATCTGTGAGTGGGGATTAGTAACTACTTATTATCTACCCCGTTCACTCCTAGGCTGTTAACGCCTTCAGGTATGAGTTTTCAGTTCTAAAACTCCGCCCAATTCATTGGGTTACACCCCCTATTGTAATACGGACTCCATGACAAGGGTTGACACCTCGTGTTTCTCCTGCCTTATGGTAGTCCCTTTTTAGCCTGATACTAATCAGCATTTGTGATTCATCACCTTTGTTCAGGTACAATGCTTATTCTGGTAATTAAACGATTGTTGGTCTTACTATTTAATTTAATCCTAGTTGGTTCTAATACTTTTCTCCTCAGGTTACAATTGGATACCCACAACTTAATGGGTTCCTCTAATCCTCGCTCTCCATTGTGTAGTCCTTATCCACTGCCCTCCGTACGGGAGTTTAGCAGCTTAATGGATTAACAACACCCCCGGTATGTGAGGTGCAGCATAACATCGGCCCTTTTATTGCACGTTCACATCTGTCTACTAAATTGTTTTTTTTAACAACCAAAATAGTTTGTCATAACGATACTTGTCTATTATTCTCATCCACTCAATCGGATAGGTTTTATTTAGAGTCTTGGCTCATATAGCTCACTTCTTGCCCTCTGGCAATGTTCAATGGTAGTGGTTTAACCACAAGTGTCGCGGACTCCCTAAATATGGTTATGCTGGTCCTGAAGACTCGACACTCCCCACCGATGATGATTGACGTTTAATGTCCATACCGGCACTGGGGTTAGGCTTGTAAGCACTAATTACCATTATTCTCATTTACTCCCCTTCCCTTACTCTACTAGATGGTGTATTATTTTTAGGTTTAATGGTCAGACCGGTTAGGTCTTCCCGAGGTTTTATCGACCTCCAACCCAAAGGTTTCGTACCCTGCCTATAAGAAGGTTATGTCCCACTTCATTGCATTACGGACTCACATAAAAGTTTAGTGCTTATTGGTAACTGTCTGGACCACTCGGTCTTTTAGGGTTAGTTTACCGTTGCTGCACTTGTTAGCAAGTGCGCAAGGCAGGTTGAAATTTGATACTTTGGTTAATGTGGCACTTGCAGTGGCAAGTGCGCCATGCAGACTGAGCCACCGGTACGGTGTGTCAGTGCAGTGCTATTCCCTAATCGGGTTCCTGTTCTAGCCAAAAGTCCTTATTCAAATTAGTACAGTCTCACTCCCGCACTCGTTCCCACAAGTTTACCGTGGTAGTAAGGTCTTACTTTCCTCACGAGGCGTTGCATGATAGCGACTTAGCGAGTTCTTGTTTCTACAGTTCTCATGATCTCTCCTCATGCACGTCGGGCCATCTTGAACCTTCAGTGTTGCATGGTTTTAGAGTTACTCGCTTCGGGTGAGACTTCTAAAGGTAATTCCTTCCGTCTGTTACATATCTCATAAACTAATCATTACTCGCCGTTTCTACCTCTTTTCCCCCAAGCGCACCATCGGTGCTTTCCTGGATGTAAGACAGGGTCGCCTTGCTTATAGCAAGCTAGCCCCATTAGTCCTACAGGAATTTTCTCCTCAAACTTGGTTTATTATTTATCTCATCCTCGTATGGTAGACATTATGTCATTACCAGGACCTCCGGTCCTAAACATTACACCAAAACACTAAGTCTTATTCTCTACATTTAACGTAGTTCTCATAGCATCCACACCGGGTCTTCCCGATCAGGAGAGTTATCTCCGTGGCGCTTCTCATTTCTTGTGTTACCAGGTAGTACTCGAGGTACGGGCTGCGGCGGGTGGGGTACCATCGCAAGTTTCCCCGGGATGCTCTCCCATCAAGTGCGAGTGTTTCATACAGCCTTCGCGTTACTTGGGGTAGCTGGACCCTCACCGCCTCCCGCTGCTCCGTTTTCTTCCTTAGTACTGTTACCCAGACCTCTCCCTGACATAAGTCAAGAGGACGGGTTGGACCTTTACTCGGTCTAATACTGTAGTCTCGGTCGTTTATTATTGAAGTGCCTCTACGGCTATGGTGTGCAAGCTTTGAGCATTGCATCAACCCCGCAAGGTCACGTATCCTCACAACGTTTCCCGTATTCCCAAAACCTATGCTCACTGTATAAATCCTACTATCTCTTGTCATCAGAGCGGTACTCCGCTCTGATACCACTTTTGTAACACCCCTACTCTAATCGGCTCCTAATCATCTTATTTAACATCATAATCGCAGCGGTAATCTCAACAACTGAACTACTGGTGTCACCGTTCTTACTCGCCCATACGAGTAATAACGTGCTACTGATATATTCTTAAATGCGAAACAATTTCCCACAGTGACAACAAGAGATATATCTATCCTTCCCAAACCAATATAAATACATTCACAGTGAGCATTCTAAGTATCCCAATCCTATACACGTTTCTAAGTTCGTATCAAAATGCAACAGTGCATATTTAAACAACTGTAATTAAACTACCCAGCGCGTCCCTCTCTTTGCCGACACCGGAAGCTGCATACCTGCAAAAATGGTTGTTTGTGGTATGGAATCAGCCCCTGCTGAGTATGTTACTACATGACTGTCATGCCCCCTCGGACCCTCAGTTAATTGGTCGAGAGCATGCAATTCATTTTCATGCAAGTAGTTTAATGTTAAAACTGTAAAGCAACAATATATATTGCAGTAAACTCAAACAACAAACAAGCCCCCGGCTTCACACATCGCATCGATATAGACCACTGAAAGCGTTACAACGCTTATATGAGTACAGAGACTCCATTCCAACAAACACTTAATAGTTCATAATTGAGTACGGCGACTCACTCGACCAAACAATCCACCATAATCTACACATGGGTACAGCGACTCGACTCAACCAGTACACAACACACAATATGAGCACAATGGCTCGTTCAAACAAATCCACCAACATACCACACATAATTATAAAGCATAACCATTGAGCAACAAGGCGAAATAACGAGAATTATAAACGAGTATAATTTCCCGTCTTTGGCATACAAACCCAAATAATGTTCGCCTAATGTGCGAGTAATATAGTCGTTCGTAATTGTTCAGTCATGCCTAATGACAACGTCTCGTTAGAACGACGTGTCTCTAAGTTACCCATCTCTTATGGCGGGTCACCCACGGCAATAGCCACTCCAGCGGTAGAGTCTCCATCCTACGAACAATCTGTAGTTCGTTGGAAATTTATCCAGATACTTACGGTTACCACACGGTATCCTAGTATCGTTAATGGATCACAGTTCACAGCAAGAGCCACATCCTCTTGATAAACTTATCTATACCATCGCATCGCTTTACTATTTTTTTTCTAACACAGCAGACTAAGGTCGTAGTCCAATCCTGAGTATGTCGACTCGGGATCCAGTGCTAGATACGAGAGCGGCGTTAAAGAGGCCAATGCTCCGTATATAAGTCTCAGATATTTTATATATCTTATTATCCTAATGCTACAACGTTTTACTTACGTTCCTTATATTACACATATAAGATAGCATCATTGCCGCTAGTTCGTTTTATAATATGTTCATATATACGAACGGTACTGTTATCGCACAACAGTAATAATAATAAAGCAGCATTAATACGCAACTCAAGCATATTAATTCACACAAGCAGACATTCAATCTTATCACAGATTTTCACACAATGTCTGAACTGAGGAAATCCTCAGAGACAATCAAGCCACATAAATAACATACCGTTCACCCTGATTGTATTACGGTGGAGTATGAATCAGCAAGTTCCTATGCTCCGTGTGTCGTCTCTAACAGTCTAAACAATACATAACGCTACTGATTAGCATCCCGTATAACAACATACCGTCACTAACACCTCCCGGTTAATCCCCCGTTATTAACTGTCAACGCTTGTCGGGTTTTCGGCTTAACTCGGGATTAGAAAGGTGTTATATTACATGCGTAGTCTTGTCTTGTATATTAATATACTTATTGTTGAACTTGTTATCGCATGTAACTTAACATACCCTTGGATGTCGTATAGTTTGTTTCTATATTGTACGCATGATTCTTTGTCATGTACTATTCATCTCACCTTAGTATTTATTATTTTTTCCTAAGGTTTGTGTTTTTTTTTTAAGTTCAATGTGGTATAACTCATGTGTAAACAATACTTTCAATTATATGAATCCTTATTATCACATGTACACTCTTAACATTAGAATTCCATATCCAATGTTTGTAATTGTTTTCCCTTTTTCTTATATCACTTTAATCATGAAAATACATGGTTATTAGACCATATTATATTTTCCACATCATAACATATATTCATTTTTATACATGTATTATGGAACTATTTATTATATGGTAAGTCTTATAATATATATTCATTCTTTTTAATGAATACCTCTTATATTATAAATGTTATAACTCTTATAACATTAAAAACCATATTATAAATTCCATTTAAAAATGTTAATATTTCCGAACAGCACCAATGTTCTTAAATATTTACAAAATCCACCACATAATTAATATAATGTTACATTTAGTTATATAACATATATTATGACATTTATGTCATTAAAACAATTATAACATATAGTTGTAAATTGTTATCTATTTCCAAATAGCCCCTTATATTTTCGGCTTTCACTATAAACCACTAAACTTCTATAAATCACAAATCAACCTCAATTATATTTCATTGTTACACTTATAACATATACCTTATATTATAATCCTTAAACCTTAATACAATTATAACCTATGGTTATATTATTTTTTTTTAAATAACCGAACAGACCCCCTAGGTCTATTCTAATTATTTTTCCACCACTTAACTTTCTATATTCACCAAATTCCCCTCTTTATAACATATAGTTTTCTAATATCATCAAAACTATATATTATACATATATCTTGATAAAACCTTATATATAACTCCAAAAATTACCAAACTATACCAAAAGGTTATAAACATCATTACTAACCTTATACTTTCTCTAAATCTCGGTTTTACCACATATGTTACCCATTTGTAACAATATTATGAAATATCTTATATTATACTTATATAATTCATATAAACTCCAAATTCAACCAAATCAACTTCTAAAAATTCCTAATAACCTAAGGTTTGTACTAAACTCCATTTAGTACCCCAAGTTTTCGGAAATCAATATAGCCCCATCTCTTATAAATCTTTTACAATTTAATACTTATCTTAATATAAGGTAGTATTTTAATTTCTAAAATTCTCCAAACTTGGTCAAAGTCTCCTATATGTCAACTTTGACTTCTAATACCAAATTGGACCCAAACCTTTCGGTAATTACAAAACTTCACCTATACTTTTCTATTTTTACAATTTTGACCCAAAACTTTATAAAATGTTATAATTTTTATTAAATTCATTTAAAAACCCTAAATTCCTCTAAATTAAGCCCACGGCTTTGTATTTTACCAATAATTACGGTTTGGCCCCAAACTTAATTATATAAGCATAAATCTAACTAAATAAGCTTATAAACTTAAATTAAAATGGCCTAATGACATGGCCTTATTACAACCTTGAACTTGCAAAATAAATTACACTTTAAATGTCTCAAAATATAGCATAAACTCACGGCCTCACCATGTTTAATTATTTTTCCCACATAATGTCATAATTTGACCATTATGTTAATTAAATCTCTTAAATGACTAGCTTAATTTATCTTAGTCATTTTTTCCATTTTTAGGTTAATATAACCCATATTATTAAGTTCCCTCTCGGCAATATTAATATATATGCTTAGAAATTATAAAATCATAAGTTTTAAGGTGTTTATACCTTGATTTCTCCTTGTATGAACTCGGCCACTTGAAGGAAAATTCACCACATCATTTAGACATGTTTAATACACCAAAATAAGATATGGTTATACTCCAAGCTTGAGCTTAACCATAAGGAACAATTAATGTAAGATTTAAGGCAAAAATCACCTTAAAATGCAAGGGAACTTCAAGATGGATTCGGCCTGAATTAAACACACCACAAGGTGTTAGATCCACCATATAGACATAGGAAATAGCTAGACAACAACAAGCTGCCTTGGTATTAGGTTTTACCTTGGAAAAATGCCTTAAAGAAGGGTATTTCCTTTAGATCTCGGCCTCCCTTGCTTCAAATGGCTAACCAACTGATTGAACATGTAAATATGAAGATTATGAGTGTATAAACTCATAAAAATCAAAGGAAGAAAATCGGATGAAGTAGAGAAGCTTAAGGTATGTTTTTACCTTAAAATGAGATTTTGGGAAACCTTGGTCCCTATACTTGCTTCAGCCGAAATTGGTTGGTGTTCTAACCTTAAAACACTGAGAATAAGCCATAGGAAGTGATGAGCCACGAGATCTAAGTGTAGGTAGTGAAGAGATGAAGAAAAAGAGCCAAAATAAGCCTTAAAACATTACCTTAGGAGCTTAGAGTTATATCTACCTTCCATGCTCAAGAACATCGGTTGAGAGGGTCTGGAAAAGGAGCTCGCTGGAATGGAGCTAGGAGAAAGAGAATGATTGGAGATGGCTTAATTAATTGTAAAAGCAACTTTGATTAGTTATGTTTGTAATGAGAAGTGACTCATCAAGGATAAGAAGAGACAAGGCCATCGGTTAATGGAGGGGAAAGGTGGTCACACGGTTTTGGAGGCCATTGACACAATCATGGAGCAAAAGAGTGTATTGTTTAATCAAAAGGTAAAGGTAATCCTTAATTTAGGGCTTTGTTGGAGTCTTGTCCTTGGTATGCAAGTGAATTCAAGCCTCTCTTGCTTGTGGCTGCCGATCCATGTGGTCCAAGGGGTCAACTTTGACCTCTTGACCATTCTTAGTCAATGTTGACTCAAGCGGGCCCCCTTTTAGGGTTTTATTAATATTTTAATATTAAATTTGTAAAAATTTGTAAATTTTGGAATTAAATTCCTAATATGATATAATGTGATAAATCATATTTAAAGGTAATTATAACCTTTAAGCCCATTAAAAGCCAATTTAGAAGGCAATTTCACAAAAATGTGCTTTAAGGTGTTTTAGTGCACATTTTGTGTTGCAAGGTGCTTCTGAGCTTAGTTTTCTTTGATATAGTTTTTGTGTTCCTTACTTCATTATAAACTTAGAATCCACTTTGGATCCTATTTGAGGTCATACAATCTTTATGGTGCTTTAAAGCACATTTTGGCTTTACCGATCTTAAGGCATGTCTTGCCTTGTTGAGATCTTTTAGATTGTTCCCCAATAATATTTAGATGTTTATTAACCATCTTAGATCATTATTAGATCATTTAATTAAGTTTTAAAATTTAGGGGTATTTCATTAATGCTTCAGGTGTTCCTTCCACCTGGTGGAACGGGAGACACCGTGCCCACTTGGATAGAGTACTTGCCTCTGTTTTGTGGTGCAATAGCTATCCAGATGCCTCGGTTGAGAATTTGGTCAGATTTACCTATGATCATAGTCCTATTTCCCTATCTTTATACCATAATCTTTCTAAGAACCCTTTGCAATGACCCTTCAGATTTTTGGCTGCATGGTTTTCACATCCAGAATTTAGAGGCTCGGTCATTCAAAATTGGTAGGCTGACTTAGGCCTAAGCTCTACTCTTGAAGGTTTGATTAATCATCTCCGCGGTTGGAATATGAATGTTTTAGACACATCATTCTCAATAAAAATCGAATCATTGTTGTTTGAAAGGAATACAAAAAGCTATTGACCTTGGGAGAGGTGACCACTTGTTAGGCCTTTAAAACAAGTTGTCTCGGGATCTCGAGATCTTGAAGTATGGCTTCAAAGAGGGGAGGCATTATGGCACCTGAAATTGAGGGACCAGTGGATTTGCTTAGGGGATAGGAACTCTGCTTATTTCTATACCAAGGTCAACATTAGGCGCTAGAAAAATCGTATCTTCAAACTTATGGGTCCTAATGGTTGTTGGGTCACTAACGATGATAAGTTACGTGACTTGATTTTAAATCATTTTAAAGAATTGTTTTTCAGTACGGACAGAGATTTGTGGCCTTTGGAAGGTCACAATTTCCCCTCTCTATAGTTAGCTACTAAAGAGAAATTATCCAGTCCGGTATCAATGAAGGAGGTTGTTGTAGCCCTACGTTGCATGAAGGCTTATAAGGCTCCGGGTGAAGATGGCTTTCCAGTTGGGTTCTTTCAGAAATTCTGGAATAAAATTGCTCTAGAAGTTCTCAAGTTTATCCAGGACTCTTTTTCTACGTGTGTTGTTGATCCTACAGTCAACCAGACTATACTTGCTCTTATTCCCAAAGTAGCCCAGCATACAACTATTGCTCAGTTCCGCCTCATCTTGCTTTGTCAGGTCCAATACAAGCTTTTGGCCAAAACTATAGATAACATACTAAAACCATTGATGCCCCAATGGATTTCGGTTAACCAATCGAGTTTTGTTCTTGGACGCAAGATCTTTAATAACATTGTGCTGGTGCAAGAAGTTCTTTATTTCATGCACTCAACTAAGGTGAGAGACGGGTACATTGCCATGAAGATTGATCTAGCCAAGGCCTACGATCGTCTGTCTTAGAGTTTCATTGCATACACTATAAAAAGCACAAGCATCCCAATAAATCGTATGACTCTATTATGATTTGTTTAACCACTGTAACTTTTCAAGTTAGCTGGCACGGAGGCCTTTCTCATTCCTTTCAAGCTGAGCATGGTGTTCGCTAGGGAGATCCTTTATCATCTTTCATATTTGTACTTTGTCTAGTGGTTATCTTGGCTGATTAATTCCTCAGTTTCTAGGAGAATATGGAGACCTCTCACAATGGGTCAACTAGGTACCTCGCTATCTCATTCCTTATTTGTCGATGATCTTGTTTTATTTGGAATTGTTACCCCATCTCATATTCATATTATGCACGAATGCCTGTACGATTTATGCAGTGCATCTAGCCAAACAATGAGTTTTGAGAAATCTTCTATTCTACTGCCTCAAAATCTCAGTCACGAAAGAGCTCAAATCTTGAGTTCAAAAGCAGGAATGGCAGTCACTAGAGACATTGGTAGGTACCTTGGGGTTCTTCTCCAACAAGGGAGATACAATAGTTCATCGCATGACATGCTATTATCTAAAATTCACAACAGATTGTCTAGCTGGAAAATGAGATCATTATCCTTTGTTGGGCGCATTTGTCTTGTGAAAAGTTCAATATCCTCTATTCCAACCCACACGATGCAGTGTCAACTTATTATGGTCAAAACCTGTGATAAGATAGACAAACTATGCCGTGATTTTTATATGGGGCCATTATTCCGAGACTCGCTAGCTGCATACAATATCTTGGGATCAGATGTGCAAGGATAAGGAAAGAGGCGGCCTAGGGCTCAGGAAAACGAGACATATGAACGTAGTTTGCTTTGGAAAACTTGTCTGAAACCATTTCCAACCTGAACAACTACTGTTACAATTATCTTCTTCGAAGATACCCGAAACCTGATATAAAGTGATGTTCGATCAACTGGAGAAACATTCGTAAATGCGGACCACACATCCAACAAGGCTCTCGCTGGGTTGTGGCCAATGGAAATACGGTCAAGTTTTGGACGGATAAGTGGGCAAGCAACTCAAAGCTATTGTCTAGCACTATTAATGCAGTTCCTGAAAGTCTTTTAAATTAGACAATTTTTGCATATTGGTCTTCTGTTTCTAGGTGGCAATGGAGAAAATTTTTGCATTTCCTTCATCTTGAATTCAAAGATAATTTTAACAGTCTTAGTGTTTTTATAAATTCTTGAGATGATTTTCTAACCTGGGATCTAAGTTCTTCAGGGGAGTACAATGTTTCTTCTGCCTACCATCTCCTAAGCTCCCCGAATGAATCCAACTCTTCAAACAGATTCGGTAATCTGCCATTTAAGGCTATATGGCGATTGCCAGTACATGAGCAAATTCGAGTCCTAATGTGGCAAGTAGCACTTGGATAGTTGACGAATCATAGACGCTTGTAGTTGGGCTTAACTCTATACAGCTCCTGTCATTATTGTGAAGGAGAGGAGACAATTATTCATATTCTTCAAGACTTTGGGATAATTTTATTTATCCTAATAGTCGGATTCTCTTCGTGCCAGATTTGGACAGCTGGATAGTAAGTAATTTGACCAGACTTGGTAAGCACCCCATTAAGTATAAATGGAAGCCTGTCTTCCCTATTACATGCTATATGTTGTGGATTTGGTGAAACAACAAAATTTTTTGGGAGCAGCAGCGTATGCATATCTCGCTTCAAAGATTATTTTGGTGTGCTTTTGGATCACCGTGCTTGGGCAATTACTAAAACTATGTTTCCAGATCCTAATCTCACTGATAAAAGTAGCTCTGCGTTTCAGGATCAAACAGCTGGTTGCCTCTCCAGACCAACTCTTTGAAATTCAATATTGAGGGAGCCTACAACCCGGTTTCTGGTTTAGCTACTGCGGGAGGTGTTTGTCGAAACAGCCTAGGCCACTAGGTCGTCGGCTTTATTGCTGCGATTGGTAGAAGTGATGCTCTTCAAGCTAAAGCTATGGCACTCATCCATGCGCTCCGCATCTCAAAATACCCGCAAAGTCTCGAGTTAGAATAAATGTAATATATGATCGGCGTGAGAAGGAGGAACCTTATATTAGAGTAATTATGATACGGATGTATAGTCCGACTTTAGGATTAATAGTAGGCCCAGGGAAGTTAAACGATTATCTTTTTTTATTTTTCTGATTAAATATATGTTCCTTTATTTTTCCCACTGATATTATTGTCTAAATGTTTATTTTACATCCTATAGACTTATTACGTTAATTTGATCCTAAGAGTTCAAATCTATCTTTACTTCCTTTAATTAATTATTCTTGATTTCAAGAGTTCAAATCCAATTTTACTTCTTAATAAATTATCCTTAGCTTTAAGAGTTAAAGGCTAGTTTTGCTTCTGCAAAATCAATTAATTATTCTTAATTTCAAGAGTTCAAATCCAATTTTACTTCTTCTTAATAATTATCCTTAGCTTTAAGAGTTAAAGGCTAGTTTTGCTTCTGCAAAATCAATTAATTACTAAACCCTTATTTTCCTCCCAATATTTTCATTGTTGCTTCTAACGTAATTATACTTCTTTTGTTGGAGTTCCTGATTTTGTTTATTTCTATCCTCCTCTTATATCAAATAAATATATATTAACTTTAGATATTCTGCTCTCTTTCTTATCTTGTTACAACGGCTGAATCACTATCTCCTATTAATTCGAATTGGAAATTATTTAACTATTTAATTCAAAACCGATGTTGTTAGCAATCGCGTTTCTCCTTCCGGTTTTCCATAACGTTCAATAATTGTTATATCCTCTTAAATATCTACAATAATGATTAGTAGAACTCTCCTTTAAATTAGTCATTATTTTCTTTTCTTCTTTAAAGAAAATTATTAATTATTTAATTAATAGCATTCCTCGTTATTTCACAAATTAATTCTATTTAAATCATCAATCCTCTTCAATATCTGATTGTCTTCAACGCAACGCCGCTACGCTCTTCCTCTCCCAAACTCTCAAAATTCACGTTCTCCATCCTGCTGTTGTCAGATCCCTTCCCTGGTGCCAATTAGGATTGTCGGTAAAGTCCATTACTTAGATAGTCTACTAAATTAATCTGATTGTGTTTGGTAGATCCTGATTGTTGTTTATATATATATTTAGACCCCGATTACATAGATGGGCGCTATCAGTAATTCTGTGGAGTTGTCCTCTTGAGGTGGTTTGATTGTTCAGGTAAATCTCTATGCTCATGTCTGTTTGACTCCGTGGTTTGCAAATTGAAAGAAAAAGGTTTTGGTTGTGTTTTGTCAGAAGATTATTTATTCTCAGATTGTGGTTTCGTAAATTGGGATTATTTCCCACGTATTGAAAATGGCTGAATTGGAATATTTTTGGCGACAGTTCGATTAAGGATTTTTGAGGAGACTTTCATAAGAATTATTATTATGTCTGTGGAGCCCATAGGTGCTCCTCATTATCGTTATCTTTTACGCTGCACACAATGATTGCAGTTAAGCTCTATGATCTACTCTATGTTACTGCTATTTCATAGGGGTGTGCACACTGAAGGACTTGGGGTGAGGTGGTTGTTTGACGGTCCCATAGGTGACTGTCCTGGAATTATTGTTTGGGATAGTCCAGAGGCAGGCACAGAGAGACAACGTGCCCGAGAACTACACCAAAAGAATCGCTCACCTGAAGCCTACTTCATTTAAGGGGGAAGAAGATCCGGTATTGCTCGAAGATTAGATTCTTGAGTTCGATAAGATTTTTGAAGCAGTCAACTGTCCAGCTGGCAAACGGGTGAATGCGATCGTCTACTACTTCAAGAGCGAGGTTGATATCTGGTGGTCAGCCAACAAATATGTGCTACTGGCAGGACCCGACTACGGGTGGGATGCATTGAAGGAGGCTATGCAAAGGCGTTTCTACCCAGAGCATGTTCGGATGCAGAAATATCTTGAATTTTTAGAACTCAAGCAACATACCCGTAGTGTGAAGAAGTATCATTCAAAATTCCTAGAGTTGGCAAGGTTCGCACCTACCATGGTCCCAGACGAGGCATCGAAGGTGCAGAGGTTCGTGGGGGACTCAACCAAAGTCTCCAGGAGGCTTTGAGCGTATTGACCATCCCGACCATTCAAGAGGCCTACGGGAAACATGCTAACCTGTACAGGGTGAAGCAGAAGAGGAGGGAGGTCCAGGCGGGCTAGAAGAGGAAGATGGAGGACGGGGAGGACTCCCGGAGTCGTGACGATAGACCCTAGAGGCCGAACCAGGAGAAGAGGTGGAGGCCTAACCCAGACGAGAGACATAGGTTCGACGGGAACTGGAGATATGATCAGAGGAGGGGTGATCGATCTCAGGGGCAGGTCCAGAGGGGAGAGTACAGGCGAGATAGGCACTTCCACTGCAGGAAATGCACAAGGACCACCCGGGAAAGGACTGCGAGGGGAACTTAGTTGCATGCTTCCGGTGTGGCAAGAAGGGCCACAGAGCTTTCAAATGTTACCAGAACCCCCAGGGAGGCACCCAGCAGAGGGGAAACGGTGGGGACAGTACTTATAGGCCGACAGACTCTCAGTCTAGAGGCCAGGACCAGTACCAAAATCAGAACCAGCGTGGGGACGCTCCCCAGCGTGGCGGTGGCGAGGGCAGTAATGGAGGCAATAGAGGCCAGGGGGAGAATCGAGGCAACCACAGAGCTCCTGGGAAGATCAATGTTATGAGCCGGGCCGAGGCTGAGGCCGAAGCCGATGTGTAGCAGGTACCTTTTCTGTTCATGGTACTCCTGCTCGTGTTTTGTTGATACGGGAGCTTCATATTCCTTTATTTCTAGAAGTTTTGTTGAGAAACTGGGTTTAGTGGCTAGTAAAACCTCGTTCATAGCAGTATCTATACCTTCGGGGCGGGTAATCACTTGTAGTATTGTACTAAAAGACGTAAGGGTGGACATCAAGGGGGAAACCTTTGTAATTGACCTAATCCAATTTGTTTCCCTGACTTCGACATCATCTTGGGGATGGACTGGCTGAGCAAAATAAAAGGAAGATAGACTGTGGCGAGCAGAAGATCGTTCTTAGGGGGCCGTCGGGGCAGAGGATCTCCTACAAGAATGTGAAGGAGAAGCCCGGAGTGAAGATTGTCTCAGCAATGTCAATTCTCTCCCAAGTAAAGAAGGGGCAACAGGCGTACCTTTGTTATGTTCAAGATTTGAGCATAGAGGCCAGCAAATTGAAGGAGATCCGAGTGGTGAGCGAGTTCCCAGATTTTTTCCCGAAGAGATTCCTGGCATGCTGCCAGACAGGGAGGTGAAGTTCAGCGTCGGCCTTGTACCCGGAGCCGCACCCATCTCTAAAGCTCCATACTGGATGGCACCGTCGGATTTAAAGGAACTGAAGGCACAACTAGAAGAGCTATTGGAGAATGGATACATTCGTCCGAGTGTATCGCCGTGGGGAGCCCCTGTCTGTTCGTGAAGAAGAAGGACGGGAGCATGAGGTTGTGTATAGACTACCAGAAGCTGAATCAGATTACTGTGAAGAACCGTTATCCATTGTCGATGATCGATGACCTCTTCGATCAGCTTCAGGGTGTAGGAGTCTTTTCCAAGATAGACTTGAGGTCGGGATACCATCAGCTTCGAGTTGCAAGGAAGGATATCCCAAAGACTGCTTTCAGGACCAGATATGGGCACTTCGAATTCCTGATGATGCCTTTGGACTAACAAACGCACGAGCTGTCTTTATGGGCCTCATGAACCGGATCTTCAACCCTTATCTAGACCGGTTCGTGGTGGTGTTCATAGACGACATTTTAATCTACTCCAAGGACGAAGAGAAACATGAGGAGCACTGAGACTAGTTCTGCAGACTTTGAGAGAACAACAGCTGTATGCCAAGCTGTCCAAGTGTGACTTCTGGTTGGACCGGGTGGCGTTCCTAGGCCATATTGTTACCAAGGAAAGAATATCAGTGGATCCAGACAAGATTCAAGCAGTAAAAGAGTGGCAGAGACCGAGTAACCTGACAGAGGTTCGAAGCTTCCTGGGCTTGGCAGGATACTACAGGAGGTTCGTGAAGGACTTTTCAAAGATTGTCAGACCCCTCACCAATCTCATGAAGAAAGTGATAAAGTTTCAGTGGAGCGATGAGTGCGAGATGGCATTCCAGACACTGAAGGAAAGGTAAACCACAACCCTAGTATTAACCCTACCTTCTGGGACCAAGGGATTCGAGGTATTCAGCGATGCCTCTAAGTATGGTCTAGGATGTGTCATGATACAGAATGGGAAGGTGATAGCATATGCGTCGAGGCAGCTGACGGAGTACAATACTCGATATTCGACACATGACTTAGAACTAGCAGCAATGGTGTTTACCCTTATAAGATCTGGAGGCACTACCTCTATGGTGTCTCTTGCAAGATCTACACCGACCACAAAAGCCTCAAGTACATTTTCACGTAGAAGGAACTTAATATGAGGCAGAGGAGGTGGTTGGAGTTGATTAAGGACTATGACTTGGAGATTTTGTACCATGAGGGGAAGTCTAACCTGGTGGCAGATGCTCTGAGCAGAAAGAGGAGTCACTCAGTGAACTCGATGTGGGTTCTTCCAGACGAGTTGGTTCGTGACTTCCAAAGCTGAATTTAGAGGTGATGGAGTCCGAAAGGGTGGAGCAGGAGGTAAAGTTGTTCCATATGAGTGTCTCTTCTGACATTAATGGGGAGATACTCAAAGGACAGCCCGGTGTGTGAAGTTGATGCGTATTCGGGAGAAGATGAAAGAAGGCAAGGCAGAAGGTTTTGAGATCCACAGCGATGGCAGCCTTAGATTCAAAGGCAGATGGTGTGTGCCTAGGAGTGTAGAGGTGAAGGAAAATTTGATGAGGGGGGCTCACAATACTCCCTACTCGGTTCATCCCGGTGGTGACAAGTTGTATAAGGATCTGAAAAAGCAGTTCTGGTGGCCAAAGATGAAGAGGGAAGTGGCAGAGTTCGTGTCGAGGTGTCTCACCTGCCAGAAGGTTAAGTTCGAACACAAGAGGATGGGGGCTTGCTGCAGCCTCTGGATGTCCCGAAGTGGAAGTGAGACTCAATTTCCATGGACTTTGTGATGGGACTACCACCGGCGAAGGGAGGAGTTAATCAGATTTGGGTAATTGTGGACCGGCTTACCAAATCTGCACGGTTCATACCCATGAAGAATACCTGGTCGATGAGTCAGCTAGTGGATGCGTACATCAAGTACGTGGTGAGATATCATGGGGTACCGAAGACTATTATTTCAGACCGTGACTCGAGGTTACTGGCACATTTCTGGCAGCAGTTCCAGAAGGCGATGGGCACCAAGCTAAAATTGAGCACAGCGTTCCATCTAGCTACTGGTCGTCAGACAGAGAGGACTATTTAGACCCTTAGAGGATATGCTTCGTGCGTGCGTGATGGACTTCCAGGGTTCATGGGCAGATATGCTTCACCTAGTAGAGTTCTCGTACAACAACAGTTACCACGCCAGCATCAAGATGGCTCCCTACGAGGCACTGTATGGGAGGAAGTGTAGAACTCCATTATCCTGGAGCGACATCAGCGAGACTGTTGTGTTGGGGCCACAGCTGATAGAGGAGACCATGGAGCAGGTCCGGATTATTCAGAGTCGGATGAAGGCAGCCCAGGACAGGCAGAAGTCCTATGCTGATCTCAAGCGAAGACCGGTAAAGTTGAGGTGGGAGATAAAGTCTTCCTTAAGGTGTCTCCTGTGAGAGGGGTAACCAGATTCGGGAAGAAGAGGAAGCTCAGTCCCAAGTTCGTAGGACCTTATGAGGTTTTAGAAAGGATTGGGGAGGTGGCATACCGTTTGGCGCTTTCTTGTGAGCTGGAAAAGGTTCATAACATCTTTCATGTATCCCAGTTGAAGCGGTATATCCCCGACCTTTCTCACGTGTTGCAGCCAGAGATTTTGGAGCTAGAGCAGAACCTATCCTATAAGGAGTACCCTATTAGAGTCCTGGACACTAAGACCAGAGAGACCCGATCGAAGTCCACTCGTATGGTCAAGGTCCTATGGTCCAATCATGGGACAGAAGAGGCTACGTGGGAAGTAGAGGAGGAGATGAAGAAGAAGTACCCACAGCTCTTCATTCAGGTAATAATTTAAGTCAGTACAAACTTAGTCTTGGTTGCATTATAGGGAGTTTTAGCTTCGAGGGCGAAGCTTTCTTTTAAGGGGATGTGATGAAATACCCGCGAATTCTCGAGTTAGAATAAATAATTTATGATCAGCGTGAGAAGGAGGAACCTTATATTAGAGTAATTATGATACAGATGTATAGTCCGATTTTAGGATTAATAGTAGGCCCAGGGAAGTTAAACGATTATCTTTTTTTTATTTCTTCTGATTATTAATATACATTCCTTTATTTTTCCCACTGATATTATTCTAAATGTTTATTACATCCTACAGACTTATTACGTTAATCTGATCCTAAGAGTTCAAATCTATCTTTACTTCCTTTAATTAATTATTCTTAATTTCAAGAGTTCAAATCCAATTTTACTTCTTCTTAATAAATTATCCTTAGTTTTAAGAGTTCAAGACTAGTTTTGCTTCTCCAAAATCAATTAATTACTGAACCCTTATTTTCCTCCCGATATTTCATTGTTGGTATTCCAGACTCTTCTTAAAACGTAATTATACTTCTTTTGTTGGAGTTCCTGATTTTGTTTATTTCTATCCTCCTCTTATATCAAATAAATATATATTAACTTTAGATATTCTTCTCTCTTTCTTATCTTGTTACAACCGCTGAATCACTTTCTCCTATTAATTCGAATTGGAAATTATTTAACTATTTAATTCAAAACCGATATATTAGCAATCGTGTTTCTCCTTTCGGTTTTCCATAACGTTCAATAATTGTTATATCCTCTTAAATATCTACAATACTGATTAGCATAACTCTCCTTTAAATTAGTCATTATTTTCTTTTCTTCGTTAAAGTAAATTATTACTTATTTAATTAATAGCATTCCTCTTTATTTTACAAATTAATTCTATTTAAATCATCAATCTTCTTCAATATCTGATCGTCTTCAACGCAACGCCGCTACGCTCTTCCTCTCCTAAACTCTCAAATTCACGTTCTCCTGCCTTGGTTTTAAAATGCGTGATGCGCTTCGATGCGATGAGGCTCCGGAAGCGATGCGTGATGCGTGAAGCGACGCTGCGAGCGCATCTCGTTTGTGATGCGTGATCTACTGAAAAATCGTCTGTAAATTTTTATAGACAATAGTATGTGTATTTAATTATATTTTGACAAAATGGAGAAAAATCCAAATACAAATATAAAATAATCAAGTGCCAAAATATTCAATTCAAGCTACATATGAAACTAAAGCTTCCAAACACAAGTCTAAATTACTCAATCCATACACAAGACTTCCAAACATAAACTACATTTACAAATCAAGTTCATCATCATCAATCAGCTGGAAGTCCATCGACGCCAACATCAACTAAATCATCTCCAACCATTAGGAGCACCAATATATTGTTCAAGTTCCTCGTCATCACTCAAGTTTGTCCTTGTAGAAGTAGATGTAGAAGCAACACTTTTTCCTCTAGAACTTGAAGGATTTGTGTTCCCCTCCTTGTTGATGCTCTAGTGTTGTAGATTGGATCATTAATCGCATCACTTCTTCCACCGTATGCATGTCATGTCCTCACCATCGAACACAATGGAGCATCTTCTTCATCCTCCATCCTTCCAATCAACCATTCATTGCTTTCTTCAATGTCCCTCCAAATAATATCACCGGGGATTTGATCTTCACTTAAATTGAACGACGTTTCAAAGCACGATTATACTTCACAAAGACTAGATCATTCAATTTTCCTTGTGCCAATGTTCCTCTTCTTAGTGTGAAGCTATCATATTAGAAAGAAAGTTGTAAATAATTGTTAACCATGAACATGAAGCAATTAAATCAAGAATGATTAGGAGACTTACATCTTGAAAGACTCCCCAATTTTCTCACATCCAGTGGCACTACAAGTTAAGCTCAAAACTCGTATAGCAAAATTTCTTCAAATTTGGAGCCGATGCCACCATATGCTCTCCACCAAGCATTAGTTAGTTTAGTGCTTTCGGACCAAAATATAAGATAAATAAATACAGGTACCAATGATTAGTGCATATTCAAATGTCTTATGCACAACACATGTACGCTGAATGGATATGCACTAAGCGCTGCATCTTGTTTTTTAAATCAAGCTTTAATCGCAAGCAATGGTGGTGACTAAGCTATTATCCAACTAATTGTTTAATAAGTATGAGGAATCCATCCACCCAAACCAGGCGGAACTACCCAACTAATGCGAACGGTACTACAGGAAGCAGGTAAGGAGAATGGAGTACAATTAACATATTAGGGTTAAAGGAGAATGGAGGGGCCGACCTGTGGTGATAAGCTGCTGGCGTCGGTGGTGGTGGCGTGGTTTTTGGTGGCACGGCAGTGAAAGGGCGGCGGCAAAACAATGATAATAGCAGCAGATGAAGATGAATCGCAGCGGCAGAAACAGAAGGAAAGAAGAAAGGGGAAGATTAACCAGAGGGGAAAAGCGAGAATGAGAAATGGGGAAGGGAAATCGCATTTAGGCTTCTTTTTCTCTTTATTTTTTTTAAATCACTTGTCAAAACGATGTAGTTTTGATAAGTGGTATGTTTTTCTTTTAATGGACCGCCAAACAAGGCTTAGCCTCAAGCTCGCATCCGCATCCGCACGCATCCTCGCATCGGACCGCATCAGACCGCATCACGGGCGCATCCTGAATAAGCTCGCCTCGCTGCCATGGATGCGTTTTGATGCACGCATCGCATCCAAAACGCATCAGGCGCGCCTGATGCGCGCATTTTAAAACCAAGCATCCTGCTGTTGTCAGATCCCTCCCTGGTGCCAATTAGGATTACATCGGTAAAGTCCATTACTTAGATAGTCTACTAAATTATTCTGATTACGTTTGGTAGATCCTGATTGCTGTTTATATATATATATATATTTAGACCCCGATTACATCGCGGGCGCTATCAGTAATTCTGTGGAGTTGTCCTCTGAGGTGGTGTGATTGTTCATGTAAATCTCTATGCTCATGTCTGTTTGACTCGTGGTTTGCAAATTGAAAGAAAAAGGTTTTGGTTGTGTTTTGTCAGAAGATTATTTATTCTCAGATTGTGGTTTCGTAAATTGGGATTATTTCCCACGTATTGAAAATGGCTGAATTGGAATTTTTTTGGCGACGGTTCGATTAAGGATTTTTAGGGAGACTTTCACAGGAATTATTATTATATTTGTGGAGCCCATAGGTGCTCCTCATTATCGTTATCTTTTGCGATGCACACAATGGTTGCAGTTAAGCTCTATGATCTACTCTATGTACTGTTGTTTCATAGGGGGTGTGCACACTTAAGGACTTAGGGTGAGGTTTTGTTTGACGGTCCCATAGATAACTGTCTTGGAATTATTGTTTGGGGTCCCGTAGGTGACCCCGTGGTTGGAATTGTGGTCATCTCCTGTTGAAAGCTCCCTACTTATTTGTGGTTCTAGAAAAATTATTCAATTGTTCAGCTCTCCCTCCGTCTGATTGTCAAATGAAAATGAACTTCAAATTGTATTTTACACATTGAGGTAGGATTTACTCAGTTTTCTGATTTGTGCGATCCTTCCGCGTTTCTGTCTATTGTTTCTGATCACAGGTAATGGTTGCTGATTTGGGGACCGGGATTGCGCTATCACGAGTATAGGAGATTATGAGTTATTTTGAGATATTGAGATTCAATGTTTTGGTTTCTATGAGTACATTACTATGGTTATTTGGAGCTTCCGCATAATTCGAGTTTATAAGTTTATTTAGTTGTTTTCATTGTTTTATTGGATCTTAGCCTGAGCACCCAAGGGTTTGGGTGTGACGGTAATACCTTGGATGATATATATATATTTCCGCTGCAGATTCAAAGTTACACTTGTTTATGTTGTTCAGAGTAACATACTTGGTACTTTACAGATAGTGATGATGCTCTTGTGATGTTTTAAAAATGGCTTCCGTTGTGTTTATGTGGTACCAATTACTAATTATGTTAACTAAAGTACCTCTCCGCATATTGACACTTATTTCATAAATGTTTTGGTGCTTTTCTAACTCTGCTTTCGTACAGAAATTTGTATTTCAGGACCTGTCTGAACGTCCGTCCGGACATCCATGTTCGGACAGGCCCCGAGAGTTCACTTTGTTTTGCTGATTTGAGTATGTCCGAACATATGTCCGTACTTCAAAGTTCGGACAGTATGCGAGGACGTATCCACTTGTAAGTTTCGACTTATGTCCGAACTTACAAGCTCGGACCAACGTTCGGACATCCACGGGTTTAATTCTCGACTTGTGTCTGAACTTCCGATGTCCGGACACAAGTTCGGACTTATTCTGATTCCACTCTTGAGTTGTGTCCGAACTTCCCATGTCCGGACACAAGTTCGGACGTTACTGATTTCCGGTTTTCTAAACTCTCGACTTGTGTCCGAACTTCCCATGTCGGGACACAAGTTCGGACAAGTATTGTTTTGTTGTTTTAGGACTCGTTTGAAGTCCAGTTTTGGATCCGTTTGCGCCGTTAGAATCGTATTTTCGTAAAATTTTATTTAAGGTAAAATCCAGGGTGTTACAAGTTGTGTCTGAACTTCCCATGTCCGGACACAAGTTCGGACGTTACTGATTTCCGGTTTTCTAAACTCTCGACTTGTATCCGAACTTCCCATGTCCGGACACTAGTTCGGACCAGTATTATTTTGCTGTTTTAGGACTCGTTTGAAGTCCGTGTTTAGATCCGTTTGCGCCGTTAGAATCGTATTTTCGTAAGCTTTTATTTAAGGTAAAATCAGGATGTTACAGCATCTCCAAGGATCGATAGTTGAACTATCACGTTTTGCACGGACTCTCTCCAACTAACCAAGTTTATTGAAGTATGTCCGATTTCCCACCCCTTACGCCCCCTTATTACGGAATATTTCAATTCTGATTGGAATATTTCCATCTTATTTTGTAATATGATGACTGACTCTTTGACAAAATCTGGTATATCAGCTAGGTTTGGTTGCTCCATTCTGGATGCACCCGTCATGTGTTCTCCCCCAACTTCGAACAATCTTTCGTAAGTAATAGAAATACCAATCATGACCCAAAAAAATTGAACTCAACTAGTATCAACTCAACTTTATGGTGATGTTATGAACACCATTTTTTTTTTTTGTTGAGTTCACCAACTATTTTAGGAACATACTTTTACTCCCATTTTAAGTTTATTCGTTTATTCATTATACTTGTATTAACAGTAGTACGATAATGATGATGTATACAATTTTTTAAAACAATAACAAATGTATACTATACACGTGAGTGGATAATTATAATGTATATATATTGTTATGGCCGGATAATGCTTATTAATAAAGCTGATATATGTTTACTAAACTGAATATAATCAAACTTAGTAAATTAATGCACATTATTAAAAAAAAGTTTATTTTATTTTATTGCTATCTTTATAAATTATAATTTTTTTAAAAACGGTACAACAACAAGTTATGAAACTATTATATCATTTTTGTAATATTTTAATTAATATATATACATGACTATAATATTTATATATAATTTTGAAATAATTAAATTAAAAGATTTAATATCTACGTTATGCAATTTTTACTCAATTATTTATGAAATAATTATTATATAAAAAAACAGTAATGAAATAAAAAAAACTAATTTTTAAAAGGTTGGATTATGTATTTTAAAATGTTTTGTTATTATTATTATTGTGAATAATTATTAATTTTTAAAATTATTGTTATTTATTTAAAAATCTGTTATTGGTATAACATAATTAGTCATAAGTTACTTAGGATGTATCATAACAAGTAATTCAATTGGATTACATAAAATATTGTAAAAACGTGAAAAGGTAATTTTATAATTATTATTTAAAATTAGTGAACTCATAAATTAAACTGGTGCGAAGAGAGCATGTTACTTTATATTGACCAGATTTTGAGAAGCCACCAAGAAATCGGTTATTAGCCTGGGAAATAGGCATCGCTTTTCCATATAAGTATTTCCAGGCATAGCAGACGGTGGAATTCAGAGGAGAAAAGATAGGGATCATTTTCCGCCAACCTTCCACGAGGGATAAAGAATGACAGTACCTTTGTTCAACCTCCGTCCGAATCTTACCGTTTCGCGCTTATGCTTCGGGGCGGTTAGAAACTGTTTTCTGTGATTTAATTAATCAAACATAGCTGCTTACTGGTTTTTCTCTGTAAAGGGACGATGACGTTTGGAGAGCAGAACACTCTCTCAGATTCCCAGGCTCTTCTTGACAAAGCTTTCGATTCTGGCATCAACTTCTTCGACTCTGCTGAGATGTAATACATAAATTTCACAATATACCGCCTTTTTATGAAGATTCATCTGTTCTTCTGTTCTCTTCACGTTTGCACGAGTAACGGATTTGATTTTCCGCTTTTGAGTTTTTGCTTGATCTGTTTTTCCTCTTGTATGTGTGGGGATCATCATTCAACAAATAGGTATCCAGTACCTCAGAGCGCAATGACTCAGGGGAGAAGCGAAGAGTTCGTTGGCTTTTGGCTTAAAGATAGAAAAATTTCGAGAGACCGTGTTGTTTTGGCCACAAAGGTCATTTCTATGTTTTGCTCTGTCTCTCTAACCGTTCTACATTGCTGTCCATTAGTATAGAAACCGGTTTTGGAGCTTGCATCTGTACTGTGGTACTACTGAAATATAGTATTGACCTGAAATTAGCCTCTACCTTATCCTTACAACTTGATGTTGTTGCTAGATTAGTATAATCAACTATAAGACAACAATCTTCAGGGCAAATCTGAGCGGTGGTGGTCTTTGTGTGGTCAATTTCAGTTGGTGCAGACTTGTTCTTGATTCTTTTAGTCTGATTCTAGCTTTAGCAAACAATGAACAACTGTAAGATGGTGTAAATACAGGTTAGTGGACCATCTGGGCAGATGAGTTGGATTCGAGGTGGTCCTGAATGTTTGGATGCTTGGAATATTTCTGAGGCTATAGATAATAGGTTTGGTTCTTTATTAATCTAGACTTTTGAGTACTGCTTCATGCTATGTTATGTATCCTGGCAAACATATTTTGCTGTGGATCCGTTAGTTTTATGCGCGTATCCTGTTTTGATCTGTTGGCTAATTGTCATTGGCAGTTTATCACGATTCAGAACAGATTACATTGATTTGTATCAGCTTCACTGGCCTGATCGGTTTGTCTGTTGATCTTCTTTTTTTTTTAGTTAACTTTATGAAAAGCACTATCACAAGCTCTTATAACATTCTGAAATTTGGTGTCACTGAGTCAAGTGCATATGGGTTGTAAGCTTTGTTTGCTGCTTCAATTGTAGGTATGTGCCCATGTTTGGAGAAACAGAATATGATCCATCAAGTCAGTACTCTTCTATACCAATTGAAGATCAGATTGATGCATTAAGTAGAGCTGTTGATGCTGGTAAGGTATGTGGAATTTTCACCATGATGTATCAGCGAATCGGTTAGACAAACTGCTTATGTACTGAGATTGAGTATTTTGTTTGTAGATAAGACACATTGGACTTAGTAATGAGACACCATATGGATTGATGAAGTTTCTGAGTCTTGCCGAGAAAGCAAAAGGACAGCCAAAGATAGCTGCAGTGCAGGTTCTTTTTGTTTTGTCCCTTCATCCGTGTGCTTTATCTTTCCCATAGATTATGTTGTATCTTTTCTAAAGTTGGGAACTAAGGAGTGTTGCTAGAGATGTTCCCATTCAGCATAGTGTATTCAACAACTACGGCATATTCAAAATCTTTAGTGTTGATTAATATATCTATAGCAAAGATGACTAGAAAACGTCAATCAAGTTTTGACTGAAACCTATAATCTTTTAGTTACTGGTCCTGTACATGTAGTTACTGATGAGTAAGTGCTCTAATGATAGAATGCTTACAACTTGCTTTGCCGACTTTTGATTGTGGAATGGCTGAATGTTGCCATCATGAGAGGTATTTTGTCCCCACATTTCTCAAAAGTTTTGCTATATAAGTGAAAATTTAATTATCCATAGATCAAACACTATAGCTGTCAAGATTGATTGGCAATTCAAATAATTGAACGTTAATACATTTGCAAATGTTTCTACTTTTGTGAGCTGGCTATGATGTTATTCTATCCAGCGTCTACCTGTTAGCCTATAGCCCTCTAGCAATGGGAATACTCAGTGGGAAATACTTTGCTGGAGATGGGGGTCCACCCAATGCACGGTTGAATCTTTTCAGGGGTAAAACTTTTAGTTTCATCCTAAACCTCACATGCTTATTTGAATCTTGTTGACTGAAAACTTTTGGTAAATTATTCTCTTTTTGCCTCTTTGTGACCAGTCTATCATTTCCTTGGCAGGGAGATATGTTGAAGGGGAATCCAGATATAGTCTGCACAAGTCTGTTACTAGGGCTGCTACCTTGGTAAAATTAATAACGTCAAATTTCTATTTTGTGAAACTTTTGGGATTCTTGAACCATAGTTTGCATTCTGCTAACTTGGCTACTTAATCACCAAATATATTATTGTCCACATGTTTGTGCTCATTTAAGAGCACGGCTTAATTTTATCCTAACCTGATTATCGTTTTTTTCTTTTATATGGGATGTCATATATTACTGTATCTTTTGGGTTTACCCAAATTCTGTTGGAGTGGATGATCTTATTTTAAGGCTCTAAAGCTTTTCTCTTTACCCTTCTCTGCCAAAATACAGGAATACCTCGACATTGCTGAAAAATTTGGTCTGCATCCTGTTTCACTGGCTATAGGTGAGCATTATTATCAGTGTATTCACCAAATATATCTGGCGTTGCAATGGTACCACTCGCAAAAGCTAATGTCTTTTTTTTTAACTGTTCTATTGAAGTTCAGTACTCCATTACCTGTCTTTGAATAGATTGCAAATGCCAAATAGAACTTGCTTATCCAATTGCATCAAACGATTATTGTTACTTTAGCGTGCTTTTATCTTGTTGAAGTTTGCTAAAGATTGCAAATTTGCTAATTCTTAGATGTTTTCATTATTTTGCTATCTGTGTTATTAATATTTTAATATGTGTCATGCCAATATTTAAATAATCTATACTCATTCTAGTTATAGCACTTATTTATACATTAATATTTTAATGAAGGAACATTAATGATATTGTAATTTATGTGTAAATCTAATATAGATATGAAAAATTATATAATTTGTGTGTTTAAGCTTAATTATGTCTAAATATTACATGTATAAACAAATAATATAGTACTAGAGCATTGACTTTGTTTATACAATTGATGTTTCTGAACTTCTTAATAAGTTAGATCAATGCATTATATTAGTTTTGGATGTTTAGGTGTGTTTTTTTTTTTGTTGGGATTGCTACACATCCCCGTTGAGGTGGAGCGGCCACGAGCAAATTAACTATATTAAGATGAAATGAAAAAATTGAGTGACTTGTAGGGATACATATAGCATGTTTAAGGATGTGAAAGAAAAACTAGTGTGCTATGAATGGTTTGGTTGTTCTGAAGCCTGCGTTTCTTGAGTGGTTTAGACTAATAGCTGGGCACATTAAAAAAAATTATGCAGGCAGTTTAGTGGTATTTAGTGTGGATTATCAATTAATTTGCTCCCTTGGCCAGCTTTTGTTTTGAGACACCCTCTTGTTGCAAGTGCTGTGGTTGGAGCGACCAAGTTGTGGCAACTCCAGGAGATCATCGATGCATGCAAGGTGAAGCTTGATGCTGATGTACTTGCTGAAATAAACAAGGTTCACTCGAAATACCCTAGTCCTTGCCCGTAATGTCGTCATTAGCCTTCAAGATATGTTTGTCTGAAGACTCTAGTTATTACTAACCACCAGTCCAAAAATATAAATTTCTGCACTGTGATTAAAGGGCTTCGATTATTACCATAGGATAATCACCTTTTAGTTTAAAATGGGAAGTACATGAAGCTTAGCATGATCCCAAAACGTTAGTACTTTCTTGATTAGCTGTGGACAAGAAAATGGAGGGATTTTGGAGGTATGAAGCGATGCCTTTTGGGGTCCCTCATCGATCTTGGCCAAGTTCACCTGAAAACGTTCGTCAATATGTTTTATTTCACCCGAAAAAGTGGTTCTGTTTCTATTGTCGGTAGCATTTGCTATTTCTATTTTCATTTGATTATGGTCCCAGGTGCTCAGAGCTCCACGCTTCAGGTTGTCATGCCATCAAAATTATGCTGAACTATCATGAAACATATGACGCTCACTAGTTAGTTGGCTGAGTATCTTTTTTACTATAGAAATAGCACTTTTTATAAATGTGAAAGCTACCGCAGTCATAATAGAAACCGTCGGATTTTAGGGCCTGTTCTCCAAGGAGATTGTATAGGTAGATTATTTAAAAAGTATAACTGTAGTTGTGAAATAGATAATCTACCCCAGATTAAAATACAGATATTGGCTTCAGAATCTCACCGTATATAATGTTATGTCTTATTTTTGTATTCAACGGGCAACTTACATTGATGGATGTAGATTACACCAAAGGATGAGGCTCAAAAGCCCAAGTTAGCTAAAAAACGCTAGCCCCACACCAATAAAAAAGACATCCCCTCCTTCCCTAAAAGGAAGATCATTACCCAGAGAGCCGGAGCTACAGCAACTCAATACTGGTATATTTGATCAACGACATCTTCCAAGCCCGTAGATATTTGAGATTCGGTTCATTGGTTCTCACTCATAGCCCGGACAACGCGAAGCTGAACACCCTTGTCCAGAAGAAACCTTCATCCTTCTAAAATTTTTCAATGCTTATATGATCACCCGGAGCATTAAAAACATATGATATTTTATTTGTTCTCCTCAGATTCTCTCTCAAAAAATTTCAGAACCTTAATTAAAGAACTCTGGGTGTCCATCTCTTCACTCCAGCATTTTTTTCCTGCGTGTCATTAGAATACCTCTAAGAACTAATGTTGTAGTTGCCCTAAGGACTCTTGATCTTACTCCAATGACTTTACTTGGGATCATGAGAATGTTCCCCCATTTTCTCCAACCAGGTTCACAAATGACCATCAATTTTTTTAATCTTTTATAATCCTGCTAAATTCATGCAAAATTTGACTAGAAGTATAAGAGGGAAAATACAATACAAGTAGTTTTGATCTTACAATCAACTTAAAGAGGAAAAAAAAAACATGAGCTAATTGAGTTTCAGCATCTTCAATAATATCCAAAACTTATTGTTTTAGGCCACAGACATAGCAGGAGCATGGTGACCCCTTAATAAATTAGCAACTTTTTTTGTCCTTGTGGAGGAACACTTCAAGTTTTACTCATTTGACTTCCTCATATAACAAAGACATCTTAAGGGTGGTTTATTATGTCCTTTGGAAAAGGGTCTTAAATTATAGGGTCTCAAATTATGGGGATTAATATTTTCCAAATATATATCTATATACATATTCATATAAGCTACCAAGATAAACAAAACAATATATATTAGTAAATTATAAAATAAAAAACAACTAAAATAAGTCAATGGCAAAAATATTCTTTAATAGTAATAATCTAGTAGGATTTGGTGGCCCCTCAACGAATGGAATCTCACTTGTAATGTTGCGTACAACGCCTCAAAAAGGTTTAGGACACCATGAAAATAATCATCCAAAACTTTCACGTTCTCTTTCTTGCATTCTACTCTCTTTAGGATCCTGAGAGTTGTGAAGTCCTAAGACAATCTAAGCCCTCTTCTGCAGGTGGCTCCTCTACCCATAATTTGTAGTTGCTTAGTAACAAAGACGAATGGACCAAATTCATGACAAAATGTGGAGCAGGATAACGAGCTAGCATTTCCTCATGAGGTGAGAATGCTTGATCATCTTTACCCTTACCCGCTTGTTAAGCAAGATTGACACAAAAGGTAAATTATCTATAATGTCATCTCCCTTTAAATCAATGAAACTCCATTTTCCAAATGACTGACTACCTTTCTTTTGGAAGGAATTATAGCTGAGTGAGGGGAAATACTGAAGTATGAATAAGCATAGTAAAGCTCTTGTAACACTCTAGCATGGACATCTTCATAAATAACATACATATCCGAAGTTCAGGACCAAATTCTACCCTTTGCTATTTCATTTTAAATGAGATTGGACATCTTTAGAGTGCACGGGTCAACATAACGTACCTGTAGCCATAAATGTGGAATATTTCCTACTCTACGCACAATGTAGTTCTTCATCTCGATTAGCTGTCGAGTACCTAATTGACTTATGAACGGTTGTTTTGTATCTAGTTTAACAACAATTCTCATGAAACCTTGAAAGTGATGACCTTGATCATCGAGATACTCTTCAAATTGTCTCAATAATTTTTTTAGGATTGAGAACATTTTTGGAGGGGGAGGGGGTTGAGGCGTGGGACGTCCTTATTTCTTACCACCGTCCTTATGAAAAAGGGATTCATTTTTGGGGCAGTGGGTTAGGATTGATTGTTTGGATTTCTTTGAGAACGAAATTCCACTTTTACTTTAACCTGAAACATTTAGAGTCCGAATGTTACTGAAACTTAAATAACTTTTTTTATCAATTTCCTCAACTTTTACCTTGTATAAAGTCAAACAAAAGTTGTTGAAGATATGAAAGGACTCTAGTTCAATTGTTGCGTCCAAAGGACCTTTGAAGTAATATAGAGATAATCAACTTGATTCGGGTGGAGCACCACAGAAGGGATCAAAGGCAATGTGAGCATTGTGGGACTACATGATACTAAATCAAATGAAATGGGGAAGGAAAACTATTTAAAGAAAGACACAGCAAGAAGGGGTGGGGCTGACTTAAGATTTCAACCTAGAAACCTGAAATATAGGACAAAATCATTGAGTGGAAGGTTCTGGGATGAAATGATGATGAATAGCGTAAAGGCTGAGACTGGTTCTTAAATGGCTAGAAAGCTCCCTCTAGGTAAAGTAATCAGTGCCCCATTTAGGAAGACTCAAAATAATTCTTCTTTTTCAGGCACATCTTCGCATTCTACAACTAAAGTTTGTAGCCTTAGTGATTGAGGCTAGCTCTTGGCATACGCCAATGATCCCTCCACATTCTCTTATTTTTACCACTGAACCTAGAGGCACTTTGTACAATCTCATTGAATTGTCTGGAACTTAACTCCGGGAGGGAAAGCTCTTGTGTCGTACCAAAAAAGTATGGCATGGTTTCATACTCATTTTTTATCAATGCATTAGCTTTTTAAGTAAGTCTAACGGTACAAAATTTTTATCAAGGATATGAAAGTGTTAAGTTTGATCAACGTTATAACACTTTTAATCATAATATATAGGGAAAGTTACATCTCTACCCATGATGTTTGGTGAAATTACATACTTCACCCATGAGGTTTAAAAAATTACTCTCCCTACCCATGTGGTTTCCTATGTTTTCATATGATAATTCTCTATTTTTTGTTCAACTTAGGATATACTTAAATATTGTTTAAAGTTGATTAAACTTTACATGGACGATGCTAAATTGTTATATATTGGTCCAGCGTGAAATCCAAAGTATTTTAAGCTCATATGTGATCCGTGGACCCAATGACACGTGTGATATGTGAAATGTTTTTGTTGGATCCCACATGTCACACACAAGCTTAAAAAACTTTGGATTTTACATTGGATAAAAATATAACACTTTAGCATCGTCCATGTAAAATTTTATCAATTTTAGACAAAAATTTAAGCATCTTCTAATTTGAAAAAAAAAGTTGTCGGATGTAAAACATTTTGTACATGGGTGGGAAAATAATTTTATATAGAAACCTCGTGGGTAGGATGTGTAATTTCACCAAACGTTATAGATGAGGGATGTAATTTTCCCATAAATATATTTATAAGAACTATACATTTCCACACTTTCTATATATGGAATCGTTCCACTCGGAGGGAATCACAGAGTTCAATCAACCTTAAACATTTTAGTGAAGCTAGTGGTGGAAAAAACTTAGGCACTATAGTGGTTACAGATGGATCCTTAAATTCATTACCACAATTCCACTCCCATATGAATAATTAGTTATGTTGCTAGTAACGCAAATCAACACATACCTCACTAATCGTTCCATAAGGAAGCATCATGCACTAGTCACTACAGTAGTCAATTGTGAAAACTCAGTATAATCATTTCAGTCAAATCTGTTTTATGAATAAGGTTGTGTTAATGTTCTCCTTTGAAACTCTAAACGGATGATACTCTCTCAGAGATATCAGGTCATCATTAACGATTGAAATTCTAAAGGGAAGGTGTTGACAATAATTTGTGCACCATCAGCATTTCAGTCTTACAGTTGAGTCAAAGTCTTTTAAAAAGAGAGTACTTCATACAAAATGGGCTCCCATGAAGCTACTACTCCCTCTGTCCTGAATTGACTGTATTATTCACTATTTAGATATGTTTGATTTCAATATTTAATATATAAGTTAAAATAATTTTCTTTTTTTGAAAAACAATCATTATAGTCCTTCCGTTCAACAATATCTGTCATTTTAGAAACTTACACAATTATTCAAAAGAGTAGAATAATGACACATGTACCCCAACATTTTACTTTTCCATTTAGATATAATTATTTTTGTGTTGAATAGTAGGGTTAAAGTGGAAAAAATGTGTCAAAAAACTAGAACGACACATTTTTTAAACAAGAGTCACAACCTAAAATGACAGATATTAATTAATGGAGGGAATATTATATTATATGAGAAAGAGTACATGCAAGCCGGCATATGTGTAAAGCATCCTACCCAACAACCTACACATATCCTATCTAAAACAAAGCTTGCATGATAGCTTTCTTCTCCACATATAGTTTCCTACCGACACCATCGCCACCACCATCACGCCCGCGCCTAGCGCTGGTGCTAGTGATGACTTCCGTAACAACCATGAAGAGAAACTAAAAACACTCAAAAATCCCAAACCCCACTAAACCTAGAGAAACTAGAGACATACTATACATAACAAGAAAACTCCCCTACAAACTGTATGAGAGGAAACTAGAAGTAGAAAAGTAAAACTACTAAGAAAAGGACATCTAGAGAGTAGTTGTAGAGCTATTAAACAAAATAACATGACATATAGAGGAGAAATTAGGAGAATAAGAAGATGAGAGAAATGAAAGAGGAGATAGCGTTTTTTCTCTTCTTGAGGACTACATTGTGCAAATGATTCTTGCATGATTTATTTAGATTATAAAAATTATTTTTATATATTAAATAATGAAATAAAAAACATATAATAAAACAATAAAACGATTGTTGTTTGTAGTTGAGCACACCGTATTGCCCTAAATGATTAGGCTCTTGAACCCCATCCCTGCGCGTTGCTCTGCCGCATATGAAATGTGGTAGCATAATTTTAAATATATATTACTCCCTTTGAATTGACCGTCTTGTTTACTATTTGGACATATCGTTTGACTTCAATTTTTAACATATAAGATAAATTAATTTTGAAAATTTAAGGTTTGCATATGATTCCTTACTGGATAAACTATATAGTACAAAATTTAGTTTTATAAAATTATTTTATCTTATATTTAATATTGAAGTGGAAAAACGTGTCATAAAGCAAACAGGACGGTCAATTCGGGACGGAGGGAGTAATAGGGAAAAAAACAGAATGGAATTTTGTTCCGAAATGTAAAGTAGGAAACATGGGCTGGACTGGCCTCCCTGGGGTGGTGGAAGGTGTGTGGGCCCCACGTCATGCTTTTTTCCCATCAAAAAACAGTTTAATTTATTTAAGTCGTCGTCGTCGTCTCTCTCTCTCTTTCTTCCTCCGCGTTTTTGTCTTTTTCTCCTTCGTCTCTGTCTTCTGCTTCTATCTCTCTCTCTCTCTCATGTCCCACACCCACCCGCGCCCTTCCTTCCCCCCTTGCGTTTTGACTCTCCCCTCCTCCCTCCCTACCTCTGTCTCTGTGTATTTTTCCCATCCACACCCGTCCATTTCTTTGTTCTTTTGTGAGCTTTTTTTTCTCTGTGGTGTGGAGTCTGTTTCTCCCTCCGTGTTGTACTTTAATATTAATACATACAATACAAGTAGAGCTGATTTCTTGGGCGGGTTGCTTCTTCCACTTTCCTAAACTATTATCCTCATCATCTCTCTGTATTCGTCTCGGTAGTTCGTTCGTTCGTTCGTTCGTTCTCATACAGCTTCTTCTTCCTTGCTCCCGGCTGCAGATAAATCAAAATCAGATACAGATAGAGAGAGATCAGAGCAGTCGTAGATGGACGTAGTAGTAGTATGACTTGTCGCTGTTGTATAGTTTGCTGTTGCGAAACCGCAGCGGGAGGAGAAGCAGGTGGATTGTTGGAAGAAGAAGAAAGGAAAAGAAGAAATCAGTGGTGGTTCTGACTAGTGACTGACGGGTCTTGTGATTTGATTCTTTTGATTTGATTTTGGTAGGGTTTGATCCTTTTTTTTTTCTTGTTATACTCTGTTTGATTTGAGTTGAGAGAAAAGACGAAAAGAAAGAAAAGCAAAGGTGAAAAGAAGAAGGAAAAAGCAGATCACCATTCACCACCACCGCCACTACCAACAACATATTATTATTATGGCTCGTAGTAATGATGTCAACGGAAATGAGTGTAAGGTTAGTATTTTTCTCTTTCAGAAATTGAAATTGCCATTTCTAAATCTTCTCTGGTTTTTGAAATTGCCATTTCTAAATCTTCTCTGGTTTTGATTGCTATTCTTTCTATCCTCACTCAGGTTTATAGATGGATTTGAAAACAAAACTAATTGAACTAGTAATTTCTTTCTGCTTAGTTCAGTTGTTAGTTTACTCATCTTATCTATAACAACAATCATCTGCAGAGAGTAGTACCACTAAACACATGGATCCTGATATCAAATTTGAAGCTAGCATACAATTCTCCGTCGATCAGACGGAACTTTCAACAGAGATTTAGCAGAGTTTCTGACAGAAAAGTACCATCAAACACTATCCCAGTTAACGGCGTTTTCTCTTTCGACATAATCGACAAAACCACAAACTCACTCATCAATCGTATCTACCGACGTCCAGTAACTTCAACAACATCACCATTCATCGATGTCGAGACTCCACTCAGCAGTTCACAACCAATCCCTGTAATCATCTATTTCCACGGCGGAAGTTTCACACACTCAT
The DNA here is from genome assembly GCA_023374045.1 of Limonium bicolor. Classification (NCBI taxonomy): domain Eukaryota; kingdom Viridiplantae; phylum Streptophyta; class Magnoliopsida; order Caryophyllales; family Plumbaginaceae; genus Limonium; species Limonium bicolor. The sequence continues at coordinate 143,960,399 of CM041780.1, read as the reverse complement.
CATCAAATAGCGCAATCTACGACACTTGGTGTAGAAGATTAGTCCAGATCTGTAACGCAGTTGTTATCTCCGTCAATTACAGACGATCACCTGAAAATCGTTACCCCTCCGCTTACGATGATGGATGGGACGCGGTAAAATGGGTGAGTACACGACCCTGGTTACGAAGTGGTAAGGATTCAAGAGTTCGGATTTATCTAGCCGGAGATAGTTCAGGCGGGAACATTGCGCATCATGTGGCGGTTAGAGCGGCGGCGGAGGAGGAGGAAGATTCGAAAGTGGAGGTATTAGGTATATTCTATTGCATCCGATGTTTGGTGGTGAGATGAGGACTGAATCAGAGAGGAGATTAGATGGGAAGTATTTTGTTACATTGCAAGATAGGGATTGGTATTGGAGAGCATATTTACCGGAAGGTGAGGATAGGGATCATCCAGCTTGTAATATATTTGGTCATAGATCCAAGAGTTTGGATGGTATGACCCGGTTTCCGAAAAGTTTGGTTGTGGCGGGTTTGGATCTGGTGCAGGATTGGCAATTGGGTTATGTTAAAGGGTTGAGGAATTCAGGGCATCAAGTGAAGTTACTGTATTTGGAGAAAGCGACAATTGGGTTTTACTTCTTACCAAATAATGAGCATTTTCAAGTGCTGAAAGAAGAGATTAGGGAGTTTGTGGAGTCTAACCTTGATTAATATTAGTTTACTACTATAGCTGTTCTTCTTGCTAGTTGTGGTTTTAATTTCTTACCTACTAGTACTACTACTACTACTAGACCACCAGCAGCAGAGAACTTTGGATCAATGGTCAACTAGTAGCATTTGACCTCATTATTTTCTTTCCTTATTTTGCAAGGAAAATAGGCAGTTTGGGGATGGTTAGGTGGTGTGTATTGTATGTAGCAATGCAATGTCATTATAATGTAAAGTTAAACTGTGGTGTAACAACACTAGATGTACTACTTAAAATGATATAAAGTAGAAGATGATTGATGCAGCAGGCCTACCCATTTGGTATGATATCAGATTGGATTGGGATATATAGTTCTAGCTAGTAACTGCTGGATGAATGCCATAAAATGTAGAATGTACTTTTGGCTTGTGAATCAATTGGTGCACCGTGCAATGCAATCTTCTATTTTCTGATCGTTTGATAGGGTTCAGTTCAGTCTCTCGTCAGATTTGAAAAGACATAAGTACTAACTATCTATCTATCAAAAGAGACGAATGAATATATCTGAGTGATGATGTTTCCTTGTCTTCTTACTATGGTGCAGTTTTAGCACACAACAAGGGATCCATATCATAGAAAATCGATCCCTTCCCTACAGCACGGTCAGTCAGGGTGTGTGGGGGTAGGTATGTCCTTGTTTTTTAGGGTCCGTTCTAAATAGATTAATGTCTGACAGTTCTTAAAAGCTACTATTTGCTGCGTTTGAATTTCTACATTTGTGAAAGAGATAGTGGGTCCAACAAAAAAAAATAACAAATAAGGTTTAACCATCTGACACATTAATCTGACAAGAAATTACAAGCGCTCAACGAACGGGCCCTTATTATGCAATCTTGTATGTTGTTGACCAACTAGTATGCAATATTGATCCAGGGTTCGTTTTGACTTTTTTCAGCCGTTGTCATCAGTTTCTGTCACAATTTTTTTCTTCGTTTTATTCAAACATCTTAAAAACTATTTTAACACTTATCATCAATTTCAGTGTCATTTCTGATTTCTCCTCTGTTTTATTCTGACAACTATATTTGAAAGTTGGCCACAGACAATCCGATCTCTAATTTTGTTGACCACAACAGCATTAGTATTGACATGATGTATCCTTATACTCATAACACATTGGATTCATCTGTGATCACTTGTTTTTTCAACACTGTGGATATTGTTATCGCAATAAGGTAGATGAGAGATAGTCATTAAAATTCATGGCAAACGTCCAATGATATTGCGTTCCACAATCACATACTATAGCTAAAAAAAGAAATATACTTACTTGAAACAAACAAAAAACAAACTGTTTACAAAAACACAAACAAAAAAGATAGTCAAGTCCAGCCAAACAAGAAGTTGAAGTTAACATTTGAGAATAAACGCTAACAAACATCAATATTTGACATTAATTTCATAATTTCTCCCCAATTTTATTACAAAGGTGATACAGACGCACCAATCTGTGTACCGTGCCGAACACAGAGACATGGTTTTAGGTTGGCTTCTCATTTTATTGGCCTTTTCTGTGTTTTTGTCGTTTGTGTTAAATTCGCTTGCTGGGTTGGCTAGCTTGCCTGTCTATTATTCAATCAAACTACGTGTCCAGTCCACAAGACAGACAACTCCCAATTAATATGGACTCATTTTTTCTTTTTGTTTTTTTCCTATCAAACAGGAACAAATTTCTTTTGTCCGCATCCTCGCCTGCGATTATTCCCTATCACTGCTCCTCCGTCCAACACTGTTGTTGTCAAAGTAGAACTACTACGACTTTATCCGTTGTATATTACCATGCCCAAACTAACGCCATTCGGACTATCCACTACTAATTTGGATCGTCTTTGTTATTATTTAATTATTTTATTTGATTTGATATTTAATATATAATAATAAAAAATTAATTTATAAATCTAAATTATATAATTAATTTTTATTTAAAAATTTTAATTAACAATTTTAATTTATTAAATATTAAAATTAAAAAATATAAAAAAACAATCAAGACAGCTCACATAAAATTCAAATAAACTTATCTTAAAATATTAAAAGTACCGTATGTTATTAAAATTAAATAACACCAGTAAATGAGAATAAGCAAGACCTTAACTCGGGTCAGCCAGCCAGCCACCCACCCACCTAAGCTCAACTTGTAGTTAATTAATTCAACTCTTATGTATTAAGTTAATCACAATCGAATATTCGCTACCAAGATTCCGCATCTAATTCCCCATGGCCCATGGGTTGGATGCTTTATTATTAACGTTAACGAAGGATATGATTACGCCATTATAAAACTTAATATAATCTCGCGTTGTAACATGGCATGCATGATGGTGTGCTAGCTACTATATAGTACTATTATAATATACTGGGAGACAAAACAAGACTGCCTGGAGACAATCCTTTTAACTATTTATAAATGTATATAAAGAGAGAGAGAGAGACATAAACATTAAAACATGGCTAATTATACTCTAATCTCAAGACCTAATTTGTTCATCTAACGTGGAGAAAAGAATCAACCCACCCACCTCTCTATATACTAAAATATTAAGATAGAATAAAGTTGTACATAATATTCTTATTACTGTTTCTTTTAACAAAACAACTGCATTTATACGAAAGATTTCAATTTATTCGGTGAATTAGGGATGGTCAATTTTTTTGATATTTTTATTCTTTAAAATGTTATTATTTTATATTTTTTAAAAAAATTAAAATTTAGAGGGGTTGTATTATTATCATTCACCACTCAATATTCAAAATTTTAGATAAAATAGCACTAGAATAAGAATGATGTTGCAAATTACAAAATCATCCACATGTCATTTGATCTATTTATATCATTTCTTGGTGTCCCTTTCGAAATCTCTTCTAGACTCTTTGTTTGTGGCAAAGACGTTTGATGTTTGCAATAAGGATGGCAATGGGTGACGGGTGCCTGTTCACCCGACCACCTGACACACACAAAACGGGTGATAGGTGAAACAGGTCGGGTAACGGGTTGTGTCGGATGAACATTTTTTACCTGGTCACATGACTTGTTCCCGACCCGTCACCCATATGTATTTATATTAAAGAAAAAAAATATTACTTATCTCATATTTGTTAAGATAATTTGGAAATATTTTTGTTAATACTCTATGTTTTGAGTATGTATGTTGACATTAGTTGATGTAGTATGTATTGTTGAACAAATATAGTGTATTTTTTTTAATAATTAAGCTTATATTATGTGTTAAAGGCAAAAAATTCTTGCTGAAAAATAAAATAAAAAAGGGTGACAGGTTCACCGTATCACCCGCGGATGACGGGTGAACGGGTGAAACGGGTGACGGATGATGAAGTTGTGGGTGACGGGTCGGGTCAGATGGTGTGGGTGAAAAATGAGTGATAGGTCGGGTGGAGCATCGCCCAACCTGAACCCGACCCGCTGGCATCCCTAGTTTGTATTCTCACTAGGGGTATCAATTCAGGTTGATAGGTCAGGTTGAAGCTCACCCATACCCAACCCGATTAAAATTATATTGACCCATGGCAAAATAGACAGTGATGGAAAATTCACGTGGAATTGAGATCGATTGACGTAAAGTCTCTGCCTTATCGCTTTAACAAAAATAATCAGGTTACAAAGTTTCAACTCGTACCCAACCCATTTAAAATCGTTAAACCCAAACCAACTTGTTTAATCTGCTTAAATATAAATACTCTTGTTTTTCTACCGAATTATCAGTTGCCCCTAAAAGCATGCACATGATGGTCATTTATTTGAATCGTTGTGCCGTTTTTTTTAAATGTCAACATTCTGTTAAATGGGTCAATAATCTTAAACCATATTCGTTATTTGTGCGGTTGAAATTGTGTGAGCGGTGGAGTTTGTGGGCTGCACAAATACATATTATTTAGATTTTCAAACAAAGAGTGAATGATATATTATATAAATATATATATATATATATAATATATATATATTGATGGCTAAGAGAATGTATTTTGATTTGAAAAAAAAAGTATGTGTGGACCTAAAGAATTGGTAGTATTTTGTTTACTATTATACTAATAGTTATAAAATTAACACATATCCAAATATTTACATATTTATCAATTTACTTATTTTAATTTAATTAAATTAACGGGTTAGGTTGAATTCGGGTTAGAGACCTAAAAATTTAATAGGTAACCCATACCAGACCAAAAAATTAAACGAGTTAATAATCTTATCACATACGTGTTATTTACGGGTCGAGTTTTCGGGTTGGGTAAAAGTTGCCACCCCTAATTCCCACCTTAGTAATGAGTCACTAAATGTTTGGTAACTATCGTGTACTATATAACGCTACTAGAAAACAACATATTAGCTATGGAATTAGGGACAGACAAAATGCCGCCGGTAGGGCTGTCATATGATTCGGTTAGTTTAGTTATAACTGATTTTTTCTGTTTTTTAAACCATTTTCATAACCATTTCTAAAAAATTCTGTTTTCGGATAAGCAAATTTTATTTAGGTTTGATTTTTGGTTATTGAAAAGATTACATCGGTTAACCGAATAACGGAATTGTTTTTTTTTTAAAAAAATAAATATATAAATATTAATGAAAATCGTAAGTTTTCTTTTAAAAGTAACTCGGTTTTCAGTTCAACTTTTGGTATTAAGTGGAATTTTTTTTTCCAGTTTCAGAAAATTCAGTTATTGAATAGAATTTTGGTTACTTTGATTATAGCCACAATAACTGAAAACTATTTTTTTTTCAAAATTAAGTTTTCGGTAACCGAATCAAACGAATGACACCCCTTGTCGCAGATTGGTGACGGATTGAAGACAGACTTTTTTTACGACGAAATAGCGACAAAATGACGATGGATTTTGGGCGAGTAAGATGGCTCTAAATATTTTGGCCCTGGCGCCACTATTAGCGGCGGACTAGCAATAGATTTCCATGGCTACTCTGACGAGGGATGACGGTGTGTCACTGATTTCTTCACGATTTAAAAAAAAAAGTTACGGAAAAAAGGTTGCTGTCAATGTTAAATATAACAACGTTGTTTTGGTTGTCACTGTTCTTGCCCCCGGTTAAGTTAACTATTTAAAACGATGTGTTTCATCTTTTGTAAGCGATAGGTTGGCGATGAAATTGTCCATTGCTATTTGTTATGTATATCAACCGAAGCGCTTGACCTTTTTTCTTTCTGTTTCCACTTTCCCTTCATTTTCTTCTTCTTCCTCGCTAATACTGCTACGCCCACCAACTAGAATCTGGCGTTTGAGACTATTCCGGCCACCGCTCTTACCCCCGTAGTCGATTGCGACCACTAGCTTTGATTCTACACTGGTTATGTTCATCATCTACACATGTAAGCTCTAAAAACCCTAAATTTGTGGTTCCAAAAATCAGATGAGGGATTTATGAAATTGTATGTGTTTGGTTGGTAACTGGTGCTAGATATTGCTAGTAGCTAATACATTGAAGATGTGTGAAAAATTGTGGTTGTTAATTTTTTATTGTGTTGATGTTTTGAGTAAATCTATGGTTACAATGATTTAGAACTGAAATTTAAAATGTTCAATTATATAAATTGATTGATTAGTTGTATATGTTTTAATTGTTCTATATGAAACGGAAAGAGGATGTGCGTGGTTCAGATCAGTCATCTATCATTTATTAATTTCTTGTGGCTTTCAGCCAGATCTAGAGACACCAACAAAATATATGAATATAATGCTACCCCCCCCCCCCTGCACAAATAAGGGGAGGATACATTAAACGCGATCGAACCAAGCATACACCAAAATTATTCTCACCCATCAGCTTCAGACCAAGGGCGATGTTCGGCAGATTAGATACGATGAGAATCTAACTGATTTATTTACCAAGTCACTTTCTACAAGAGTTTAAGAACTTGTTCGTGATATTGGTATGCAACATCAAATGGAAATATTTTTAAACTAAGGGGACATAGGCGTTTTAAATTGTACTCTTTTTCTTCACCATGGGTTTTGTCCCAATAGGTTTTTACTGGAAAGGTTTTTAATGAGTTAGAATAATAGAATATATATCCAAGGGGGAGTGTTGTAAATCACCCTATTTAGTGGATGTACATCCATATGTATTTTGGTCTACCTAGACCCTTCATTGGTGTAACTCTTGAAACCTCCTCTAGACTCTTTGTTTGCGTAACCGTCAAAGACATTTGATATTTGTATTCCCACCTTAATAATGAACACGCAAAGGTTCAGTAAATGATACTATATATAGAAGGATGAGATATGGAATGCAAGAAAGGCAAAAGATATTGTGCTTATTCCCTCCTTTTCTTTTCCTTGTCTCCTATAATCTCTTGTCTCTCAATTTTATAACAAATTATCTATTTTTAATTATGTTCATTACTAACCTTAAGTGATTTTATAATACTAGCACTTTAAGCTGAATAAAATCCATTAAAGTGACACCATATAATATGTTTACAATAAAGAACAATAAACTAAAACATTGACACCTTAACATATGGACAATGTCGGACCCAGAACTTTAACTTTGAGTTAAGGGTGCGAACATATAAGCATTAGAATCTTAAAATTAATAATATTTTTAATAGTATTACATTAATTTTATCATTATGTCGATTAAACAAAATAAAATGATAATAAGAAACACTAGTTGTACAATATCTGTAATTAACTTCCAATAAGATTATTAGTTATAGTAAAAAAACATATTATTTTTTATTAACTTTATTAAAGTATCAATCATATTATTGAATAAATCAGAAGATTAAATTGAAGTAAACAGGTACAAATGTCAATTAACAACTTAAATAATTAATCATATTGTCTTTGTTGTTTTCAGAGGTTACAAAAGAGAGAGTGCATAATAAATCAATGTTCATGTAGTATAAACACTAAGCAAGACAAAAAAATACAAATAAAATATACAATGAAGGAAGCAAAGACAAATAACTTAAAGAAAGAAAAATAAATGAACTTTTCCATGTTGAACTAGATTCACATTCATTTTGATCATCATGAGGGTGTCAATTGTCAAAACCCTCTAACCAAACAAGAATATTTACGACTTATAAACAAGTTGTAATTTTGTTCCGAGTTTAAGTATAGCAATTGACACACATTGGTCTATCCTTTCAAATCTCCAAAAGCTTTATTTTGGTGCCAAGGCAAACCGCCATTAAAGGAGGAAAAACAAGCTTTAAGACTTCATTAGTTTCTCCATTCTCTTAAGGTAAGGAAAATGCAAGAAAAATCATATTTCCATCACTTTTCTTCCATTGCTGAAAATCACCTTCTCATGGGAACGGGTTTTATCCCTTGTTCTAGCTTGTTTCTATTCTCCAAGGGCTAGAGGAGGTCCTTATTGATTCATATCCAAGCTTACCTTAAGACTTCAAAGGTAAATATTCATTTTTATACCTTAAAACACATTTTTAACCTAGGTATGATTCCTTAAGGTTAGTGTATTATTTAGCGCTCATTGGAGTCATTGGATATTGATTAGAACATTGGCAAAGGGAATTTAATTGGTGGCCGAAAATCTATCAAGGAAAACTAAGGAGGAAAGTGTGAGAAGCTTGGGAAAGAAACAAGGTAAATTGCTTACCTTAAGGTGTTTTATTGTTTAAGGGATGAGATTTAGATATATGATAAGCTTAGGTTAGAGTTTACATTATTTAAGGGTTATAAAACTTAGGAGAAATAACATGATCATATTGAGAACTTGTGACTAAGGAGCAAATGAGAAAGAAGATAGTTAAACAATGTTAAGGTGAACTATAAGAACATTTATATTGCAATGGGAGCCTTGTTGTGTGTATTTGCAGGTCAAAGGCTATTATTATGTGGGAAATTTAGTGTTTAAGATTTATGCATTTAAGGGCCTAAGAGCCAAGTCATTTAAGGGCCTATGTGCCAAGCAATTTAAGTTTATGCACTATATTGTGATGTAGTGTAGTTTGGGTGTATATTGTGTGTAGAGATTGTGTATTAAGGATTTGAGTGTTCATAGTTGTTTAATGATGAAAGACCTAAGTGCTTGGGTGTAGTAAAATACTAAGGAAGCCATGTCAAAATTTGGATAAGAAACTAAGTGTTTAAGATGTTCTAAGGAGATTTTATGACTAAGGGAGTACTAGGAAACTTTAGGAGTTGGTTTGATGGAAAAGAATGAGTTTAAGGTGTTCTTGAGAATAAGGATGACCTAGGTATGTCTGGGAGGAACTAGGGGTTATAATGGTGAATTTTAAGCACCAAAACCATGAGAAGAGAAGTTAGGAAACTTGTTCAAAGTTTGAAGGAAATAGGGTGTAAAGTCTTGAAATGACTTAGGTGTGAGCTAGGTACATGACCTTGAGGAAGTTGGGGTAAATGAAATGATGATGAAATGATGATGAATGATGATGTTTATGAAGTGGTCAAATTGTTAAGGAGGGAACACTTTGGTTAGTTGAAGTTCTAGGTAAATTACATGTTAGGAATGTAAGGAATTAAATGTTAAGTGTTAGGAGTTTTTGGTAAGGATTGAGTAAATGGTTAAGAAGATCTTTGGTGGGTGAATTAATGAGTTTGGTGGATGTTTTAAGGTGAGCTTAAGTGCCTAAATGATGTTGGTACACATTAGAACACTTGTGGTGAGGTTTGAAGTGAATTTAACACTTAGAAATAAGTTTCTGAAGCTGACCTACCTTAGGACCGACCTTAGCAAGGTCGGTTAGGCTTAAAAATACACACGCAGGAAACTCTCTGGAATGGACCGACCTTAGGACCGACCATGGACAAGGTCGGTCGGGCTGAAAAACAATGAACCAAATGTTTCTGGAATGGACCGACCTTGGGACTGAACTTAGCAAGGTCGGCCGGGGCAAAATTTTCAGACGGTAAAATGTTACTGGAATGGACCGACCTTAGGACCGACCCTGGCAAGGTCGGTCGAGTAGGAATTTTTCAAACCAGAATGTCTCTGGAATGGACCGACCCTAGGGTAGGGTCGGTCGGTAGGGTTGGTCGGCCCTTATATATATATATATATATATAAAAGAATAGAAATTTTAAGAATGTTAAGAGGTATTAATAGTAAGCCAATAAGAGGGCAGTGACGATAAGAAAGATAAGAATATAAGGACTTAAGAGATTAAGTTAAGTTAAGGTTAAGTTTGTAAGAACTTAAGAGATGTTAATCGGGAATCATTGGGGATTGAGTAAGTTGAGTAATGTATAAGTAATTAATAATCTAGGATGGATGAATGTTTTAGGATTTGGGAGTTTGGAACCAGAAGAGAATTAAACAACTGGGACAACCGACGGTGAACGGTATGGTTTTCTTGTGACCTGCTTGCTATCGAGGTGTCCCTCGGCTTGTGTGCTATCTGTTTATTTGTTATGACTAAAACAAGATAAAGCATGCAACTGGTTTTATTGCACTCATTGTGTGTGTGTGTTTTCTTTACACTAACACACGTGACTTGAGATTAGTTACTAATTAAAATTAGTACATATTGGAATGAGAAGAAGGATTACACTTCTATAACTGTTGGTTAATACCCGTGAAGGTTTAACTAACACTTGGTTTACAAGATTTTCACTAACTGGAACTTAAGGGGAGTGAGGAATCCGGGACTGACTCCGGTCATGCATGTTAAGGAAAGGGGGATCGGTATCTGAATCAGATCTGATTTCCGCTTGAGGACTTGTCTTCTGACTTGTTGCCTAGGGTCGAAAGTCGACTCAGCTACCTTGGATTTCAGTCCAAGGTAGAGGGCAGATTAAGATGGTGCGGTAGGATCACCTAAATCCTAAAATTAAGATAAGTTGTTTATTCAACCAATGGAGTTAATAGCTCATTGGCTAGGGTTACTTTTGACCCGACAAAAATAAACATTGAGATAAGATACAACCATTTCTACTTAAAGAACGGTTTGTATGTTGAGATTAAGATAAGGATTAAGATTGAGGTAAGTTAAGATGGACTGAGGTTAAGTGGAATTGGAACTTGAGGAGTTAACGGTTTAACTCACCTACTAAGAGAACGCTTTTAAGTCGTTCATTGTGTGTGAACTATGCTTGTTCATTTGTGGATTGTTGATTTATCGCACTTCTTATTATGATTGTGTATCTAATCAACTCCATGCTATCGACAATTAGTCGTCGTAGCCCCGTTAGCTTGGGGGCCATGAGAGAATCGTACCAGCAAAGGTGCTGACCCCCTCGGGGTTGTTGTTTATATTTTGCAGGTAAGCGTCCCATGAAGACTCACCTTGACAGTAGGGGCGGTTAGACTTAGGTTGGGTTTTTATTTTGTGTACGGGTTGCGTCTGTGCACCCGTCTGTTAATAATGAGACTTGTGGAGGATATGTTGGTACTTGAGATACTAAAAACTCGGTTGGTATGTATATTTTGGATTAGCGATTGTAAACGTCTAAAGTTCGGTATATTCTGTTGTTCAGACCGTGGCAAGGTCCTGGTGTTGGTTTAATTCCGCTGCGGCGTTTATGTATATGTTGATTAAGTTTACGATAACCACGATTGGCTTAGGACGGGGTGTTACAGTTTAAATACCAAATAAGACTCAAAAGTAACTTCTCTATCCACAACCTCTCGCTAATTAAAGAGCGGGAATATTTCAACTACAACTCTTTTGACCTAACTGTTGAGTGAGGGACTCGTCTTGGCTTGTTTCAACCACTGCTTACTCAATCATTGGACTTGGTAGTTAACTTCACGTTTTGATCTTTAGAATCGTGCATTTTATCTTTATATGCACATAAAAAGAGTTGATGTCACAGATTGACTATGTCTGATCTTTGGTATCTAGATCATCATAACATAGCTAGGTTGACATCATCTACAAAACCAGGATTCTAACAAGAGGTATGCACATTTTGAGATATAGTTTGTTAGTCTTCTCACTCCACATATTTTTTCTCTATGTCTATGTCCCTCTCTCGGCTCAGTCATATATTAATTGATGGATAGATTAGTTTTGGCAGTGAAATTTTTATGAGATAGGCATATGCGGTAGAATATGATGTATTAGGAAGATTAACGAAATACCCACTTGGTGCACTTAATTAGATGGGGTTTTGAATATGACATTGACTTGTTATTCCACATCTCACTCACGACGATAAAAGAGGACAACCGGCCCTAATCAAATCTAGCTTCCAGACAACATCAGTTCACCCACCTAGCTAGCTTGTTTTGGTTTGTACGCAAAGTTAGGTCTCTGAAGTTTGACCCGCGACACGATGGTAAGTTTGTCGCTTTGTTTAGGTGGACTTCCCCCTTGTGAACGAGAAACTGTACTGTGTTTATATAATGCTACAGATGGATAATATGTAATTCAATCAGAGGTATGACATTAATTAATAAACCACCAAATCTAAGTAGCACATAGTTTATTCCATGTCAAACTTTTCCCATTCTTCAATTAGGGTCATGCTAATTAGACTTCTTTCTGTTAGAAAAATATTAAACTTCTTTTTTGGAATAAATGAAAAAGACAACTTGGTACGGTAGTACACCTTTGTCCTTATTGTTAGGGTATAGGGTGGGTGAATCAAACAGTTTTAGGACTTTATGTCCGAAGCCAAAAATAAATAAAAGGAAGCCTTAATTGTTTTTTTCTTCTTTTTAAAGATTGTATCTTTTTTTAAAAAAATTAAAAGATTGTATGTTATAGAGTTTTTTTTATAAATCTTGAAGCACAGGTTAAGTTGGCGTGTTCAGAAGTAATGGAAAGTGCACGTTTTAAAATAAGTGTACTTATATTGTACGAACTTTCTCATTTTGGTGGTTCCGGCAGCTAAAGCCCATGTGGAAATTTAAGCCCTAAGTCGGATACGTGAACTGGCCCAGCCTTCCCCACATAAGTCTCCATGGTTGCTACTCTAGTTTTCTTGAATCTTAGAACAAACATGTATGCATTCTAACTTTAGTCTTTGCAAACAATAAAAGCCAAAATTTCTTAATTTAACGTTTAATTGTGGAAATCAATCTTCTCAACCCCTTATCCATAGTAGGGCCAGAATTGGTAAATAAATTTGTCACTCTTAAACAAATATTTATTTAGGATCACTTATTATGCACTATATTTTATACATTTTTACAAACTTTTTGTTGTATTTTTTTGTCCCGGTGCAAGTCTTTAATTCCCGTCTATCTGCGCGGACCTTTGTATCATGTTCTGCAGTTCAAGGCTGAATCTCGCAGAATAAAATTTTTGCTCTTAAAAATTCTAGTGGGGATTTGATTTTTGATTGGGAGGGTATGAGGGGTTATCCATTTGGGTGTTGGGTTATATCTTATTGGGTCAATATCCATTCGGGTCATTAAACTTTTGAGTCATTTCGTATTTAAGTCAAATAAGGTTCGGGTTTTAATAGTGTCACATAGAATCGGGTGTCAGTTATTTCAGGTCATGGTTAATATGTTTTAAAAAAAATTATTGAATAAATATATACCTAATGACTATTAGAGTAAACTACATATAGATTACAGAAAAGTTAATAGCATGTTTATTCTGAATTTCATTCAGATATACTAAGTTTGAATCAAGTTTTTGTCATATTTATTTGGGTCATTCAGGTTTGGGGCAATATATGGTCACTATTATTTCATATTATTCGAGTTTTGGCTAATTTTTAGTTACTATTATTTCGGGTCATTGGGTTGGTTAGTTTCAGGTTATAAATTTTTTTGGGTCATTTTAGGTTTTACTTAATCGAGTTTCAAGTTTATTATATTTAAATATTTTCAGGTTTTGGTCAGGTTTCAGGTTCATATAAAACGGGCGGGTTTCAGGTTGGGTTAAATTTTGACAACTCTAATTAGGGTGTCGCTCGGGATTTTTTTGAAAATATGTTTTCTTCTGAGGCTGTTTCAAATTTTCATTTTAATGCGTGTGTTGAAAACTGTGTTCCAAATGATCAGTTTGTAGCCATGGGAGGACCTTTTACAAGAGAGGAAGTGATATCGGCTTTGCATAGTATGCACCCGTGGAAGGCGCTAGGCCCGGATAAGATGAATGGTACATTCTTACTTACCTTTTGGGATGTTATTACTAATGATTTTGTTGATACAACTCTCAGTTTTCTAAACACTGATCTTGTTCCATGTCGCATAAATCACAATTACCTTGTTCTTATCCCAAAAAAGAAAGAAGCTTGTTCCATGGCTGATTTTAGGCCCATCTCTATATGTAACATAATATATAGAGTGATTGCAAAAGTTATAGTCAATAGGATCAAGCCTGCAATGCCTTTAGTTATCTCTTCCAATCAATGTGCTTTCGTTTCTGGGTAGACAAATCACTGATATATTATTGTTGCGCATGAGATCCTTCATCAAATGCGGTTATCAAGGGATAAAGATAGGGGCATGTTTACTTATAAGATTGATATGTCAAAGGCTTTTGATAGGGTGAAGTGGGATTTTGTTTTGGGGATTCTATCGAGCATGGGTATTCGCCCGAGATGTGCAACGTTGATTGGAAAAAGTATATCTATTGTGTCTATGTGTGTGCTGGTGAATGGCTTTCTTGGTCAAATATTTCATCCAAAGCGTGGAGTTAGGCAGGGTGACCCTTTATCCCCTTACTTGTTTATCTACGGTATAGAGGCCCTCTCTTCTGCGATTCGGTTTGCTGACTTTGTGGGTTTGTATAAGGGTTTTATAATGCGGGGTTTGGATGATGTGGTTACTAGCTTATTTTTCACTAATGATTGTGTCTTATTTCGACAATGCAAAATCCCTTAAGGATATTTTGACTGACTTTTCAAAGGCTTCAGGGCAGTGTATAATGCGGGGTTTGGATGATGTGGTTACTAGCTTATTTTTCACTAATGATTGTGTCTTATTTTGACAAGCAAAATCCCTTAAGGATATTTTGACCGACTTTTCAAAGGCTTCAGGGCAGTGTATAAATCCACAAAAATCGAGCCTGATGTTTTCTACTGGTGTGCCTCTAGCAACTATGAATAACATTGTTGCATGCTTTGGGTATTGGGGAGTGAAAGACTGGATTGTATGTAGGTTTTTCAAGTAAAATTGGTAGAAGTAAGTTAGTGTTTGATTACATTCGAGAAATAATTCTAAAGTGGGTGCAGGGTTGGGGGAGGTTAGTTTCTCAGGCTGGGAGGGGTATTTTGATCAATAATGTGCTTCAGTTCACTATATTCCTGTTTATGTGATGAGTGTTATGAAATTGCCTTTGTCTTTGATTCGTGAGTTGCATAAGATTCTGACGATGTGCTGGGGGTCAGGGATTGCTAGTAGAAGGGGTCTACATTGGATGGAAGTGGGCTTCCCTCAGTAGGTCGGTGGTTTCTGGAGGAATGGGTTTCCGAGATTTAAGAGTGTTCAATGAGACCCTTCTTACAAGGCAACTGTGGCGAATTGTTACAAACCCTACATCTATATGTTTGGTTCTAGATGACATTATGAGTTTTTGTAATATTTTTTAGAAGGCTAAGTGGTCTTTTGTTTCAAGGGACAGTAATGAAGTTGCACATATCTTAACATGTATGGGACAGAGTGGTATATTGTGGTGGTTTTTTGTATGAACATATTCTATACTTTATAATGTCTTTTTGTGAAGAATCTGTCTTGGCTAAAGGTCTTTGTAGCCAAGATGGCTACATACCCACGCGTCCATGTTTTGTTGCTTTCTTTTTTTTAAAAAAAAGATTTTTATACTTTTTTTCTTTATCACAAAAACTTTAAATTATTATAACTTTTAATTTATAAGTCCAAAATAAAAAAAATATATTATTGTTCACCTAAATTCAAGCTTTTCAAAACAAGACCAGTTATGGATATATTTTGACAACTTAAAAAAATATGTTTACATGTATAGTGTACAGAACGTAAAAGAAAACTTGTACAGATGGTCATACAATCATGTACAAATGTTCATTAAAACATGTACACCCTAGCGTAAAAACATATACATCCTCGCATTAAAAACATACAGATGGTCACATAAACCTGTACGAATCATTAAATATGTATATCCTTAGATTAAAATATGTACATATAAGGGAGAAAACTTGTACAGATGGTCATACAAACATGTACAAATGTTCATTAAAGAACATGTACATTCTCACATTTAAATATGTACATCGTCACATTAAAACATGTACATTCTCACATTAAAATATGTACATACATCCTCACATTAAAATATCATCGTATACATGTAAAAATATTTTTTTTAAAACTTGTCAAAACATATTCATGACTGATCTTGTTTTGAAGAACTTGAATTTAGGTGAACAATGATATAATTTTTTTTCATTTGGACTTATATATTAAAAGTTACAACAATCAGGGGCGAAGCCAGGAAATATATGTATGGGGGGCGAGAATTTTTTTGATAACATTAATTAATATTTAAAATTTAATTTTAATTTTTTAAATTAATATGAAATTTATGTATATTTATAATTATATTTAAAAATTGATATTAGATATTAAATTTTACATAAAAATTAAAATAAATTGAAATATATAGATTAACACATAAATAATTTTGTTTTACCTTTTTTTATTTCAAATTATAAAAAATTGGTATACTAAATTATATGATAATGCAATTAATATAAAACAATAGTTCTAAATTAGTAGTTTTAAGTTTTTCTAAAAACTTCTTCTAAAAATTATTTGAGTAATTCTAATATTATTTTAATTTACAAAATCTATAATGAAAAACTGAAAACACTTGTATTATGGATATAAGGGGTACATGATTACTAAGAATGACATAATAATCCGTTTTACTTTAGACTATATTGTTAAAATTAAAATATTAAGAGTTTTCTTATCTGATGTAGACTAAAAATGATTTTTATAATATAATTATATAAAAATATTACATATTAATAGAAATTAAATTGATAATAAATAAAACTTAGTGATATCATGTAATATTTTACAAAATGTTATAGGAGCGAACAAATATCTATTAACATAAATAAACTATATATATCACAATAAAATTAGAACTACTTTAACTATGTACCCGAGGGAGTTGGGGGCCGCACACCCACCAACCCCCCCCCCCCCCTATCTCCGCCCGTGACAACAATTTAAGTTATTGTTGTTGTGATAAAGATTAAAAAAAAAGAGAAAAAAAAGAAGTAAATCACCATGCTCCCTCTTATATCTCCCTTCAATTTTTTCTAAATTACAAATATTACCCTTATATCTCCCTCCCAATTTTTCTAAATTACAAAATTTACCCAAGATGTAGCTATATCAATAGCTACATTCAGCTGAATCAAATGCATGATGTTGTTAGCCCTTAAAAAAAAGAAATCCAAAAATGAAACAACTTGCATGGTTGTCAATGCAAGTTAAAAGACAAAAAGATGCTCAAATATCTATTTGAAATATATTGGTTTGGTTCTCACTGTTATACGAACCACCAACTTCTTCATTCTAACCCAGACCCAGACAGATGACAAACGAGCATTATCAAATTTGATTAATTGTTGCAGACTGGACTATTTTGAGAGACCGAGCCTTTTACCCGTTGGGTTATGGGCTATTGCCACAATCTTCTACTGCATTAATTGGTTCATCGATCATAACCGTTGTCCGTCTTTTTTTTCATAGGATTTTCTACAACTACTAGCCCACCACTAGGCCTAAATTTAGCCTCGACCCATAAGTTTTGGAAATACTATAGTAGTTGATGCTAAGATTGGCCCATTATTATATTGAATATTACTCCCCTATATATATTTGCAACAATCCACTCCACGTAAATAGTAAAATCAACAACGTAGTAATGCAATAAGCATAGATCATATACACAATACTAATAAAGTTAAATATCATATCATTCCGTAAAGAATGTAAAATACGACTATTTGTTTTGTTATTATTTTAAGTTGGCGATGCTCTTGGTCCCACCGGTTTTAGTTCCGGAACAAGTATATTTGGATTTGGAACTGATTAAGGGTGGTTCCGGGGTGGTTTCTATTATGATTCTGAAGGTTTATTCGCTTTAGATTCGTTCAAAATATCAGTTCTGGTTCTGTTTCCAGTTCGTTTCCAAATTCAGTTTCAAATTTTGATTTTTTTATAAATTGATTTTTTAAAATTTTCATAAAGGGAGACGGAATTAACGGTTGTTTTGACAGATTCCAAGGCGGTTCCACCAGTTCCAGTTCCAATTCTTCGTATTCATCATTAAACTAAATGTAATGGTTTTGGTTCCAAGGCGGTTCTGGTTTCAGGTCTAGTCTTGAATCTCCCAGGGTGTATTCGAATTCGTTTCATTTACATTTGGTTCCGGCTCCAAACCGGTAGACCGGTTCTGCCTGATTTTGGTTCGATCCCGTCGGTTCCGGTTCTTTTCGGTCACGTTGGCCACCTTTATTATTATTTATGTATAGTTTCATCACACTATTGATATATTTATGTCCCGTTCTGTATAGATTATAAACTTACATTAAATAATTTTCTGACATAGGTAAAAAAAATTGAATTTCCTAATACACAACAAGCCATATCTCTGTTATCATGTCCAAACATTAAATTAGCATCTTTGATCTCCTACTCATAAGCACATGGAAGATATCTTGAGAGAGTGTTGTTGCATTATGGTTTGTTCTTTATTAATATAGTATTTTGATCTAGTAGCATATTGTGAAGTGGATTGGATGAGATTATCGTAAAGAATAAGTTAGTGAGTATACATACATACATATACATACACATTTTATTCGGTGGAGCCCAATTATCTTGGAATCTAAGGGCGTGTTCTATGCCTGCGTCAAACGCAGCTATATGTACCTTTATAATAAAGGTGTGTCTAGTTAACCAATCCTAGTTTGACAGAGAGCTTTTTTATGTATCTGGTTAAAACTCTAGCCAATAATAAACTGACACTTGGTTTGTGACATAGATTAATGAGATGAATCTCACCAACGAACGGACCCTAAGAGCAAGATATTGTATCTTTGTCAACAGCAAAAACAGAGTACATGTCAGGCAATGAAGCTATTAAGTCCTAATTTAAATTGGTTGAACATATTGTTGTCTGAGTTTGATGTGCCAACAACCATGGAATCAATTTCATACACACGGTCTTCTTATTATACTTACCCTTTGAAAGGCTGATTCACTAGTATATATCTAGGTATGATCTGTTGACTAGCATCAAAGAGTAAGCGACACGGTGACGGTTAACTAATGTCCCACTGGTGAGGTATAAATAGTGGATTCGGGGAGGAAAAAGAAAAGAAAGAAAGGATATGGATGCATGTGTATATTAGGTGAACAAATCTCAAAGACGACTAGCTAGCTATAAGTGAGGTGGGGTTGTCTCATTATAGATCCATTGCTTTCCTATTTAATTTTGGCTATGCCAACAAGATACAACCTCTTCCGTCTCACTTTTTCTTTTACTGTCACTTTCTATTTCAATATTAAATTATATATATATAGTTTTTATATAAAGATTTAAATAAAAAATTAAGATTTATAAAATTTTATTATCTTTTATATTAAAACGACATATCCAAATAATAAACATAACAGACAGGTAAGTGAAAGTCACATGTAGAGAGGCATAAGGGAAACATCAACAATCGGTCGGTTCACTTATAGGTGGAGAGTAGGAGGCATAACATAAGGGAACATCAACAATCGTGCATTGGTGTTAGTTGAGCATTTATTGAAAGAAGAGCGGAAAGTGAGGAAATAAGAAGCTAGAACAAGAAATGGGTCGGTATGGAGAACATGGAAATAATTGATTTTGAACCGTACAAAAGAGGTTATAATTAGGCCCACGTGAATCCAATCCGTGGAAAATGAATAATGAGGTTAGCTGAATGAATGAAAGAAAGAACATTGTTGTGTGTGTGTGTCTCCTCAGCCTAGCCGCTAGGGGAGTGTTTTGTGCCATTGAAATTCACAAACTAATCATACAGTATTATCTTTATACGTCAACTAACAAAGTACAATAAACTTTTTATGCGAAAGAAAGAAAACAAAAGAGTGCTATGAATAACAATATCATCTTCACTTGGAACAATTAAAGAAGCTTTTGTTTATATTTTTAATTCTTGAAGTAGTAAAATTAATATCATGAAGGCTAGGATCGGTAGCTCTCCTTTTAAGCTTTTTAGATGACGACTTCAAGTGATATTAATTCATCTTTCCTATTTTATTATGTATGATAAGCGCAGCCCATGCTTGGTTTTGTAAGAATTATTATCATGGTCATTATAAAAACACTTACGAAATAGAAATGAAACAATAAATTCATAAAGAAGAAAATGTTATTTATTTTATGTATGGAATATTTACATAGAAGAAAAAGACAATTTTGTACTACAAACATAGAAAAGGGGTAGAAATGGTATTAAAGTGGGGAGTATTTGAAGGCAGGTAAGCCAAGTGTTGTATAACAAGTTTATCTTGTAAAGGCTGTCGATTTGTCAGAACTTCAGTGATTGCTTTGGTCTTCTTTAGGAATGTGTTTTATGAAGATATTATTTGGGGGAAGTAAGCCTTGGGGGCGGTGATGTCTTCTCATGTAGCTTGTGTGGGGTAGGAGAAAGCAGAGTATTGCAAAGACATTTGGAACATTCAAGTATACAATTCCATAAACTATAAACATCTTTCAACCAATTATATTGTATGTATCTCTTCATTAAATGAGTAGTACTGAGAGCATGCAAAATAAAACCTATTGATATGAAACCAGACCATTATGCCTCTTGCTAGTCATTATATTATTATCTTTAATGTGATCATGGTTTAGTTATAAGTTCATAAACAACGAAATGTAGAAACCATGACCTCAAGATCATCTTTAGTTCATCATGCCAATGAAGCATTAAGAACACATGAGAAAGATAATAGTCATTTTCATTTCTTAGTCCAGAAACATACAAGATTGGTTACACCACCAACTAATCAAAGGCATGATCTAATAATAAAATTAATCATGAAGAAGTAAAGCTATTTTAGATGGAGAAAATGTTAAAAAAATCAGAGAGAATGGAGATCTAAGAACTCAAAAAGTATTTTGAAAAGAAGAGTGATTTTGGAATGATGAAAATAGGGAAGTGGAGTTGTCTATTTATAGAATTTGGAGAAGAGAGAATCAGTAGCAAACTAGATTTTGATTAATCTCACCCCTATGTATAAGAACTTTGCTTATCAATACCTTCTTCACCTTGGCATATGTCAGATTGTCATGTGAAAACCGGATGTGTGCTTGTTGGTCAGAGTGGCATGCGAAGTTAATTCCTTGATCTAGGGTCGAGCTCGGTTGATGCTGAGTTTGGCACAATTCAAATATTTTCATTTTCATTTTAGTACCTTTAACTTTTTATCTTTTGAACCGTTAATTTCCCGAATTGCAACCAATGGGTCATTAAATCCTCAGAGTGATGCCAGTCCAGACTAGACAGTAACCCCAGATGTCCCGACAACTCATAAAATTAGACCCAATGTGAGATCCTAAGAGGACAATTATGACTCTCTTAGGTACAATACATGGAGATAGGATATATTGTGTATTGTAGGGAGGGAAAAGATTCAAATCTATGACCTAGAGGAATAACCCAAAACACTAAAGCCCACCAATTGTTCTGAGAGCACGCTTGTGCTTGAGGTCCTATGGTTAACTAATGCATGCAGACTAATAACACTTCGGCCACAAAGGGATGAGATTCCAGCCTAACTTGTACAAGAGAAGATGAAAAGAAAAATTTTAAAAAGATTGTTATTTTCTTAATTTCCAATGAAAAAGTTCCAAGTAGGAATCATGACCAAGATCCTAATCCTTGAATAACTATCGTTAGTCCAGATGTGGAAGGAAGCTAAGAGTAAACCTTAGGTTTTATGTAGTTATGGCACTAATTCATCCGGCCCATTTAACAATATGACGATTTTTTAAATATCTTACAATACCATTTAGAATGAATAATATTTTACCTACACCCAACTTAAATTAAAGTTGTAAAATAATGTCTAAACTTAGACATCCAAGTCGGTGAAGATGAAGAGTAAAGGACCGAAGGTCTTGAATTCGAATCCTCTAACCCCCTACTAGGCCTGTCAAACGGGTTATCCGTACGGGTTTTGGTCATATCGTTTCGGGTCAATATCCGTTCGGGTCATTTCGGGTTCGGGTTGTAATAGTGTCAATAGAATCGGCGGGTTTCGGTTATTTCGGATCATAGTTAATATTTTTTGAAAAAATTATAATATAAATATATACCTAATTTCTACTATAAGAATATACAACATATAGATTACAGAACTTTCAATACAATGTCTATTCTGAATTTCATTCGGATATACTAAGTTTGAATCAAGTTTTTTTGTCATATTTATTTGGGTCATTTAAGTTTGGGACAATTTATGGTCACTATTATTTCATATTATTCGAGTTTGGCTAATTTTTAATTACTATTATTTCGGGTCATTTTGGATTCGGGTCGGTTTCGGATTGTAAATTTTTCGGGTCATTTCGGGTTTACCCAATCGGGTTTCGTGTTTATTATATTCAAATATTTTCTGGTTTCGATCGAGTTTCGGGTTCGAATAAAACGGACGAGTTTTCCGGTCGGGTCAAATTTTGACAGCTCTACCCTTACATTGTCACCTAGCTCCATAAATGATTAATGAAAACAAATCGATGAATTGGGGCTACTGCTAGTGGTTGAGGTATGTAATGTAAGGTTGATCAGATTTTCCTTTTTCTTTCTAGAAGTGATTGTTTGTTAGCTGCGATCAGTTTGTTTGAAGCCGATATGTTTAGTTACGAAATAGTATAAAAAAAAAAGTCAAACCTTAGATTTGGTTTTGTCATGGGGCCCATCTCACGTCTAATCTTATGAATGATCAATGATATCCTAACGGAAAAGACATAAATCTCGTCATATGCAGCAGCCAACAGTAAATATATACTATACTATTTCTATATAAATTTATAATTACGTTAATCTCTTAACGTGTGCAGCAACTCTCACCAGCGCGGGTGCATTGTGCCCCAAACAGGGGACCATGCCCATGGGTATAATGTTTGGGCATATGTTCAAATAATTTCTAGCCATTAGATTATAATTTATTTTTTAAAACATTAATCTCAGCCGTATATGTATTTATTTATTTAATAATTAGTTTTATAAAAAAGAAAAACAATCAAATAATAATAATAAGGGTATAATAGACTTTTTCAATTATAACCAACCTTTATTGATAGGAGATGAAGTTTACGGAAGTTTTTTCACCCAACTTCTTCTCTTCCATCTTAAAAAAAAAATCACTCATTTATCTCTCATCACTCACCAATCCTTCTAAATATAGAACGTGGAGATTGTGAAAGTAATTAGCATTTTAATAATTATTCCACTGGTAACTTCCCTAAATATACGACATTGACATTGTGGAAATTTCTTTCTCACATCCATTAATGCTACAAAGTTTATGTCAAAAGATGTTTTTTTTTAATTTGTTATTTTTAAATAGTGTAAGTTGCTTTAAATGTGGGATCTTTATTAGAATTGATGGTTTATAGTTTTCTTTTCAAAGTAGATATTTAACTAAAATTATACAATTTTCAAAATGCAAATGTAGATTTGTTTGCTCATTTATGAAAAAGTGTAGATATCCAGGTAAAAGGATAGATTTTTTGAAACGAAGGTGTAGATTTGTATGAGGGAAGTGTAGATTTTAAGTATTTTCTAAAAATGAAAGTAAAAGTGTAGATATTCAGATAAAATGATAGATTTTTCAAAATGAAGGTGTAGATTTATTTGATAGAATTGTAGATTTTTAGTAATTGCTCATTTAAGTAAAAGTGTAGTTATTTAAGTAAAATGATAGATTTTGTAAAATGTAAGTGTAGATTTGTTTGATAAAAGTGTAGATTTTTTATTTGAACAATACAATTTAAAACGAATGAGTGAAATTATTTTAATGAGTAATAAATAAGACAACCTAGGAATTTCACTTGTGATCTTATATTTATTTTAAAGGGTTCATGTCAAAGTATGTTCTAATTGCTTCTTTCAAAACAATTTGTTTAAAATGTACATCTTTTTTTCTCTTTTTCTAACTAGATCGGCTAATTCCCACTTTAAAAAATATTAATGGTTTATCATTTTTTTACAAATTGGATCGTTGCAATATACAAACTCATCTAAAATTACATTATTATTTAGATATTTTAGTAAAATGTCATATTTTTAAAATGCAAGTGTGGATTTTTTAGAAGTGAATTTAATTAATTCCTAATTCAAGTAAAAGTGTAGATATTTAGGTAAAGTAATAGTTGTTTCAAAATATAATTCTTTGTTTTATTTTTGTTTGATTGTAATGTTTTATTAAGTAATAAATAAATTCAACGTTGTTCTTATACATTTCTATAAGGAGTCTTGTCAATTAAATTTCTAATTTGTTATTTTTAAATAATATTTTTTTGGCGTAAAACGTGGGACTTTTGATTTTTCAAATCACTACTCCACTACTATTACAGTTAAAAAAATTATAACTGCCAATTGTGGGAATATTTATTAGAATGATTGATTTCTTCCTTTCTCCATCGTGCAATCTTACATTTTTTCCTTTATTTCTAAAAACTAAAAATTAAATTTGACATCTATACCCCTATAATAAACAGTAAGATCTAAACCTTCAATTTATTTGTTATAAATCCAACGGCCATGATTTAGTTGAGCACCATGCTCAAAATTTGTTTTGAGCACCTTCCCCTCGTTGCATTGTGCCCGTTCGATACTCTCATTAATGTGAAAAAATGGACATTAAATGCCGCCACCAGTTTGGACAGATTCACGATTTGCTGGAATTTTTTGGCGGGGATGGTGAAGCAGCAACTTCTACCATAGAGACATAGAGGTGTATTTGCCACGTTCAGAATATAGAGATACCATAGGATAGGCGAATAACAAATTTCTAGTCTACCTCACTTTATTAAAGAAAATTTGTTTTTGTAGGAAAATACTGAATTCCCTTCCCTGTGAACCGGTACTTCAACATACTCCCGAGTTTCAATTTTGTCCAGCCGGTTATCGGCCCAGGGACAAAAGCATCATTAATCTTGGCTTTAGGTGTCGTTCGGTAAAAGCAGTTAAAGTTGCATTTACGATAAATGTATAATAAAGGTGTCTTTGGTTACTTTATTCAAGTGGTTAACTAATAATAAATTGACAAGTGTACTCAAGTTAAATTTTATTGGGTCTGTCTAATATCCTGTATAAATAATATTGAAACACATGTAGTATCTTTATTATGCTGCTACCGAACGAAACCTTAACCTCTTTAATTAGACGTCGTTCGGCAAAAACAGCTAAAGCTGCGCAGTGGCGGACGCAAGGGGGGTTTAGGGAGCGTTCGCTCACTGCGAGCAAACGCAGCATTCTCTGCGTTACAATAAAGCTATCAAAATGCTACCATGGTTAAGGAATGGGAGAATGCCATGTGTAATATGGTAAAGTTTAAACCAGTAATAAACCAACACCTGTGCAATACTTTATTTAAAAGTAGCATTAAGCTACCACCAGGAGCAAATCGTGATAATCGAACGCAACCTTAAAGAACAATAGTGTCAAAAAAAATTTTGTCCCCCCTAAGCAAAAGTTCTGGGTCCACTACTGAAGCTGTGTTTACGATAAAGGTACAATAAATGTGACTCTGGTTACTTTATTCAAGTGTGGTTAACTAATACTCCCTCCTGTTCTAATTATAAGTCGTTCTAGACTTTTTCACCATTTTTAAGAAAGAGTTTAAAAAGACTTGCATACCCTTGTTTTTGTATTGGGAAAATAAAAAGTAAGTATACTTTATTGGTAAGATAAAGAGTGCAATGATAATAATAATTAAAAAGTAGAAAGGGTAAAAGTAGAAAGATAGATACAAAAGTCTAAAACGACTTATAATTTGAACATAATTCTAAAGCCTAAAACGACTTATATTTAGAATAGGAGGGAGTAGTAAACTAACAAGTGTACTCAAGTTAAATGGGCCTATCTAATATTCTGAACCAATAGTATTGAGAGACACATGTAGTACCTTTATAAATATACTTTTTAAATAAAGGGTTTTGCCGAAATGTAGGTGATTTTGAACCTCCAGAAACGAACGAAACCTAAATGAGAGGGACGGATATGGGATTTCTGTCACCGACAGATAAAACCTAGGGATATATACATGTGGAACTGAAATATACTCCCTCCGTCCCACTTTGACCGTCCTATTTACTATTTGGACATGTCGTTTGACTTCAATTTTTAACATATAAGATAAATTAATTTTGAAAATTTAAGTTTTGCATATGATTCCTTACATGATAAACTATATGATACAAAATTTAGTTTTATAAAATTATTTTACCTTATATGTTTAATATTGAGGTGGAAAAACGTGTCAAAAAGCAAACAGGACACTTATGACGGGACGGAGGTAGTAACTGATTTGAAAATAGTGATGTTTCATCACTTTAGCTTTTATTATTTTAATTTGTACTTTAAATTTCTCTATATATAAAATTATTATTGGTTATAATCTTATTATAATATATATAGGTTTATAATATTTTTAGCTTAAGTAAAATATTTAATTTTAATGATGATACATGTCATTGTAATTTTTGTTTCTTTTTTTTATATGAATTAATTTGTATAATTTTTTTTTGAAATTCCATCTCTTTAAGTTCATTAACTAATGAATTTATTTTAAAAACTATAATAAGAATTATAAGGATGATAATATTGATAATTTGTTAACTTTACAAGAGAATTACCATTATTAACTTAAGAAAGTTTTTCATTTAAATTTAGATTATATATGAGTGAAGTGATAAAAAGAAGTATAGTAAAGAGAAAATATAAGTTTTACAAATAAACTTTGATAAATTATAAAAATACATTTGATCTACAAAAATATTGAGAATATAAGTAATTCACAAACTAAAAAACACATCCTTTATATATTCAAGGCCTGATGAGCGGTAGTATTGCTAAATCAATTCATATTTTTTAGGTATAGAGTCAACACCTAACTTTTGATTACAAATGATAAAAAAAAGTTAATTACAATTGAACCCTACTAAATAACTTACATTTTTAGACCTAAAGATTGAGACATTGGTAGCCTCCAGAACTTCTATAAGCCAATTCAGGTTTTTTAGAGTCAAAGATTTTGTGTATCACATTTATAATATCCTATTATTCTCTCTGTCAATTTATAAGTATTACTCCCTCCGTTCATTAATATCTGTCGTTTTAGGATGTGATTCTTGTTCAAAAATATCTGTCATTCTAGCTTTTTGACACACTTCTTTCCACTTTTACCCCTACTATTCAATATAAAAGTAATTATTATCTAAATGGAAAAGTAAAAAGTAGGGGCACATGCGTCATTGTCCTACTTTTCTTAATAAGTGTGCAAGTTTCTAAAATGACAGTTATTGTTGAACGGAGGGAGTATGTTGTTTGTATTTCTGTACATTTGTTAACATAAAATTTAAAAATTGAGCGAATGCGATTATAAAGAAGAAGGAAATGTACACGACAATGTATATACATTGTATTCATTAATTTATAGAATTATTACGAAATATAAGGACATTATAAACCCTATAGATATATTTTTTATTCTTCTTAACGAATCAATATTGAATTTTTTTTACGATTTATTAGTTTATAGAGCTGATCAATTGATAAATTTAAAAATTTTAAATGTTTAAAAATAATAAAATTAATCTTAATTTTTATGTATTCAATGAATTTTAAATATTTCTACCAATCTTTCATAATTATTTTCATTATTATTTTAAAAAAGATTGATATTCATCTGTGTTCTTTTAGTATTTTTAAACTTGCAATTTTAAGATTCAGTTAATTAAAACATATTTTCTTAAATTATTATAACACACGTATATAATCATGTAAATTGTTTGTATAATTAAAAATACTATCCATGTGCCTCGACTTTCCTGCTGTATAAACAAAAAAGTTGGTGTCCTTCACCGAATCAACAAGGCGACGCCGAAGAAACACAGGATTCTTCTTTTCTTGGGTTCCACAAAAGAAACACAGAGTATTACTACTAACTCCGTCCCGTCATAAGTGTCCTGTTTGTTTTTTGACACGTTTTTCCATCTCAATATTAAACATATAAGGTAAAATAATTTTATAAAACTGAATTTTATATTATATAGTTTATCATGTAAGGAATCATATGCAAAACTTAAATTTTCAAAATTAATTTTTCTTATATGTTAAAAATTGAAGTCAAACGACATGTCCAAATAATAAACAGGTCCAAATAATAAACAGGACGGTCAAGGTGGGACGGAGGAGTATTACCATATTACTTCCTTCTGACCCCCAACGGCTAGCAACATATACACATGTCTCTGCTCTGAACACCTTTTCTCATTTCGGTATTACCATAAGCAGCAAAAAAGAGGGGAATCGCTACTGTTATTCTACTTCACACTGTTACACCGAACATAAATAAACAAAAGACCAGAAAAAAATACAAATTTCTATTAAACAAAATCACTATACAGATAGAATAATCCTAAAGGAAACAAACGGGTGTTCATCTGCATGAATCCCTAATCCTTATAATAAAACAAATACAGAGATTACAAAACGCAATTAACTAATCTGGTAACATCTTTTTCTCAGTCCAGTACACAATAGCGGAGCACACTATTTTAATATATCCACATTAATGAATATCACCTTCTCTTGTTTATTCCTCCACATTAACTAAAAATAAATAAATAAATTATTAGTTTTCCTCCCCCACACAAAATTAAAAAAATAAATCGTTTCCGAATTCAACCGTTGGTCTGTTTACCTTACTACCACCGATACGAAAATTTGCTGCGCTAAGCTCGCTCGCTGAACTTGATTAATCAACCTCGCCACTCGACGCATTGCGCCGTCGGCCTCGTGATCTGAGTCCCAGCTTTCAACGGGCAAGAAGTTTGCACAGGTGGTGGGACCATACAATTATACTGTAAACACATAGAACTACTTACCGGAATCTCAGCCGTTGGATTAATCTCCAATCCAGTCAAGTAATTGTGTTGTAAGTAAAGCGTCTGAATAGTGTCATCCATAATACGCTCAACAAATCCACCCGGTAACCGTCCCGTGAACCGGTTATTATTCAAGTAAAGATTCTGTACCGTCGTTAGAAACGCTGATACTTCTCCAGATAACCGGTTATAGCTTAAATCTACCGTCTCAATTGTAACTGGATTCCCTGGTTTAACCGGGCCGGTAAATGAATTTCTCTGTAACTGTAGCTTACTAATCGAAAACCCGAATATTTCACCGGGTATTATTCCAACGAACCGGTTCATACTCAAGTCGAGGTAATTGATCTTGTTTAAACGGGTTAGGATTTTGTCAACTGGACCGGTGAGATGGTTTGAGGATAATGAGAGATACTCGAGTGATGATGGGAATGTGTCTGGTTTAACTGAACCGGATAGATTGTTGTGCATGAGATCAACTCGGGAGAGGGATTGTGAAAGGAAAGAAGGGATTGAACCGGAGAAGTGATTGTGGGAGATAATTAAGTTTGAGAGATCAGGTAATGATGCGATTGGCATTGGAATTGAACCGGTTAATTGATTGTAACTTAAGTCGATAGTACGGAGTCCTCTGAGTTCTCCTAAACCAGCGGGGATTTCGCCGGAAAGATAGTTACGACTGATGGCTAGGAATTTGAGGTTTGAGAGCTGTGAAATGGTTTCAGGTATCTTTCCCATTACACGACCGGGAACGATTGTGAACTCTGTTAGGGAAGAGAGTTTACCGATTGCTGAGTCGATACGACCATCAAGACCTGGGGATCCGGCTGTGGGGTCACCGAGGTTGAGTGCGATGACTTTGTCGGTGTCACAGTATACGCCGGAGAAGTTGCAGGGGTCGGAAGTGAAGTCCCATGTTTTGAAGAAGTTGGAACCGGGGGTATCTGAGAGGGATTTGCGGATGGATTGGAGAGCTAGGAAGTCAAGTGGGTCGAGGATTGAGAGTGAGTGAGGGAAGGATTGAAGTAGTGATAGTATAAACAAAAGTAAGGTTAGCTTTGATGGTAATTGGAGATGGAGAGATGATTCCATTCCTCACCAGTGGAAGTTGTGATTGATTGAAATGAAGAAGAATCAATCCCTTGTGAATGTCAGTGATGGGAAGATTACTATTTATAGATTCCTCTTTGTGGTAACGATTTAGCTGATGAGCTGTACGTGGAACTCTTTCTCGTGAGATGCAAGAGGATGGAGGTGGAGGTTCTAGACCAAGCTTCTCGTGCGGGGATTTATTAATGGCGAAGAGGTGATTTGTGGTGAAGAAACTTGGTGGTGAAAAAGATCAAAGAAATGAGTGAGACAAGAGAGAGTAAGGTTTGGGTTGGGCGGCAAGCAAGCAAGAAGGTAAAGTGAAGAGAGTTAATGAGAGGAGGAGAAGAAGAAGAAGAAGGGGGGCCGCTATGTGATGAAAGTGAGCTTACTACTCTTGTTCTTCTGCGAACTTGTTTACTACGTACGTATCACGCTTTGTGAGGAAGAAAGGAGGGAAGAGAGAGATAGAGACAGATGTTCGTCTCTTAGCTTTTCTTCTCCTTCATGACATGTATAATCCTGGTTTTGGTTTGTAGCCGAAGAAGGGGAAACAAACAACGCGAAAACAGCAAGGCGAAGCAAAACAGAGCAAAGGCGGTCGGTCTGGGTCTGCAACGCTTTATTATCTACTCCTACTGACTACTGTACTACTCGGTTGTCGTAGTACTCACTCGCAGCTCTGCCATAAAACGACAGAGACAAGCATTTTATTACCATTATAATTACTCTTCTCTCTATATATATGTTACAGTTAAAAAAAGAGTTTACTGACGAGTAAGTATTTTTCTGGGGAATTGGTTCGGGAAAGTAAACGGTTGTCCGAGCCTACATGGCGATAACCGAACCTATACAGCCTGTAAAAGGCGTAATTTGTGGGGTTTGGGAACTTGCCTACCTATCATTTTGCTTGTAGAGGAAAGTAAGGAGGAGGATGATGGTGGTGGTCGTACTCGTACGTGCTCCCAGTAGTGGTGAAAAGTAAAAACGTGACCGGCGTCACTGACAGCGTCATCACTCCAATCCACCGTATATTTTTACCATCTTTTCCTATTTTAACCTAGATAATGGTTTTGTGCTCGGTATTTTAGCTACTCGTTGGGTAGTTATAACTTATCGTGGATCTTAAATGTTACACTATGAACTTAAATTTTATTTATAAAAGTGTTATTATAGTGTTAAAGTTAGTATTTAGTAGTACATCGTTAATTCTCAATAATAATATTATTTACGATTTTTTCAAGGATGGGGAGTGATTACACTACACCAGATCTTATTAATTTCTATACTCATACTACATGTAGATAAAATAGACTGACCCATCTTGTTTTGCGGATAACTTACTGATTTTATGTAAGACTATCAGTATCATGGATGAATTATCAGCTGCATCAGGTTGGGTGTAAGCAATCACAAATGCACTGTATTTTTTGGTGGAGTTAAGGTAGAAGATAAAAACAAGCTTATACAATTACTTATCAAAAAAAAAAAGCTTATGGCCGCGCTCGTTTCCTGCGATCGGTGAAATGTGCTAAAAGTGGTGCCACATGTCAATATTTAATTGCTCAATATCTAATAATAGTACACATGTCCAGTTAGGAGTTGTTAACCAGAGGCACATTTATACAAACGCAGCAAATGCTGCGTTTCAACGCAGCGAACGAACGCGCTCTATAGAATTACTTATTTGAAATTCCTCTTACCTACAACTATATATAGTTATTTTTAACTACATTTGTAATGATAAGTTTATATATGGTAAAAGCACATGTTTCCTAATTTGAAAAATCAGTATCTATATCTAGTACAATTTCAACAATATCTAAATTTAATATACAACTTTACCTATATATTCATATAGTTTTTATATATTAAAAGCACAATTTTTATAAATCAAATAGGCCATTCCTTAAACTATTTTTCAGAGTATATGAAGCTTTTACGTTGGTGTCTTCATGTTTCTTGAAATTATTTATAGGGAAAATCATATCTCCCACTCATATAGGGAAAATCACATCCCCAAGGACCGCCACCCAACTATTGAGTGCTCATGACATTTGAGTCTTGTTGGACATTTTGTCCTTGCTTAAACTATTTTCATATCCATTTGTGGTCAGTTGTCAAATGCGGTTTTCAAAATAAAGTAGAGAAACAACACTGAAATTGATGGTAGCTGTTAGATTAGCGTTTAGATGCAGCGTTTGAATAAAGTAAAGGAGAAATGATGAGACCGACACTGAAATAAATACAAAACATTGTTCCAAATGCTGGATGTCACAAACGGATAAATCTTTTACGTCGGTGTCTTTATGTTTACTGGAATTATTTATAGAGAATCACATCCTCCACCCATGACGTTTTGGAAAAATTAAACACCTCACCTACGAGGTTCAAAAATTAATTTTCCCATCCATGTGGTTTCTTCAGTTTTACATATAATAAATTTTGTCTAATTTTTGTTCAATTTAGGAGATGCTTAAACGCTGTCCGAATTGATGAAACTTTACATGAACGATGCTAAAGTGTAATATTTTGTACCAATGTTAAATCCAAAACTTTTAAAGCTCATATGTGGCTTGTGGGGCCCAATGAAAATATGTCCAAAATAAGATTTTTTGCGCCATAATCTACAAAAAGAGATTACTCTGAACACATTTCCATTGGGTTCCACAGGACACATGTTAGACTAAAAAACTTTGGATTTGATATATGACCAAAATACAATACTTTAGCATTGTCCATGTAAAATTTCATCAATTTCAGGCAACGTTTAAATATCTTATAAATTTAATGAAAATTAGAAAAACCTAATTTTTTTAAAAAATTATGAAATTTGCCAGAGGATCACCACATAGATGAGATCGTAACTTTTGAAACCTCATAGGTGAGCAGCAACCTATGAGCAATGATTATAATAAATGTTTTTTTTAATTGCTTGGGACACAGTTTGTCAATCCCTCTGGCCAGAGGCGAAGCTAGGATTTTTTAAGGGGGGCGAGATTTTCTTTAATAATATTATTTAATATTTTAAAATTAATTTTAATTTTTAAATTATTAAAAATTTCATTAAATTTTTAATTATATTTAAAAATTGATATTAGATATTAAATTTGACATAAAAATTAAAATAAAATTGAAATATATAGATTAACATATAAATAAGTTTGTTTTACCTTTTTTATTTAAATTTTTTTATAAATTGGTATACTAAATTATATGTTAATGCAATTAATAAAGAACAATAGTTCTAAACTAGTAGTGTTTTTCTAAAAAAATCTTCTAAAAATTATTTTGAGTAATTCTAATATTATTTAATTTACAAAATCTGTAATAAAAAACTAAAAACACTTGCATTATGGATATAAGAGGTACATGATTACTAAGACTGACATAATAATCTGTTTTACTTTAGACTATATTGCTAAAATAAGAATATTAAGAGTTTTCTTATCTATATAGACTAAAAATGATTTTTTACAATATAATTCTGAAACAAATATACATATTAATAGAAATTAAATTGATGATAAATAAAACTTAGTGATATCATGTGATATTTTACATAATGTTATGGGGGCGAACAAATATCTATTAACATAAATAAAACATATAACAATAAAATTATAACTAATTTAAGTATGTACCCGAGGAAGTTGGGGGGGCCGCACACCCACCAGCCCCCCCTTGTCTCCGCCCCTGCCTCTGGCGATGGATGGTCTAGAGTCTAGACATCAAGGTGGTGCTAGCTCATATAAGATTGAATACCCCTAAATTAATTTAAACTAATTTAAATTAATTTAGGGGATTTCTTTTATTAAACCTTTAATAATACTATTAAGTATTAAATTATTTTATGGAATTATGAATATTAAATTATCATATGGAGTTATGAATATTAAATTATTATATGGGATTATGAATATTAAAGTAGTATATGGAATTGTGAAATTTATTTAGGGGTTTTCTCCTATTTAACCCTAATTATTATACATTATTATATGGTATTATGAATTTAATAATAAGATTTATAAGTCAATAAATCTTGGGAAAATTATTAAACACTCTAAATATATTATAAAGATTTTAGGAAGTGTTGGAACATTGTTTTGAAACATAAAAGTCAATATAAAATTCTAGAAACCTTAAAGCTTATTAAGCCTTGCTAGGGTTGACTTTTTGAGAATGGTCAAACCAGGCCATGAAACCTATACCAATAAATAGGTTATGGAAAACCATGAAGATCGATAAAAAGAACGTCAAAAACGGATCATCCTAGCCAAAGTTATGCTAGTTTGAAGTTTAGAGCCAAAATTTCATAAGTGCCACGTGTCAGCCTCTCGTGCGTCCCAACACTTAGCAGATTTTTACCTCCTTGATTTTCTCCAGCAAACAACCGTTTTTGACCTAACTTGTGACGGCCATATCTCTCTCATTACTTCGAATTTTCCAGTGCCGTCTTCACCACTCT
Organism: Limonium bicolor; assembly: GCA_023374045.1. Taxonomy (NCBI): domain Eukaryota; kingdom Viridiplantae; phylum Streptophyta; class Magnoliopsida; order Caryophyllales; family Plumbaginaceae; genus Limonium; species Limonium bicolor. Next base: position 143,926,074 of record CM041780.1, on the reverse strand, counting down.
CTTCTCCTTAATTCCCTCTTTACATTCATAGCTCATACAAGCCCTAACTCCATCCACATCAACGGGAAAGTCGTTCTCAAGTTGGCACCTTTCTCAGTCGTAACCCAGATTCCATTTACTTCGATTTCAGGTAAAGTTCGTCATGCCATAACTTCCTCGTCTTTCAACCAAATTTCGATTTCTTTAGCTCGTTGTGTAGATCTCTAATCCGTCTACAATTCTTATGTTTATGCCCAAGCCTGAATCATAACCGTTTGGAAGTTATAGTCGCTCAAAGTTTCGGATTTTTCAGCACATAAAATCATACCGAAACAGAGAGGTAAACTCGTAACTTTCGGGTCAATTTCTTTCTGTATAATGCGTGTTAGGATTAGTTCTAGTTATCAATGTGTAGATCTAAGTGTCATCTTTCTAATGAGCCCAAAATCAAAGCTTAACTCGATCTGTGCAATAACTTATAGATCCTCGAAGGTGCTTCCTAAACTGGTCGAAAGTTCAAGTTTTTCCAGAAAAACGTTTTCGAATCGCTTCGATTCGGGCAATTCCAGTGAGTTCTCTTCAAATTCCTCCGATTATGCTAACCGGTATTACAATTCCGACCTAACCCATGTTTTAATTGTGTCAATTACGTACTATATCAAGAGAATTTGATAGATTCGTATTCGAAATCAACCCAGAATTCGATATGAACCCTAACCTTCGAATTGAATTCGAAACTCGACGATTACTGCATGATAATTGGGGAAACTAGCATCATTGGAACCGAAATTGTATTACGAATCCATAGAAACAAGAATCGTTGAATTTCGTTCTGTAGATCGAGAGCTATAGGCGAATTAGTACTCGGTTTCGATTTTGAATCCTCTGATGAACTCGCGCAACACGGGCCGTCCGATCTCAGTTAATAGAGATGGACGGCCACGATTAAAACACACGTTTTTAATTGTATAAGTTTTTATATTGTTTCCAGGAATAAACCCTAACTTTTTAATTAATTTAAGTGCCTTCCCGAATGTATTTTGACTTGAAATTTTAAACATAGATTCCTTATTTTGTGTAGTTTATTGTGATGTAAATTATTATGGATTTGGAGTTTTTAAACATAAGTTATGATTTTTACAAGTTACGGGTTTTCTGGAATTATTTGGCTAAATTAAAAAGATATTTTTATGAAATAAAATTTTATAATATGTCTAAAATGTTATAGTTACTGTATATTAAATTTGGGAATTTTTGGGCAATGGTAAAGGGTTTTAAAAATTGTGTTTATGAGTTTTTCATAAGAAAACCTATAATATATGGTTTTTAATGTAATAAAAAAATTAAAGTATAGTTGATTAATGAATTTATAGGTTGGGGAAAATATAATAAGACCAATTCACATTTAATACAGTATGTTTATAAATATTTTGGGAATTAACTTTAAGTGAGGTAAAAATTGTTACATATATTTATATATAATTTATATGAGAGAATAAAATAGAAACTTATATTAAATCAAGGAATTTAACTAAACTACATTTTATTTATTTTATAATATGGAAGCTAATATGTTTAACTAAAACTAAGGGAAATATTTTATTTTATAAACCATAAATCAGTTGTGGATATGTCTAAAAGATATTAAATATAATTAAATACAATAGAATTTCTTAAAGAATGTTCTGGATAAATCTTAATGTATGTAGATAATATATTATATATATATATATATATATATATATATAAATACAATAAAAATAGATAAAGGAAATAACATTCCTTCTGAGAAATATAATAGGAAGGATATATATATACGATAAATAAATAAATAAAAGAAATAAAATACCTTATAGAAAATATAATATGAAGGAATTAATGAGTTAAAATAAAACCTCTACATAATACTAATAATAGAATACTATATGAGGTGGTATTAATTTATGGTTATGAATTGAGTTTTTAGTTACCCTTGAATTTCTAAGATTTATATAAACAGTATTAAATACATGTATATATTTAGTCAATGTCCACAATGTAAATCTATAATTGGGTTAAGAAATTAATAAGTTGAAATTTAGGAATATTTGTAATTAGTTTACATAAAGGGTTACATAAATAGATCTTATTATATAATTGATAATAAAATGAATGAAATACTTTTACATTTAAATGTTCTTATTATATAAACAATAATAAAGTAAATGAGTTACTTTTACATCTAAATGTGAAGAGGATAAATAAGTCTAGATTTAATCATTTCTTAATATTTATAGTATTGAGTAATAACTTAATATTTTGAGATAGAATCATTAAAAGGGATTATGGTATAAGACTATAGTAAACTATGATTAGGAAATTTCTCTAAATAATAATCCTTAAGTTTCTTCGAATTAGTTAGCCATATAAAATACATTTATTACTAACATTCAAGATGTGAGTTTATAAATAAGTGTTGTACATAATAGTTAAAGATTTACTAAAAGGTTTGTAAATAGAAATTAGATACATAAACCTTTGAACCTTTAGTTAGAGGAACTAAGTTACATAAGAGGCTATAAGGATTTACCTTTTGACACGGGAAATATTAATGTGTCATTTGAATATAAGGTATGGGATTTTTCATAATAGCTTATCTTATTAAATAATTAACAATTTCACTTACGAACTAGAATTTAATTCTTTGATAAATTCTACCTTATGCTAAGATATATTGTCCATCCTAAATACAATAAGGGAAATTAATTTATTAAGTTATACCTTTGAAACCTTTAGGTGTTGTAAACAATTTAAAACGTATTTAAGACTTAAGTTTAGTGAAGTTTAGTATAAAAGGTTTATACATAGCCTATGGAGGGAGTGTGTGTAAAAATAGAACATTTAGGAAATTAAATATAAGTAAGGATACATAAAAGGTTAACTTAAAACACCTTATTATATAGTTATGATAAAGTAAATAATATACCCTGTGGATACTAAATGTAAGAGTTCGATGAGTCTGAGTTAACTATAATATGGTTATTTCAAGATAAAAAGTAATTTAACAACTTATGACAAGATTAATAGATGGTTGTAATTAAAGGCCATTCTGAACTAAAGATAAGATAATTGAGTTTAGTAGCTCAAATAAGTTATACTAAAATGCATCTACAACACTACGATTTCAGTATACGGGATGTAGATCTTAATTAAGTTAAGGGGGAAGACTTAGTTATAATGGATTATCTAGTAGATATTGATAAAGATACATAGTCAATAAATTGTGAAATAATAGTATAGTATTCTAAGATAAACCCATCATTGGTCATAACACGATGTATGTCCTAAAGTAAGAATAAAAGTATTGAGCTTAAGAATTGTTGTTGAAATTCTAAGATTGATTGAATAACGTATAAGGCACTTATGTCATAAAGGTCTTTAATGTGAGAATTATGGTTAGGTATGGGTAAAGTGGATAAGGGTGGAACAATTAACAAGTGTTTATAAAATACATTCCTTGGTCTTACAACCTTGAGTTATACAACATTCTAAGACAAGTCAAAGGTTATTCATAGCATTTAAGTGAGGGCTTAAAAGACAATTGAGATTTAGAAATAACAGTGAGGAGTTTATTTAAGTTTAACGTGGGCTACAAGTGATTGATGATAGACTACCTTTAATATTCTTCAGAGTACTGTTGATTGTTTGTGCAAGTTGATTAGAACTGCTACAGCGTTACCCAGGTACGATTTCTCGTACTCAGATACTTTTGGTGACAAATTTTATGGAATATTTGTACGATTTCTCGTACTCCGATATTTTCGATGATTGACTTGTGGAATGTTTTGGAAAACGCTAACTGACTTTAAGAGGAGTTTCTAAAAAGGAATTGGTTGTGTGACTAACTCAGCTTGTGTGACTAACTGAGCCTTGAGTATGAAACTTACATGGGTATTGGTTCCTTCTATTTGGTGTCCCGTTAGACATTGACTGCTTAGGGTTTACGCTTCTGCACTCTGTAGGACTGAGTGTTTTGGTATTGCTCTGGGTAGTTGGTGATCTAGTGGGGATTTGGAAAAGGTCAATCTTGGAAATCTTTCCTTCGACGTGCGCGCGTCTTTAATGGTAACAGCAGGGGGCTGTATATCCCTCGCCCATAGGGGCATTGATATTATGACAGCAGGGGGCTGTATATCCCTCGTCCACTGGGACATTGAAATTATAACAGCAGGGGGCTGTATATCCCTCGTCCACTAGGACATTGAAATTATGACAGCAGGGGGCTGTATATCCCTCGTCCATATGGACATTGATATTGGCGGTGGGGGCCATCTCTCCAGTTAAACTATTCCACTCTTGAGTTCTTGATTCTTGGATCTATTTCATCATTCCTAGTCCTTGTGACTATCTGAGTTTTCTACTCCTAACGGGAATTGGTTCTAATATCAACAATGGATGCTTACTAACTATGTGGTGTGACTACTTAAGTGGATGACTTGTTTTGGAAGTTCTTTATCTTTGTCTTGTTTTCTTTCTCTTTAACTTGATTATTTTGAAGTTCTTTATCTCTATTTTACTTTTAAGAGTTTGTTTTCGTGTTACTGTTTATTTTAAAGAGTGGTTTTATAAGTTTGTTTTTGGAGAATTGTACCAGTTCCATTCCAGGGAACTGACCCCCCCGGGGTGGGCTGCTTGGTTTCATCTTGCAGGTACGAATTGATTTACAGGTGGCCACGAAGAGAATGAGCGTTTGGGATGGGACTAGGTTTTGTGGAGAGCGAATGTTTTTATTGTTATGTTTGTTAAGTTTTCTCGAAGTTCAGACCGTAACTTAGTTAATTGTAAAGGTTGTAATTGGTGAGGTTGGTACCGGGTGTTTGGAGCCGATGGTCTGTAGCACCTTTAGTTTATTTTCCGCTGTTGTTTTATTATTATAGGGGTGTTACAGAAAGTGGTATCAGAGCGTAGTTACGCTCTGAACCCGAGAAAACAAGCCGAGTGAAATACTTAGATTATAGGTGCACTTAAAACTGGGGAACTGGGGTAGAATTGGGAAGTGAGGACTCAGTAAGGCACGACTCCTAACCCTTCTTAGATTAGTGAATGGTTTTCTTTATACACTTTTCTTGTTATGAATGTCTGTTGAGTATGGTGGCTGTTCTACTGTTCGTACATTAAACTATAGTAAAATTATAAGTTTGGAATATCATCTATTGGATATGATAAGACTTTAATTGAGATAAATCATACATTGAGCTCTTGTCCAAAAGCATGCTTATGGAGAATACATTGCTAAAGATGCAATCCTTTAAAAGCTAGTACACAAGTTCCTAGAATTTTAAGGAATACTTTTGGTTGAAAACCGTATACAAATAGAACTTTACCTAATTAAATTAGTATTGATATTATGTGAAAGTACTTCAACTCCTTTAAAGTTTGAAAATAACTCTCATGAACTACTTGGTATTAATTTATTAACTAAGGATAATGTTTAAGATAAATCTTAAGTCTAGGAAATTATTAAGCTAACAAGAACTAGTAGCGTATTAGAAAAGATCAACATCTGATCTTGTAAAACACATTAAGACTCTATGTTAACTTTAGAAAGAAAACACATAAACCTAACACCCTACGGGAAGTGCCTGGTGCGACGAACTCCTAGGCCGAGAGTAGTGGGGGTGCACACCCTTCTGGAAGTTTAGGGCTAGACAAGCCTTGTCATCTAACTGTAAATAATCTTCTACGCATGTGATGGATTGTGTTGAACTTGAGGGGAAGTGGTGGTAAGACGTTACCATCATGAAATCTTGAGCTAGGCATATTTCATTTTGCTAACCACAATGAGCAAATCAAAATTTGTATCTTAAGATCCGGTATTAAAACTCATAAATGTAAAGGGTTTATTGAGTTTAATCTTTGGTGAAAAATACCTATATATGGAGGAAGGGGATTAAGTTTGGGTACTCCAAGATACAACATCCACCCCTGGTTGAATATAAAAAAAATTATCAATAAAAGAAGTTACTTAAAGATTGAAAATCCTCATGTTCACTTGGAAGTTTAACATTTTACATGTCTAAAATTTTAAGAGACACACTAAGAGTGATATTTACCAAAAGCCACCATTGTCTAAGAGAATACTAAGATTTAGTAATCAGAGAATACTTACATAGAACAAACCTTAAGAAAAAAATAATTACCAAGAGTGAGTGAGTTTTCATTAGACTAGCTCATTTGACTTAAAATTTTATATAGAGTCCCTACCTAAAAAAAAAATAATATATAAATTTTAAGATAAAGGAATCAGATTTGGAGCTATATTATAGATAATAAGAACTTCCTTAGATTCTCCCTTGGGTGAGATTATGTAAAATATATAAGTAAATTTTATAAAGTAAAGACTGAATGAATCATCTAAGATACGATAATTAATTATAAAAACAATTGAAACTTGAAAGTCACGGAAAATATTCAGCTATAAAGTTTTAACTATGGTTGACTAATAAACCCTTGAAGATGATTTTGGAAGATTATTAAGGATTATTAAATGATCTGAAATATTATTATAAACTACTCAAATACGTTGCACCTGGTTTATAGCTTGATAATATAATGGATATATAAATGATCACATATGGACATATATTCGTATCCGTCATTAAATGAATGGATAATAATCATAAGATAAAATTTTATAACCACCAAGGAAATACAAATACAGAACAATCAAGAGATACAGTATATATAACGATCATAGATAAAATTAACGGTGCAGTAAAATTCACAACAATGCTGGTTAATAAGGTGTTGGATTCTTTGAATGTGTCGTTAGTAGCGGTACGAGGGCGTACCTTAGCTTTTAAGGGGGATATGCTGGCATACTCCTCCTTCGTTATCTCATCCGGATTATGCCGGTTTCGTTATTAGCAAAGGGAGAACAGTATTAGCAGAATGAGGGGTGTTTGTGTGTAAAACTCATAAATGTAAAGGGTTTATTGAGTTTAATCTTTGGTGAAAAATACCTATATATGGAGGAAGGGGATTAAGTTTGGGTACTCCAAGATACAACATCCACCCCTGAATAAAAAAAAAATATCAATAAAAGAAGTTACTTAAAGATTGAAAATCCTCATGTTCACTTGGAAGTTTAACATTTTACATGTCTAAAATTTTAAGAGACACACTAAGAGTGATATTTACCAAAAGCCACCATTGTCTAAGAGAATACTAAGATTTAGTAATCAGGAGAATACTTACATAGAACAAACCTTAAGAAAAAAATAATTACCAAGAGTGAGTGAGTTTTCATTAGACTAGCTCATTTGACTTAAAATTTTATATAGAGTCCCTACCTAAAAAAAAAAAAAAGTAATAATATATAAATTTTAAGATAAAGGAATCAGATTTTGGAGCTATATTATAGATAATAAGAACTTCCTTAGATTCTCCCTTGGGTGAGATTATGTAAATATATAATAAGTAAATTTTATAAAGTAAAGACTGAATGAATCATCTAAGATACGATAATTAATTATAAAAACAATTGAAACTTGAAAGTCACGGAAAATATTCAGCTTATAAAGTTTTAACATATGGTTGACTAATAAACCCTTGAAGATGATTTTGGAAGATTATTAAGGATTATTAAATGATCTGAAATATTATTATAAACTACTCAAATACGTTGCACCTGGTTTATAGCTTGATAATATAATGGATATGATAAATGATCACATATGGACATATAATTCGTATCCGTCATTAAATGAATGGATAATAATCATAAGATAAAATTTTATAACCACCAAGGAAATACAAATACAGAACAATCAAGAGATACAGATATATATAACGATCATAGATAAAATTAACGGTGCAGTAAAATTCACAACAATGCTGGTTAATAAGGTGTTGGATTCTTTGAATGTGTCGTTAGTAGCGGTACGAGGGCGTACCTTAGCTCTTTTAAGGGGGATATGCTGGCATACTCCTCCTTCGTTATCTCATCCGGATTATGCCGCGTTTCGTTATTAGCAAAGGGAGAACAGTATTAGCAGAATGAGGGGTGTTTGTGTGTGCTTGGTTTTTTTTGCAGTATGACTCAGTATGTGACTTTTGATTTTCATCATGCTATGTCTTGATACATCCTGATTCAGTTTGATTTTGAGTAATCTTGAGTGGAATGTTGTTATGGAAATGGATGGAAATAAAGGATTGTTTTGGTATGGAACTTCATTGGAACTTTTATTGTCTCAGCACACCGAAGCGGTGTGAGTGCTTATTGGTTGATTTTTAAACTTCGAGGCGAAGTTTCTTTTAAGGGGGATATGCTGAAATACCCCTAAATTAATTTAAACTAATTTAAATTAATTTAGGGGATTTCTTTTATTAAACCTTTAATAATACTATTAAGTATTAAATTATTTTATGGAATTATGAATATTAAATTATCATATGGAGTTATGAATATTAAATTATTATATGGGATTATGAATATTAAAGTAGTATATGGAATTGTGAAATTTATTTAGGGGTTTTCTCCTATTTAACCCTAATTATTATACATTATTATATGGTATTATGAATTTAATAATAAGATTTATAAGTCAATAAATCTTGGGAAAATTATTAAACACTCTAAATATATTATAAAGATTTTAGGAAGTGTTGGAACATTGTTTTGAAACATAAAAGTCAATAAAATTCTAGAAACCTTAAAGCTTATTAAGCCTTGCTAGGGTTGACTTTTTGAGAATGGTCAAACCAGGCCATGAAACCTATACCAATAAATAGGTTATGGAAAACCATGAAGATCGATAAAAAGAACGTCAAAAACGGATCATCCTAGCCAAAGTTATGCTAGTTTGAAGTTTAGAGCCAAAATTTCATAAGTGCCACGTGTCAGCCTCTCGTGCGTCCCAACACTTAGCAGATTTTTACCTCCTTGATTTTCTCCAGCAAACAACCGTTTTTGACCTAACTTGTGACGGCCATATCTCTCTCATTACTTCGAATTTTCCAGTGCCGTCTTCACCACTCTCTTCTCCTTAATTCCCTCTTTACATTCATAGCTCATACAAGCCCTAACTCCATCCACATCAACGGGAAAGTCGTTCTCAAGTTGGCACCTTTCTCAGTCGTAACCCAGATTCCAGTTTACTTCGATTTCAGGTAAAGTTCGTCATGCCATAACTTCCTCGTCTTTCAACCAAATTTCGATTTCTTTAGCTCGTTGTGTAGATCTCTAATCCGTCTACAATTCTTATGTTTATGCCCAAGCCTGAATCATAACCGTTTGGAAGTTATAGTCGCTCAAAGTTTCGGATTTTTCAGCACATAAAATCATACCGAAACAGAGAGGTAAACTCGTAACTTTCGGGTCAATTTTCTTTCTGTATAATGCGTGTTAGGATTAGTTCTAGTTATCAATGTGTAGATCTAAGTGTCATCTTTCTAATGAGCCCAAAATCAAAGCTTAACTCGATCTGTGCAATAACTTATAGATCCTCGAAGGTTGCTTCCTAAACTGGTCGAAAGTTCAAGTTTTTCCAGAAAAACGTTTTCGAATCGCTTCGATTCGGGCAATTCCAGTGAGTTCTCTTCAAATTCCTCCGATTATGCTAACCGGTATTACAATTCCGACCTAACCCATGTTTTAATTGTGTCAATTACGTACTATATCAAGAGAATTTGATAGATTCGTATTCGAAATCAACCCAGAATTCGATATGAACCCTAACCTTCGAATTGAATTCGAAACTCGACGATTACTGCATGATAATTGGGGAAACTAGCATCATTGGAACCGAAATTGTATTACGAATCCATAGAAACAAGAATCGTTGAATTTCGTTCTGTAGATCGAGAGCTATAGGCGAATTAGTACTCGGTTTCGATTTTGAATCCTCTGATGAACTCGCGCAACACGGGCCGTCCGATCTCAGTTAATAGAGATGGACGGCCACGATTAAAACACACGTTTTTAATTGTATAAGTTTTTATATTGTTTCCAGGAATAAACCCTAACTTGTTTAATTAATTTAAGTGCCTTCCCGAATGTATTTTGACTTGAAATTTTAAACATAGATTCCTTATTTTGTGTAGTTTATTGTGATGTAAATTATTATGGATTTGGAGTTTTTAAACATAAGTTATGATTTTTACAAGTTACGGGTTTTCTGGAATTATTTGGCTAAATTAAAAAGATATTTTTATGAAATAAAATTTTTATAATATGTCTAAAATGTTATAGTTACTGTATATTAAATTTGGGAATTTTTGGGCAATGGTAAAGGGTTTTAAAAATTGTGTTTATGAGTTTTTCATAAGAATAACCTATAATATATGGTTTTTAATGTAATAAAAAAATTAAAGTATAGTTGATTAATGAATTTTATAGGTTGGGGAAAATATAATAAGACCAATTCACATTTAATACAGTATGTTTATAAATATTTTGGGAATTAACTTTAAGTGAGGTAAAAATTGTTACATATATTTATATATATATTTATATGAGAGAAATAAATAGAAACTTATATTAAATCAAGGAATTTAACTAAACTACATTTTATTTATTTTATAATATGGAAGCTAATATGTTTAACTAAAACTAAGGGAAATATTTTATTTTATAAACCATAAATCAGTTGTGGATATGTCTAAAAGATATTAAATATAATTAAATACAATAGAATTTCTTAAAGAATGTTCTGGATAAATCTTAATGTATGTAGATATATATATTTATATATATATATATATATATATATATAAATACAATAAAAATAGATAAAGGAAATAACATTCCTTCTGAGAAATATAATAGGAAGGATATATATATACGATAAATAAATAAATAAAAGAAATAAAATACCTTATAGAAAATATAATATGAAGGAATTAATGAGTTAAAATAAAACCTCTACATAATACTAATAATAGAATACTATATGAGGTGGTATTAATTTATGGTTATGAATTGAGTTTTTAGTTACCCTTGAATTTCTAAGATTTATATAAACAGTTTAAATACATGTATATATTTAGTCAATGTCCACAATGTAAATCTATAATTGGGTTAAGAAATTAATAAGTTGAAATTTAGGAATATTTGTAATTAGTTTACATAAAGGGTTACATAAATAGATCTTATTATATAATTGATAATAAAATGAATGAAATACTTTTACATTTAAATGTTCTTATTATATAAACAATAATAAAGTAAATGAGTTACTTTTACATCTAAATGTGAAGAGGATAAATAAGTCTAGATTTAATCATTTCTTAATATTTATAGTATTGAGTAATAACTTAATATTTTGAGATAGAATCATTAAAAGGGATTATGGTATAAGACTATAGTAAACTATGATTAGGAAATTTCTCTAAATAATAATCCTTAAGTTTCTTCGAATTAGTAGCCATATAAAATACATTTATTGCTAATATTCAAGATGTGAGTTTATAAATAAGTGTTGTACATAATAGTTAAAGATTTACTAAAAGGTTTGTAAATAGAAATTAGATACATAAACCTTTGAACCTTTAGTTAGAGGAACTAAGTTACGTAAGAGGCTATAAGGATTTACCTTTTGACACGGGAAATATTAATGTGTCATTTGAATATAAGGTATGGGATTTTTCATAATAGCTTATCTTATTAAATAATTAACAATTTCACTTACGAACTAGAATTTAATTCTTTGATAAATTCTACCTTATGCTAAGATATATTGTCCATCCTAAATACAATAAGGGAAATTAATTTATTAAGTTATACCTTTGAAACCTTTAGGTGTTGTAAACAATTTAAAACGTATTTAAGACTTAAGTTTAGTGAAGTTTAGTATAAAAGGTTTATACATAGCCTATGGAGGGAGTGTGTGTAAAAATAGAACATTTAGGAAATTAAATATAAGTAAGGATACATAAAAGGTTAACTTAAAACACCTTATTATATAGTTATGATAAAGTAAATAATATACCCTGTGGATACTAAATGTAAGAGTTCGATGAGTCTGAGTTAACTATAATATGGTTATTTCAAGATAAAAAGTAATTTAACAACTTATGACAAGATTAATAGATGGTTGTAATTAAAGGCCATTCTGAACTAAAGATAAGATAATTGAGTTTAGTAGCTCAAATAAGTTATACTAAAATGCATCTACAACACTACGATTTCAGTATACGGGATGTAGATCTTAATTAAGTTAAGGGGGAAGACTTAGTTATAATGGATTATCTAGTAGATATTGATAAAGATACATAGTCAATAAATTGTGAAATAATAGTATAGTATTCTAAGATAAACCCATCATTGGTCATAACACGATGTATGTCCTAAAGTAAGAATAAAAGTATTGAGCTTAAGAATTGTTGTTGAAATTCTAAGATTGATTGAATAACGTATAAGGCACTTATGTCATAAAGGTCTTTAATGTGAGAATTATGGTTAGGTATGGGTAAAGTGGATAAGGGTGGAACAATTAACAAGTGTTTATAAAATACATTCCTTGGTCTTACAACCTTGAGTTATACAACATTCTAAGACAAGTCAAAGGTTATTCATAGCATTTAAGTGAGGGCTTAAAAGACAATTGAGATTTAGAAATAACAGTGAGGAGTTTATTTAAGTTTAACGTGGGCTACAAGTGATTGATGATAGACTACCTTTAATATTCTTCAGAGTACTGTTGATTGTTTGTGCAAGTTGATTAGAACTGCTACAGCGTTACCCAGGTACGATTTCTCGTACTCAGATACTTTTGGTGACAAATTTTATGGAATATTTTGTACGATTTTCTCGTACTCCGATATTTTCGATGATTGACTTGTGGAATGTTTTGGAAAACGCTAACTGACTTTAAGAGGAGTTTCTAAAAAGGAATTGGTTGTGTGACTAACTCAGCTTGTGTGACTAACTGAGCCTTGAGTATGAAACTTACATGGGTATTGGTTCCTTCTATTTGGTGTCCCGTTAGACATTGACTGCTTAGGGTTTACGCTTCTGCACTCTGTAGGACTGAGTGTTTTGGTATTGCTCTGGGTAGTTGGTGATCTAGTGGGGATTTGGAAAAGGTCAATCTTGGAAATCTTTCCTTCGACGTGCGCGCGTCTTTAATGGTAACAGCAGGGGGCTGTATATCCCTCGCCCATAGGGGCATTGATATTATGACAGCAGGGGGCTGTATATCCCTCGTCCACTGGGACATTGAAATTATAACAGCAGGGGGCTGTATATCCCTCGTCCACTAGGACATTGAAATTATGACAGCAGGGGGCTGTATATCCCTCGTCCATATGGACATTGATATTGGCGGTGGGGGCCATCTCTCCCAGTTAAACTATTCCACTCTTGAGTTCTTGTTCTTGGATCTATTTCATCATTCCTAGTCCTTGTGACTATCTGAGTTTTCTACTCCTAACGGGAATTGGTTCTAATATCAACAATGGATGCTTACTAACTATGTGGTGTGACTACTTAAGTGGATGACTTGTTTTGGAAGTTCTTTATCTTTGTCTTGTTTTCATTTCTCTTTAACTTGATTTTTGAAGTCTTTATCTCTTTTACTTTTAAGAGTTTGTTTTCGTGTTACTGTTTATTTTAAAGAGTGATGTTTTATAAGTTTGTTTTTGGAGAATTGTACCAGTTCCATTCCAGGGAACTGACTCACCCCTGGGGTGGGCTGCTTGGTTTCATCTTGCAGGTACGAATTGATTTACAGGTGGCCACGAAGAGAATGAGCGTTTGGGATGGGACTAGGTTTTGTGGAGAGCGAATGTGTTTTATTGTTATTTGTTGTTAAGTTTTCTCGAAGTTCAGACCGTAACTTAGTTAATTGTAAAGGTTGTAATTGGTGAGGTTGGTACCGGGTGTTTGGAGCCCGATGGTCTGTAGCACCTTTAGTTTATTTTCCGCTGTTGTTTTATTATTATAGGGGTGTTACAAAGATATAGGTGTTGTTCGTTAAACGTTGCCATTGCTGCGTTTGTCAATAAGCTAGCTGTGGTTAACTAAAGTAACTTAGTTAACAAATAAAGAGTGGACATGTGGTTTTGGATGGGACTTTATTATAAGATTGGACAAATAAAGAGTGGACATGTGTACAAACTTTATTATTAAAGCTAGATGAATCTCTTCTAGCTTCATATCGAACGGCACCATATATGGTTAAAATTTAGGGATGGCAATGGGTCAGGTTTGGGTCGGGTGGACCATCACCTGCACCCGTCACCCGACTTCACCCGCTCCACCCGTACCTGACCCGTCACCCGTTATGTATCACCCATCACCCGTTTCACCCGTCACCCACGGGTGAAGCGGGTGAACCCGTTTACCCGTTTATTTTCCTTTTTCCTTGTTAGCCAATTAGATTTGCAAATTACTGTGAGTGGAGAGAAAATAGAGACGCAAAGCATGTATGTTCTATGTTCGCCGGTTAGGGTTACGAAATTTACTTCAGAGAAAAGAATGAAATATTGCACAGAGCATGTATGCTCAATGTTCGCCTGTTAGGATTGTGAAATTACCTTCAGTGAAGAGAATGAAAAACTTCGCAGAGCATGTATGTTATTTGTTTTTCAGTTAGGGTTTCAAAATTACCGAGAGTGAAGAAAGAAACTAGAGGCACAAAACATCTTTGTTCCATTTTGCCAGTTAGGGTTGCAATTACCTTCTGTGAAGAGAATTAAAAACTGCGTAGAGCAAGTATGTTAGGGATGTAAAATTACTGAGAGTGGTGAGAATAAAAAATGGCGCAGTCACCCAGAGCATGAATGTTCCTTGTTCACTAGTTAGGGTTACAAAAATCGTGAGTGAAGGATAATGAATAATAAGTAACAATTTAACAATATATATATATATATAATCTATGCGGGTGAGCGGGTCGGGTGATGGGTGAAAAATGTTCACCCGTCACCCGACCCGCACCCGCACCCGTTCCACCCGTCACCCGTTTTTCACCCGTTTTATGCGGGTTTTTCACCCGGTTTAACGGGTCGGGTGACCGGGTGAAATGGGTACCCGCGGACCCATTGTCATCCCTATTAAAATTCTAGTTCCAGCTTGATTTTAATGTTTAGTATTTTCTTGCACTTACGAGCTGCACATTAAATGTAATCATCATCATGGAAATGTATGGGAATAAAAAAAAGCAAGGTCACACATATTTGGTTGGAGTTAAAAAATATTAGATTTGAGTAAAAAAAAAACCCAAAATTCTTTTTAGTTCGGGTTCAACCACTACTAGAAAGTTGTTCATTAGTAACAAAAATTTAACAACAGATTAGAATTTGTTACCAAAGTGAATAATTAGTAATGAAATATTAATGAAATACTAATGAATAAATTTAGATAAAATTCACCTACAAAAATTACTGATAAATTTATATTTTGTTAGCAAAATTAATAACATAAATGATAATCTCTAAGTAATTAGTGACGGAATAATAATCCCTAACAAATTACTAATAAATAATAAAAATTAATTACTAATTACTAACGAATTTAGTAATCCATTACCAAATACATAAAATTTTTTTTCTTAATTGAACCAATTATTAATAATTTTATTTTTATTACCAAAAGCCAACAATACAAACTTACGTTTACGATTACTAACAAAAACCTTCTTACCTCACCAATTACCAATAAAATTTACAAACTGTTTCTCAATTTCAAAAGGGTTCTCTCTCGTTAATGTCTACTTTTTCCTGCGCTACTCATTCTTCCTCCGCTACTACTTCTTCCTCAGCTCTGCAACTCTCAATCCACTCTCCATTATTCTTCTCGTCTTTCACGTATGCGGGGGCGTCATTTTGAAAACAAAGACCCGAGGCTCTTCTCTACTACCAGTACCAGATCTAGGTTTTTCATCTTCAACGATTTGGGCTCAACCATGGATGTTTGGGTATGTCATTCTCTATGCAAATATCTTGACATTTCTCTAGTTTCTACTGCTTCTATTTTTCACTTTTCTCATCGTGAACACGATTGTTTTCTGGTGTTGTAAATTGATGGTTTTGCATCTCTTCGTTTCGTTACTGCAGTTTGTTCTGTCATCTTGGATCAGGGGTAGCTGTATTAACTGAGACTTTTTAAGTTATTTCATCTTGTATTCTCAATGCAGATCTGTACACCTTCTCTGTCGAGATATGCTAGTCAGAGAAGCTAGTTTAAGAACGGAATTGACATCTATAATTACTTGTTAAAATGCAAGTGCGGTGCTGAAATTTTATACTCTATCGTGTTGTGTTTTATGTAGAAAATTTAAGTTTGAATTGCTGTGGTCCATCCCCTCGCTTGCTTGCTCTTCACTCTCGTTCTATATCTGGCAGCTCCGCACCAGAAATCCTTCGCTGGAAGACAAGTTTTAGTTCTCCGTCTTATATATCTCTCTCTGAAGTAATCTTGCCATCAATATAGTTGTTCCTTTACACTCGCAAGATTGGACATCACCTTATATTCTAGTTTTCAGAGTTTTGGAGTTTAGGTGAACCGTTCTAGTTGATGGATAACTATAATTTTGTTGAACAATTGATTTCAAGGGATTGACCTTGAACTCTCCAATTTCGTTGTTGAAGGTGAAATGACCTGCTAATTTTCAATTTTCTGAATCATGAATGCTGCTTCTAACTGTGTTATTTGTTCGGATTATTTTCGCTTGATTACTGTACTGCATTACAATTAATCAGGTGAAACTTCTTAATTCAGATTATCTACTAGGTGAAATTACGTAGTCAGATTATTGTTTGCCATAGATAAAAGACAAGGCTTTTGATTTTCAGAAATGTTTTCTCCAAGGTCACAAGTATTCCTTTCTGTTATATGTCACTACGCGAAACTTAACTAATTTCAGCCCAATTTTTAACACGCAAGAATTGACTCGTCGTAAGCTAAGTAACATTTTATACGCAAATTTTGTTGCGTAAAAAATTATTAGACGTGTCATATCCCTTAACATGAATACTCCTCTTCCGAACATTCTCATTTCCACCAACAAAACCCTACTTCTCGCCTTCTCTCGCTACCTCCATTATTGTTTCTCCTCTGTCGCAAAACCCGCCATCAACAACATTCACGCACTAGCATAGCAACAGCCATCCTCACCCAAACGAAGTAGTCGGATGGAGCAGTGTGCAAAAGAAGGAGAAACCACCTTCGATAACCGCCTCCATAGAGACCCGTTGCTGCCCCTACTGAGACCCAGAGATCCGTCTCGGCCTTCACTGAGGAAGGAGAAGAATTTGAACTTCTTCTGCCCCAGGCATCACGAAGCCCGTCAGTAAGTCAAGACAAACCCAACGCCTCACCACCACTACTATCACTGACACCACCTCCATCACGTAGCCCTAAATGAGGAATATTAAAGAGCAGGAAGGAAAGACATCACGAAGCCTGCCCTAATCAAGGTAAGTAAATAATTTCATGTTAGCATATACGATTCTCCCTCTCCAATTCCTTGAATTGTTGATACCTTGTGTCTCTGGTGTTCTCTTTACCGCTTGACATTTGGAGGAGACTCTTTCCTTTGATTTTCTTGAAAAAGTATGGAATGTGGATGCAATAAAATAAACCTATCTTAATCGAACAAATTCTGCAGGTGGTTAGATGTGCCGGCTGATAACGTGAAAATTATTGATTTTTGCTTCACTATATTCTAGTCATATCCTGCAGTCAGCTGCCTTCTTCTCAATTTTCAGGATTTTGTTACTGTACTAACCGCTTGATTTTGTTGAATTTAGGGTCGTGTAGGTGGTTAGATGTGCCGGACTATGTCTACAGTTTCAGTATACCTAAATGGTCTACTGTTTCAGTATACCTAAATGGTCTACTGTTTCTTGCTTGATGTTTAAAGCTTTCTTGATAAATTTAATTTATGGCTTTGATGTGTGGATTCAATAGCTTTGTTGAGTAAAATTGTTGATCCTCATCATATTACAGACTGACACAATGGTACTCTAAATGCTTCTATCTTTGGTTGTTCCTAATTTGAAGCAAGGCTTTTGATTTTCCAGGCGCAGGATTGATCTGTTTTCCCACCTTTCAAGTTAACTTGGTCAGTGCTACCTCCCAGGTCATTGTCTTTGTTTTCTTTTCTGACTGCCAAGGACAAGTTGTTTGAGTTGTTGTTGATGTTAAAACTAGAAC